>CM038682.1:168876822-169440183 GCA_021605205.1 Aegilops longissima
ATATATATATATATATATATATATATATATATATATATATATATATATATATATATATATATATATATATATATATATATATATATATATATATATATATATATATATATATATATATATATATATATATATATATATCAGTGGGTGAAATGAACATGGATTGAATTGAAGTGAAGGCAACATGCATGTGGTGCATGTCGAAAGTAGTACTAATCCAAACTTGATCAAGTTAGGATTAATTAGTATTACTTTCGATATGCACCACATATGTTGCCTTCACTTCAATCTAAGCCATGTTTAGGCATAGCATAGCGTTGGTATAAACCAAGCACGGAGATATAAGAGAGGCACTTCTCTCTATTAGCTAGCTAATAACAAACTAAATTAACCGCAATACCCCTAAACAAGCCCCTTTAAAAAAAACCCAGCCACAGAAATGCTGACACGTGGAGGCCTATTAGTCTCGGTTGGTGCCACCAACCGGGACCAAAGGCCCTCCTGCCTGGGCTCAGCGCGCAGGCCACGTGGAGGCCCATCTGTCCCGGTTCTGGTTAGAACCGGGACTAAAGGGTCAAGGCATTAGTACCGACCTTTTAGTCCCGGCTCAGGAACCGGGACAAAAGGCCCTTATGAACCGGGACAAGAGGCCCGTTTTCTACTAGTGGATCTAAGCTTCTATGTAGCATGAACCAGAGAGCCAGACATGGCAATGATGAGCATCCATATATTAACAAATATATTCCTTCAAGTCAGAGGCAGAAAAAAGAGAACACTCATTCAGTTACTACTCCCTCCGTCCCAAAATTCTTGTCTTTAGATTTGTCTAAATACATATGTATCAAGTCATGTTTTAGTACTCCCTCCGTTCCTTGATATAAGGTGTATAGATTTTTGAGAAAAATCTCGAAATATAAGGTGTATTGCGTTGCACCACTCATTTGGATAATGTTTTTGGAGATTTGATTACATATCCTTATATCATGCAAGCTCCTATATTTTCTCATGTCAATTAGTCAGGTATAATCTCACCCAAAATTTGTGAAAATTTCCCTCCACATGCGTTCTTTAATTTCCGTGCCAAAAACTATACACCCTATATTTAGGAATGGAGGGAGTATTAGATTCATCCTTATCTCGACAAATCTAAAACAAGAATTTTAAACAGAGGGAGTATTTTTTAACCTTTATACATTCTCATCATCTTCCATGAAAAAAATGCTAACTGAATAATATTAGTACTCCCTGTCATAAGAAAGATATTAGTTAGACACCAAGAAATGTCAGGTTGTTGGATTGGTTCGAGGGACACTTTCGACAGCCAAAATAAACAATAGCATGCACACATTAGACTCCTCGCTATAGAAATGGAAAAAAAAATACGTGTTTTCTGTTTTCTTTTCTTCCGCGAGAGGCACGGTTGTGATTCGTGAGAGGCACGGCCGTGCCTCTTTCGGAAAAGGAAAAAAATATGCTCCCGGTTAGGTTTTTTCGTCTGTTTTTTTCGACCGGCTTTTTTGTGATTTTTTTTTCGTCAAAACCTATCAATATGGGATCTAATTTTGAAGATCTGGACGCGAGGAATCCAAGATAAAAATGATTCAAGATTTCGGCGCACGGTTTAAGAAATAAAACATTTTGAATAAACGGATCTAAAAAAAGGAAAAACTCTCAGGTTGCAACAAGTGACGCGCATACAACACGCCACTTGTCACAACCTAAGGAGGTGAAAGTAATCTTTGCAACATGTACTCCTCAATTAGTGATTTCGTATTCTAAAGAAAAATAGTAATAAAAAAAAAGTGATTTGGTAGTGTACACTAGTCCAAGGCCGATCAAGACCCGGCTGTTACATTCACGGCCTATGTGCCACAACCCAAAAGAGAGATATTCTAATAGTGTGTGTGTTTGTGGGTCGTGGTGGGCCTCGGCCCGCGCGAGTCTGTTGGCGTGAGCCGGTGAAAGGGAGATCCCACCAGCGGTGGAGATCTGGTAGCATCGAACGGTTGGCATGCGGTGTGGGAGCGAAACCCTGGACGCCGCCTCCGCATATAAGGGCATCTCCGGCCATTGGCCCCTCAGGGGGCGTCTAAAAACGCCGCCTGGGGGTTAGCCGGCGCAAAAAATGGCTCTGGGACGAGTCGGTCCCCAGCCGTCGGCCCCAGACGCGTATTTAAAAAAAAAACCGTTCAGCGAAGTTTATGATAAAAACTAGTTAAATTTCAGCCAACCATGGCAAGTTTCGGCGAAATTCGTCCAAACATTACATTAACCTAATCTAAAAAAAAGAAAGGGGCTGAAGTCGTCGCCGCCGTCGTCGCCATCGTCGTCGTCGGCCTTCTCCTCCTTGACGCGGTGCCCTCGCTGGACCTGCCCGTGGCGGCGTCGTCGTCGTCGTCGTCGTCATTGTCGCATAAGACGACGACCCGCTTTCCTCGCGCGCGTCGGTATCCTCGAAGCGGGCGAGGGCGGCGCTGGGCGCCTTCTCCTTCTCCGCGCGCTTTCTCCAACGCAATGGAGTCTGGCGCGCCCATTCGAGGGTCGCGTCGTCGTCGTCGAACTCCGCCTTCACCGGCGCCGGCCCGGCCCGTCTTTGGCTTGACGGCGCGGAGGAGCCGACGAGACGAGGCGCGCCGGCCGCCTCGTTGATGACGATGCCGGCGTTGCGAAATCGCGGCCGAAGCGGCGTCTCGCCATGAGCTCGGCCTTTTGACGCCGAAAGCGGCGCCGAGAGCCGGAGAATGGGAAGAAGAGCGTGATGAGGAGGAAGAAGAGAAGCGCCGAACCTCCTTGGCGCCCATGGCCCGGCAGCGTCGGTCTGCGCGCCGTGGCGCCACCTCGCCGTGGTACGCATAACGGCGGTCGTTACCGCCGAGGTAGTGAGCACGCCCTCGAGTGTGCGGCGGGACGCCCCCGAGGTGGCGCCGCTGTTCTGCCGGCCGCCGACCACCGACGCGCCGTTGGTGGACGCCAGCAGCTTCTTGGCGGCGGCTGAAATCGCCGCCAGCCGCGTGGTTGTCGGCGGCGATCGGGGGAAGGCGTTAGGCGTCGGTGAGGACGCGCGCGACGATCTCGACCTCTCGGCAATACCTCGGCCGCCGCTGCGTCGGCAACGGGGAATGGGCACTCCGGCGCCGAGCCTCCACCCGTTGGCGGCGCGCATGTCCAGCCGGGCCGGATGTTCGCTGGGCTCTCGTCATGAGCGAACGGCGGCAACCGTTAGCGCCGCCGCGTCTCCGGGAAGCGTTATGCCATGGCGACGGCGGCGGGCGGGCTCGGGAGAGGTAGAGGAGAGGTGGTGGCGGCGCCGGAGAGGCGAGGAGAGGGAGGGCCGGGCGGCGGCGGGGCTGGTGTGGGCACAGGCGAGTGAAGGCCGTCGGCTTTTATAGCCGGGCCATGCCCGTGTGTACGCGTGCGAGGGAGGGGAGGCGTCGGCGCGCCGTCCCGTGAAGCGCCGCCCGTGATGAGGAATCAATGGCAAGGCTGACCGGTGGCAGCCTTGCCATTGATTCCCCGCGGGAACCGAGGCCGGGGCGCCGGGTTCGGGCTGGGTCCGCCGGCGCTGTTTTCGGTCCAAGCCAGCGAAAATCAGGCTCCTGGAGACGCGATTGGGCCGTTTTTTCGATGCCGGCGCTAAAAAATCGCATGGGGAAGCTTTCTGGTGGCGCGGCTGGAGATGCCCTAACGAGTCACAGTGTGGTTTCTCTCCCACTTCCACCACCACCGCCATGGCCGCCGCCCCCCATATCCGGCGAGCCGCCGCCTCCGTCTGCACCAGGCCTCTTGCCCAACTCTGCCACCGCGCCTCGTCCTACACCACCCTCCGCCCCCTCTGTG
This sequence comes from Aegilops longissima, assembly GCA_021605205.1. NCBI lineage: Eukaryota > Viridiplantae > Streptophyta > Magnoliopsida > Poales > Poaceae > Aegilops > Aegilops longissima. The sequence continues at coordinate 168,880,657 of CM038682.1, forward strand.
ACGGGGCGCCTGCACAGATCCCACCCAAGATCCGGCGTGAGATCACCAGGGTCGAGTTGGCCGGCATTTCCTTACACCGTGAGCTCGCCAAGGAGCTTAGGCAGCTCAGCATGAGGGTTACCCGAGGCCAAGGTGCGGCGAGGGTGAGCACGGTGGACGCCGCCATGCAGGTGGGGGTGGCGTGTCTGCGCAGCCGTGGTTGCCGTGACGGTGGCAGCGGGGCTCGGGCTAGCGCAGGTCGCCAAGGACCGCTGGGAGGCTGATTGCCAACTGGCCGCCTGTAACCTTGTCAACGCGAAGCTGGACAAATTGGGCAAAGATCTGGAGGATTGCTTGGTCCGGTGCATCCAGCAGAAGAAGGCAACGGCGGACGCGAATGCGTTTCTCGAGGAGCAGAGGCAGGAGGAGGTCTTTGCAAGGGAGGCGGAGCTCGCCCTTTGGGAGTCTGAGATAGTCAAGAGAGAGTCCAAGTGATGTGTTCGGGTGCAGGAAATATTGTGTGCTTTAGTAGTATGATAGTAGTGTGCTGAATCTGAATGTAGTAAGTATTGTGACATCTACAGCCGATTTCGATTCTGCTAGCTTGGGCTTCAAGTTTGTGTGGAAACCATCCAACAAATGTGCATCTATCTATTCACTGCTATTACTGTCAGACATCAAATTCAAACCCTCTTAACACATTAGCAGTTATATGTCCACATTTTCTTCTTTTTCTTGCTGTGGTGTTTTCATACTGATTACTTGTTTGCTTCACGAACCTATACTGCTACAGTTTGTGCTTTGCCGGCGACATCTTCTCTGAAGTAACATCCTTTCTATACCAGTTGGCTGTCTGAGTAAAGCATGCTGCGATTTGAACAGAATGTCTCACATCAGCATACCCAGTCATATGCTTTGGCGACTCATCTGCTGCAGTCGCCATCCATCAGCATTCAGCAGGCAGCGCCCAAGAATTTCAGAACATCTCAAACTCTGCTCAAGCACCTTCTATGAATGCCTCTTATGCAACACTCACCTGGCAATCTCAAACCCTGTACCTAATACAACACATGATCATTTAACGATGCATCAGGGCCCTATCTGAACCAGAATGCTTACAGCAAACAAAGCACGTAGTGGAGCACATACGAGGCTTATGGTTCTACGTCAGTCTCATCCCAGCGACTGGACAGGGATGGTTACACCCAGCCAGATGTCGGGGCGTATCGCTCACCAATGCTAGAGTCTACGGCGGCACGCAAGGGTGCATACATTCCGAAGGCGTCGAAGCTGGGCCGTGGGGAATTATGGGCAGCAGAGCTACAATCCTGTGCAGGGCTACGCTCCAGCTTTGCCTTCAAGGCAGTCAGAGCTCTGGGCAGCGTAGGCACACCTGCCCAAGGGAATTCAGGCCCACCGGCCCAAGGAAACATACATATAGATGAACAAAGCATACATGTACCCGAACACATGTACCTTCCTAGCCATCAGCATGTAGCATATGTCCTCCCTAATGGTGGAAAGACGGGTCAACTCTCAAGCAGAAAGTGCACAAATTGGACATATTTTTAACTGCTGCTTCTTCATTGGCTTTGCCCTTATTGTTTACATTACATACAAATTGCTGCCTTATTCACGCACACATGACCCACGCCCCTCTGCCCCCAACCTCCTCACTTCCGACCGCGCCTCCCTCCTAGAAAAATCGCCACTTCGTGATCCGCTGCCACGACCCTTGTGTATCTAGAGGAGGGATTGCATCTCGTCCCGTCCCTTGCATTGGCCATGGAAGAGAGATAGATAGAAGAAGACCCATCATGACGGCCAGGGCGTAGATCATGCAATACATCGTCATCGCATTGGAGATGGATGGGAGGTTGAAGCTATGCCGCGGGGAGGCAGGGACGGGAGCGAAAGATGTCTGGAGCAAGATAAAATTGATGGTTGCAACTTACCACAAATGTTGTATGTAACTGCTATGTTTAATCATGTTATGTGTTGGGTTTATTCACCCGATTTGGTTGGTTATGGGACAATTTCATTCAGGTTGTGATCCGCGAGCTCCCTTTCCACCCCATCAGCTTGGATTGGATGGAAGGACACGGCGGGAGGTAAGCATTGCCGGTTCTGGATAATTGAACGTCAGCTTATCTCGTCTTGGAGATCTTTTGACATTCTGAATATGTGTGTTCACTGTAATCTGCCTACTGCCTTAGGTGTGTGATACGTGGATGCATCCCTAAGAAGATACAGATCTATGGGGCATCTTTCTGGGAGAATTTGATGTAAGTGATCTTATTACCGCCTTAGGCAAGCAAAACAATTTTCTATCAAAGTTCTGTCGGAAGAGCCGATGATTGGGTCCTCTGAATATCATCGTGTTACAGAAACAGTGATCTTTTCTCAGTGTACTAGAATGATTGAATATTGTTGCACACGGTGGATAGTTAAACACTGGTGTATTCAGGTGGGGGAGCCCCCACCCTCCACCCCCGGGAATTTTTAAAAAAAGCACTACTGTATTAGTGAAGCTAAGCCAAATTTTGTGATGTCGCTTGACATCATAAACAACATGTAACACCGCCACTGGTTGCACAACCTCCATTGTTAAGCTATTCAATTATTGTAGTTCTTTTTCCTGAACCACGGTTAATCCCTTTCACATCGGGGTCTGTGTGTGCACGCGCATTCGCACAACTACCCTTCGAAGCAATGCTTATTTTTATTGGTCGTGTTACGAGTGCAGGATTCGAAGAATTTCCGGTGGAAAATCAATGGGGACATTAACTTCTATTGGGAAAAGTCGCTTCAAAATGAGGCCAAGAGCCATAACCCTGGTTGAGCACATTCGTCGTTAATATTTGGCACACATATAAATGATGCCTATGACCCAATATCATGATTCTTTATCCTGCAGACTCAAGAAAAATATTAGATTAAATGTATTGCACAAGAGAATCCTTGCTAATTCTGGTGTGAGGATGATCGAAGGGGCAGGGCAAGAAGTATAATTGATGCTCATACTGTTTAAGTTACCCAACCAGATGTTTCAAAGCAAAGGCACATGGCGAAACAAATATAGATTGCAACTGGTAGTCGAGCACAGCTGGTCAACATTCCTGGAAAGGTTTAGGAAGTTCTCCATGAGATTTTTTTTTTCATATTACTTGTGTGGGTGATGGAAATGGTAACATGTTTTCCTAGATCCTTTGTGTTCTTCTGCATGTGTCTCTTTGGTTTCAAAATATTTAATCTTCTTCCACCAGATTTACTCATTGCGATTGTCCTGACTTATTGCTTCACATGAATAATTCTTGGTATTAACATAAATACTGAATTTAATGTTACAAATTTAAAACCTTCTTAGCTTGCCTTCTTATTATCTGCCTTTGGGTTATCAAGGAAAGAAAATATCACATTCATTATTTTAGGTATTGTTCTAGATTGTTCTGACCTACATCAATGGTGATATTTAATTGTAGGAGCTGACTATTACTTCAGATGAGAGGAGTTAGTAAAATGTGTTGTGCTTCTTGGCAGTGGTTATGGTTTTAGATATATTCAGGTACCCTGTACCGTAATGTTGTTACTTATTTTCTAACCTAACTTTTTTCATGTGACATGTCATTACAGAGCAGATATATTGCCTTTGAATTTACTTCTATCTGGAGAGGGACAGGTCTTTAGTAGATTTGTTTTCAAAACAAATCTCTAAGGTATGTAGGTTAACCTGCTGTTGGCATGTACACTGTACACATTTTCTGGCCTTTATCCAAATAACAAAATGCACATATTAAGAAGTATTTTTATATCCTTTATGCAGGTGAGGATGGGGGTAGCGATGGAGAAATGGTGTAGATGGTGGCTGAGAGGGAGGGGCCAAAAGAAATACGTCCACATTTGTAGCTATAGAGTAACTGGTGAACAGATACTTTTCTTGTTTATATTTTCCAGAATAGTACTCCCTCCGTCCCGAAATACTTGTCAGAGAAATGGATAAAAATGAATATATCTAAAACTAAAATATGTCTAAATACATCCATTTCTCCGGCAAGTATTTTTGGACAGAGGGAGTATAAAGGAATGGCGCGTGTCGTCTGTAATACGCCCCCCTTTGTTTGAATATTCAACCAGGACATCTCATTTGGCAACGAGCATTGAGACGTTTTTTTGTTGTCAAAAAAGGTCTTATATTTCGACATAGAGGGAGTACCTCTTAGGGCATCTCCAGCCGTTGGCCCCCCAGGAGGGGCAAAAAATCGCCCCCGGGGGCGCACCGGCGCTAATCCGCGCACTGGGGGCGTGATGCCCCCCAGTCGCGGCCCCCACGGGTTTTTGAAATGTTCAAATTTGGCGCAAACACAACGCAAACACGGGCGAGTTCGTTCAAATTTAAACATATTTTACAAAAAAAAAGAAAAAACTACCGCCGTCTCCCTCGCCGCCCGCCCACGCGGTTCTACATGCCGAGGAGGCTGTAGAACCGCGTGTAGTCACAGCCGTCGTCATCGTCGTCGTCGCCCCCGCCTACGCCTCCGCCGTCCCTACTGCATCCCTCCCCCGGTTGGCACGGCGGGTTGGACGGTCCGGGGGCGTCGTCGTCGTCGTCGCTGTCGAGGACCACGACGCCGTGCTCGTCCTCGCGCCCACGCTATGGGCGGCGATCTCCTCGAGAAAGGCGCTGCCGGACCATCTCGTCGCGGAGGTAGTCGCCCCGCGCCAACGCAGGCGTCCTCGTCGGAGAAGCCGCGGGCTATCTCCTCGTACTCAGCTGGGAGGCGGGCTCGGCTTGGCTCGGCGAGGTCGAAGCGGCGGGGAGGCGTTATCGCCGATCGCGGACGCCGGAGCTGGCGGTGCGCTGGCACGCAGGCGTGCCAGGGCTCCGGCTGACGGGCGGAGGTGGAGGCAGGAGAGCCGCCCGACGAGGAGGAGGACCCCGGTCTCCATGCGCCTCGGTCCGTCGAGCTTCCCGGTGGCGTGAGAAGGGCGGGAAACGGGTACTCGAGGCGGCGTGTTGCCGCCTCGATGTACTCGAGGCGGCCTCAACGTCGCGCCGCACGCCCCCACCACCGACGCCGGCCGGCGGCGTTGAGCTCGCCGGAGGGCACGACGCCGTTGGTGGCCTCGAGCTGCTTGGCGTGTGGCGGCGGAAATAAGGCTCCAGGCGGGCTGTCGAGGGCGCACCGTGGCCCCTCCTCGCCCGCCGCTGGCGGGACAGCGGATGCGTGCGATCTCCGCACGCCGCGCCGCGTCGGTGGGTACCGGGGGCACCGGCACGCCGCCAGCGCTGATCCTCCACGCCCCGGGCACCCGCATGTCCGGCGGGACCGGGTACTCGACCTCGAAAAGGAGGCGAGCCTCGTCCTCGTGAAGATGGCGGCGGCCGAAGCCGTTCGCCGCCGCGCTGTCGCCTGGGAAGCGCTCGGCCATGGGTGTGATGAACTGGAGAAACTGGAGACGACGAGAGAGAGCAGAGGGAGGAACGACGACGGCGAGAGAGTGTGAGATCGCCGAGTGCGCTGTGGCGCGTCTTATATAGGCCGAGGCGGCCGCCCGTGCGCGTGCCGCCGTGTGTACGCGTGGCGGGCGAGGGAGGGCGAGGGACGCGCGTCATCCGGTCTTCACTGCGCCGCCCGTGAGGCATCAATGGCGCAGGCTGACCGGCGCGGCAGCGTGGCAGCTTTGGCATTGATTCGCCGCGGGAAACGAGGCGATGAGGACGACGAAGGGCCAAGAAGAGAGCCGTGTCGCTGACGCGGCGGGCCCGCGGTTGTTTCGCGCCAAAACAGTTTGCCCCGGCACCCCCCAGCGCGCCGGGTTCGGCCTTGGTCCGCCGGCGCTGTTTTCGGCCCAGGCCGGCGAAAATCAGCTCTGGGGCGCGATCGACCGATTTTTGGCGCCAAGAAAAAAACGCTGGGAGGCCTTCACGGGCGCGGCTGGAGATGCCCTTAGCAACCACTAGACATTTTTGTAATATATCTGTGCATTCTACCCTGCCTAGAGTTTTGGTTATTTTGGTCCTTCCATGCATTGAATTCAGAAACACTTTCAAAATTGGGCCAGTTTCAGAATTCATGCAAATGAATGCTATATCGAGTGAAATCGGCGTTGTGTTCTTTTTACTAATGTCAATTTTGACAGTATGAAGATACTGCCCTGAAACCCTGATGTTAACAGCTCAAAGAAGGCATAACCCTGATGTTAACAGCTCAAAGAAGGCATTACAGGAAAGTTGTTGCTCCTGCTCAAACTGGACATCGCCAAGGCTTTTGATAGTGTCTCCTAGGAATACTTGCTCAAGCTTTTGCAGCAGCTAGGTTTCAGCGTGCGCTGGAGCAATTGGATCGCTGCCCTTCTGTCAACATCTACGTCGGCCTGCCTGCTGAATGGAACCCTCGGCAAGACCATCTTCCACCGCTGCGGGCTGCGGTAGGGGGATCCCCTCTCGCCCCTCCCCTTCATCATCGCGATCGACCCGCTACACCGGCTGCTAGAACAGGCGACGCGGACGGAAATCTTGCAGCCAATCCCGGGCATTTCAAAAAGGCTACGGGTCAGCTTGTACGCCGACGACGCCATTATCTTTGCAAACCCTGACCGGGCGGAGATCGACGCACTGATGAAGGTCCTCAAGATCTTTGGGGAGGCCAAAGGGCTGCGCATCAGCCAACCAAAATCTTCTGTGATCCCCATATGCTGCGACGACGTGGACCTCGGCGACGTCCTATTGAATTTTGGCGGGCGAAAGACTAGCTTCCCAATCGGTTACCTCGGCCTCCCCGTCACGACGGGCAGGATTAGGCTAGTCCATTTGCAATTTATCTTGGTCAGAATCCGTGCGTGGCTGGCTGGGTGGAAGGGTAGACTCATGCCACTGGTCGGGCGCCGGGTGTTGGTCCGATGCGTCCTTTGGCCATGCCAACCTTTGCCCTCACTGTCCTGCGGGTGCCCAAGAAGCTCTTCATGGAGACTGATAAGGTGTGTCACCGTTTCCTATGGGTACAGGAGAGGAGGTGTCGGGAGGGAAGTGCAAGGTGGCTTGGAAGCTCATCACCGAGCCAGAGAGCAGTGGCGGCCTTGGCATCCATGACCTGCCGCGGTTTGCGCATGCCCTTCGGCTCAGATGGCTCTGGTGGAGCTGGCAGCAGTCGACGAGACCTTGGGTGGGCACTGGCATGTCTCGTGACGCGATGATTGTGCCCTCTTCGCGGCTTGCACATCGGTCATTGTGACGCCCCCGATTCAATCGTACACTAATCATACACGCAAACGTGTACGATCAAGATCAGGGACTCACGGGAAGATATCACAACACAACTCTAAAAATAAAATAAGTCATACAAGCATCATAATACAAGCCGGGGGCCTCGAGGGCTCGAATACAAGTGCTCGATCATAGGCGAGTCAGTGGAAGCAACAATATCTGAGTACGGACATAAGTTAAACAAGTTTGCCTTAAGAAGGCTAGCACAAACCGGGATCTGAGATCGAAGAGGCGCGGGCCTCCCGCTGGGATCCTCCCAACTACTCTCGGTCGTCGTCGCCGGGCTGCACGTAGTAGTAGGCACCTCCGGTGTAGTAGTAAATCATCGACGGTGGCGTCGCGCCTGGGCTCCATCGTGCAGTTGCAGCAATCGGGTAGAGAAAGGGGAAAAGGGGGGAACAAGGCAACCGTGAGTACTCATCCAAAGTACTCACAAGCAAGGAGCTACACTACATATGCATGGATATATGTGTAAAAGGCCATATCAGTGGACTGAACTGCAGAATGCCAGAATAAGAGGGGGATAGCTAATCCTGTCGAAGACTACGCTTCTGGCAGCCTCCGTCTTGCAACATGTAGAAGAGAGTAGACTGAAGTACTCCAAGTAACCTCACATAGCAATAATCCTACCCGGCGATCCCCTCCTCGTATCCCTGATAGAGAGCGACCACCGGTTGTATCTGGCACTTGGAAGGGTGTGTTTTATTAAGTATCCGGTTCTAGTTGTCATAAGGTCAAGGTACAACTCCAAGTCGTCCCTGTTACCGAAGATCACGGCTATTCGAATAGATTAACTTCCTGTAGGGTGCACCACATAACCCAACACGCTTGATCCCATTTGGCGGACACACTTTTACGGGTCATGCCCGCCGCGGAAGATCAACACGTCGCAGCCCCACCTAGGCATAACGAGAGAGGTCGACGCCGGTCTAAACCTAAGCGCCGAAGGTGCAGGCCCATCGCCTTAGCACACCAAGACGCTGCGAGGGCGGCCGAAGCAGACCTAGCCTAGTGGCGTTCCATCCAATTCGGCAGCGCGCTTCAGGCCGACGTCACGAAGTGCCGGTGATACCACGACGCCGAAAGTGCCCATATCTCTCCCACGTAGTTGGTTAGTGCGTATAGGCCCATAGCGGACTCAGATCAAATACCAAGATCTCGTTAAGCGTGTTAAGTATCCGCGAACGCCAAACAGGCGAGCCCACCTCTCTCCTAGGCGGTCTCAACCTGCCCATCGCTCCGCCTCAAAGATCCACTCATGGGTGCTCCACAAGCCGACCCGACTTTGGTCACCACATGTATCATGTATAAGTATATAGTATATACCGTGATCACCTCCCGAGTGATCACGGCCCAATAGTATAGCATGCAGACGGACAAGAATGTAGGGCGCAGATGGAAATACTAGCATCCTATACTAAGCATGTAGGATTGCGGTAAAGGTAACAATGATAGTAACAAGGACAAAGCTATGCACCGGGATAGGTATAACGGAAAGCGGTAACATGCTACACTACTCTAATGCAAGCGGTATAGAGTAGAATAGGCGATATCTGGTGATCAAGGGGGGGCTTGCTGGTTGCTCTCGGCAAGAGAGAGGGGTCGTCAACTCCGTAGTCGAGGCGGGCAAAGCAGTCGGTCTCGTAGTCTACGGAGAGAAGAGGGAAGAAACAATGAATACCATGCAAACATATGCATATCGATGCATGACATGACAAATAACGATGCTAGGCGTGCCCTAACGTGGTATGAGGTGGTACGGTTAGGGGAAACATCCGGAAAATATCCCCGGTGTTTCGTGTTTTCGGGCAGAGGAGCCGGAGGGGGAAAGTTGCGAGTTCGATAGGTTAGGGGTGTGTGGCGGACGAACAGACTGCGTACCCTGATTCGTCTCGTCGTTCTGAGCAACTTTCATGTTGAAAATATTTTAATCCGAGTTACGGATTAAAAGATATGCTTTTCTAAAGATTTTATTAATTTCTAGAATTTAATTAATTATTTAATTAATTCGAAAAACAGATTAATGACATCAGCATGATGTCATGCTGACATCAGCAGTCAACAGAGTTGACTTGGTCAACCTGACAGGTGGGTCCCACCTGTTAGGGATTGTTTAGCTAATTAATGATGAGTTAATTAGGGTAACTATTTATTAGGTTAATTAATCTTAATTAGTTAAACTAAACATGATTAATTAAGTTAATTATTTAGTTAATTAATTAATTAATTAATTGATTAATTCTATTATTAATTATTTATTTATTATATTTTTGTTTATTTTTTTTCTAATTCTTTTTTTAATTAAAATGTTCTGGGGCGGGGCCCTCCTGTCATTGGCCCATAGGGGAGCCTAGTGGGTTTGTGGTATTTGGATGCGGTGGTGTCACGGGCAGCCGAGGCGCAACCCGTCCGGTCGAGGCGAGGTCGCGGCGGCCAGGGGCCCACCGACGAAGTGGGCGAAAGCAAAGGGAGTCCGGGCATGGGATTTGCCCAATGAGCACCGACCAATGAGTAGAGGCGGCGGGGGGCCACGGCGGTCGTGTGAGTCCATAGCCATGGCCGATGGCGGCCTCAGACGGGTGGTCGCTGTTGGGGAACGTAGTAATTTCAAAAAATTCCTACGCACACGCAAGATCATGGTGATGGCATAGCAACGAGAGGGGAGAGTATTGTCCACGCCCTCGTGAGACCGTAAGCGGAAGCGTTATGACAACGCGGTTGATGTAGTCGTCGTCTTCACGATCCGACCGATCCAAGTACCGAACGACGGCACCTCCGAGTTCAGCACACGTTCAGCTCGATGGCGATCCCCGGCTCCGATCCGAAAGCGTCGAGGATGAGTTCCGTCACAAGACAACGGCGTGGTGACGATGATGATGCTCCACCGGCGCAGGCTTCGCCTAAGCTCCATGACGATATGACCGAGGTGGAATCTGGTGGAGGGGCACCGCACACGGCTAAGGAACGATCCGTAGATCAACTTGTGTGTTATGGGGTGCCCCTGCCCCGTATATAAAGGAGCAAGGGGAGGTGCGGCCGGCCCCCAGGCAGTGCGCTGGAGGAGTCCTACTCCCACCGGGAGTAGGACTCCCTTCTTGCCTTGTTGGAGAAGGAAAGGGGGGGGGAAGAGGAAGGCGCCCCCTCTCCTTGTCCTATTCGGACTAGGGGAGGCGCGGCCTGCCCTGGCCGCCCTCCTCTTCTCCCTCATGGCCCACTAAGGCCCAACATCCCCGAGAGGGTTCAGTAACCCCGGTGTTAGGTAAAATCCCTATTTCACGGAACCATTCCGATATCCAAATATAGGCTTCCAATATATTAATCTTTATGTCTCGACCATTTCGAGACTCCTCGTCATGTCCGTGATCACATCCGGGACTCGAACAAACTTCGTACATCAAAACTTGTAAACTCATAATAAAACTGTCATCGTAACGTTAAGCGTGCGGACCCTACGGGTTCGAGAACTATGTAGACATGACCTAGAACTATTCTCGGTCAATAACCAATAGCGGAACCTAGATGCCCATATTGGTTCCTACATATTCTCTGAAGATCTTTATCGGTCAAACCGCATAACGACATACGTTGTTCCCTTTGTCATCGGTATGTTACTTGCCGAGATTCGATCGTCGGTATCCAATACCTAGTTCAATCTCGTTATCGCAAGTCTCTTTACTCGTTCCGTAATACATCATCTCGCAACTAACTTATTAGTTGCAATGCTTGCAAGGCTTATGTGATGTGTATTACCGAGAAGGCCTAGAGATACCTCTCGACAATCGGAGTGACAAAACCTAATCTCGAAATCGCCAACCCAACATGTACCTTTGGAGACACCTGTAGTACTCCTTTATAATCACCCGATTACGTTGTGACGTTTGGTAGTACCAAAGTGTTCCTCCGTAAGCGGAGTTGCATAATCTCATAGTTACGAGGAACATGTATAGGTCATGAAGAAAGCAATAGCAATATACTAAACGATCAAGTGCTAGGCTAACGGAATGGGTCATGTCAATCACATCATTCTCCTAATGATGTGATCCCATTAATCAAATAACAACACATGTCCATGGTTAGGAAACATAACCATCTTTGATTAATGAGCTAGTCAAGTAGAGGCATACTAGTGACTATATGTTTGTCTAAGTATTCACACATGTATTATGTTTCCGGTTAATACAATTCTAGCATGAATAATAAACATTTATCATGATATGAGGAAATAAATAATAACTTTATTATTGCCTCTAGGGCATATTTCCTTCAGTCTCCCACTTGCACTAGAGTCAAGAATCTAGATTACACAGTAATGATTCTAACAACCATGGAGTCTTGGTGCTGATCATGTTTTGCTCGAGGAAGAGGCTTAGTCAACGGGTCTGCGATATTCAGATCCGTATGTATCTTGCAAATCTCTATGTCTCCCACTTGGACTTGGTCCCGAACGGAATTGAAGCGTCTCTTGATATGTTTGGTCCTCTTGTGAAATCTGGATTCCTTTGCCAAGGCAATTGCACCAGTATTGTCACAGAAGATCTTCATTGGTCCCGATGCACTAGGTATGACACCTAGATCGGAAATGAACTCTTTCATCCAGACTCCTTCGTTTGCTGCTTCTGAAGCAGCTATGCACTCCGCTTCACATGTAGATCCCGCCACGACGCTTTGTTTAGAACTGCACCAACTGACAGCTCCACCGTTTAAAAACACGTATCCGGTTTGCGGTTTAGAATCGTCCGGATCAGTGTCAAAGCTTGCATCGACGTAACCATTTACGACTAGCTCTTTGTCACCTCCATATACGAGAAACATATCCTTAGTCCTTTTCGGTATTTCAGGATGTTCTTGACCGCTGTCCGATGATCCACTCTGGATTACTTTGGTACCTTCTGTCAAGCTTATTGCTAAGCATACGTCGGTCTGGTACACAACATTGCATACATGATAGAGCCTATGGCTGAAGCATAGGAACAACTTCCATTTTCTCTCTATCTTCTGCTGTGGTGGGCATTGAGTCGACTCAATTTCACACCTTGTAATCTGGTAAAAACCTTTCTTTGCGATCCATTTTGAACTTTTTCAAAACTTTATCAAGGTATGTGCTTTGTGAAAGTCCAATTAAGCGTCTTGATCTATCTCTATAGATCTTGATGCCCAATATGTAAGCAGCTTCACCGAGGTCTTTCATTGAAAAACTTTTATTCAAGTATCCTTTTATGCTATCCGAAATTCTATATCATTTCCAATTAATAATATGTCGTCCACATATAATATCGTAAATGCTGAGCTCCCACTCACTTTCTTGTAAATACAGGCTTCTCCAAAAGTCATATAAAACCATATGCTTTGATCACACTATCAAAGCGTTTATTCCAACTCCGAGAGGCTTGCACTGGACCATAAATTGATCATTGGAGCTTGCACACTTTGTTAGCACCTTTTGGATTAACAAAACCTTCTGGTTGCATCATATACAACTCTTCTTCTAGAAATCCATTCAAGAATGCAGTTTTACATCCATTTGCCAAATTTCATAATCATAAAATGCAGCAATTGCTAACATGATTCGGACAGACTTAAGCATCGCTCTTTCGAGAGAAAGTCTCATCGTAGTCAACCCCTTGAACTTGTCGAAAACCTTTTGCAACAAGTCGAGCTTTATAGACAGTTACATTACCATCAGCGTCAAGATTCTTCTTAAAGATCCATTTATTCTCAATGGCTTGCCGATCATCGGCAAGTCAACCAAAGTCCATACTTTGTTCTCATACATGGATCCTATCTCAGATTTCATGGCTTCAGCCATTTTGCGAATCTGGGCTCACCATCGCTTCTTCATAGTTTGTAGGTTCACCATGGTCAAGTAACATGACTTCTAGAATAGGATTACCGTACCACTCAGTGCGGATCTTACTCTAGTTGACCTCGTAGTTCAAGAGAAACTTGATCTGAAGTTTCATGATCATCATCATTAACTTCCTCACTAATTGGTGTAGGTGTCACAGAACCGATTTCTGTGATGAACCATTTTCTAATAAGGAGCTGGTATGTTACCTCATCAAGTTCTACTTTTCTCCCACTCACTTCTTTCGAGAGAAACTCCTTCTCTAGAAAGGATCCATTCTTAGCAACGAATGTCTTGCCTTCGGATCTGTGATAGAAGGTGTACCCAACTGTTTCCTTTGGGTATCCTATGAAGACACATTTTTCCGATTTGGGTTCAAGCTTATCAGGTTGAAGTTTTTTCACACAAGCATCGCAGCCCCAAACTTTCAGAAACGACAACATTGGTTTCTTGCCAAACCATAGTTCATAAGGAGTCGTCTTAACGGATTTTGATGGTGCCCTATTTAACATGAATGCGGCCCTCTCTAAAGCATAACCCCAAAATGATAGCGGTAAATCGGTAAGAGACATCATAGATCGCACCATATCTAGTAAAGTACGATTACGACGTTCGGACACACCATTACGCTGTGGTGTTCCAGGTGGCGTTAGTTGCGAAACTATTCCGCAATTTTTCAAATGTAGACCAAACTCGTAACTCAAATATTCTCCTCCACGATCAGATCGTAGAAAATTTATTTTCTTGTTACGATGATTTTCAACTTCACTCTGAAATTCTTTGAAATTTTCAAATGTTTCAGATTTATGCTTCATTAAGAAGATATACCCATATCTGTTTAAATCATCCGTGAAGGTGAGAAAATAACGATATCCGCCACGAGCTTCAACATTCATCGGACCACATACATCGTATGTATGATTTCCAACAAATCTGTTGCTCTCTCCATAGATCCGGAGAAGCGGTGTTTTAGTCATCTTGCCTATGAGGCACGGTTCGCAAGTACCAAGTGATTCATAATCAAGTGATTCCAAAAGTCCATCAGTATGGAGTTTCTTCATGCGTTTTACACCGATATGACCTAAACGGCAGTGCCACAAATAAGTTGCACTATCATTATTAACTCTGCATCTTTTGGCTTCGACATTATGAATATGTGTATTACTACTATCGAGATTTAATAAAATTAGACCACTCTTAAAGGGTGCATGACCACAAAAGATATTACTCATATAAATAGAACAACCATTATTCTCTGATTTAAATGAATAACCGTCTCGCATTAAACAAGATCTAGATATAATGTTCATGCTCAATGCTGGCACCAAATAACAATTATTAAGGTCTAAAACTAATCCCGAAGGTAGATGTAGAGGTAGCGTGCCGACCGCGATCACATCGACTTTGGAACCGTTTCCCACGCCGCATCATCACCTCGTCCTTTGCGGTGCTCGCTTATTCCGTAGTCCCTGTTTTGAGTTGCAAATATTAGCAGCAGAACCAAATATCAAATACCGGTGCTACTACGAGCTCTAGTAAGGTACACATCAATAACATGTATATCACATATACCTTTGTTCACCTTGCCATCCTTCTTATCCGCCAAATACTTGGGGCAGTTCCGTTTCAGTGACCAGTTTGCTTGCGGTAAAAACACTCGATTTTAGGCTTAGGTCCGACTTGGGTTTCTTCTCTTGAGCAGCAACTTTCTTGCTGTTCTTTTGAAGTTCCTTCTTCTTCCCTTTGCCCTTTTCTTGAAACTAGTGGTCTTGTTGACCATCAACACTTGATGCTCTTTCTTGATTTCTACCTCCGCAGCTTTTAGCATTGCGAAGAGCTCGGGAATTGTCTTGGTCATCCCTTGCATATTATAGTTCATCACGAAGCTCTTGTAGCTTGGTGGCGTGATTGGAGAATTTCATCGATGACACTATCATCCGAAGATTAACTCCCAGTTGAATCAAGTGATTATTATACCCGGACATTTTCAGTATATGTTCACCGATGAACTATTCTCCTCCATCTTGCAGCTATAGAACTTATTGGAGACTTCATATCTCTCAATCCGGGCATTTGCTTGAAATATTAATTTCAACTCTTGGAACATCTCATATGCTCCATGACGTTCAAAACGTCGTTGAAGACCGGTTCTAAGCCGTAAAGCATGGCACATCGAACTATAGAGTAGTCATCGACTTTGCTCGCTAGACGTTCACAACTTCTCGGCGTTGCTCTGCAGCAGGTTCGGCACCCAGCGGTGCTTCCGGGGCGTAATTCTTACGTGCAGCAATGAGGATAATCCTCGTTACGGACCCAGTCCGTGTAATTGCTACCATCATCTTTCAACTTTGCTTTCTCAAGGAACGCATTAAAATTCAACGGAACAACAGACAAGCCATCTATCTACAAAGATAAACATAGACAAGCAAAATACTATCGGTACTAAGTTCATGATAAATTTAAGTTCAATTAATCATATTACTTAAGAACTCCCACTTAGATAGACATCTCTCTAGTCATCTAAGTGATTACGTGATCCAAATTAACTAAACCATAACCGATCATCACGTGAGATGGAGTAGCTTTCAATGGTGAACATCACTATGTTGATCATATCTACTATATGGTTCACGCTCGACCTTTCGGTCTCCGTGTTCGAGGCCATATCTGCATATGCTAGGCTCGTCAAGTTTAACTGAGTATTCTGCGTGTGCAAAACTGGCTTGCACCCGTTGTAGATGGACGAGAGCTTATCACACCCGATCATCACGTGGTGTGCGGGCACGACGAACTTTGGCAACGGTGCATACTCGGGAGAACACGTCTTGATAATTTTAGTGAGAGATCATCTTAAAATGCTACCGTCAATCAAAGCAAGATAAGATGCATAAAGGATAAACATCACATGCAATCAATATAAGTGATATGATATGGCCATCATCATCTTGTGCTTGTGATCTCCATCTCCGAAGCACCGTCGCGATCACCATCATCACCGGCGCGACACCTTGATCTCCATCGTAGCATCATTGTCGTCTCGCCAACTATTGCTTATACGACTATCGCTACCGCTTAGTGATAAAGTAAAGCAATTACATGGCTTTTGCATTTCATACAATAAGCGACAACCATATGGCTCCGCCGATTGCCGATAACTTCGGTTACAAAACATGATAATCTCATACAATAAAATATAGCATCACGTCTTGACCATATCACATCACAACATGCCCTGCAAAAACAAGTTAGGCGTCCTCTACTTTGTTGTTGCAAGTTTTACGTGGCTGCTACGGGCTGAGCAAGAACCGTTCTTACCCACGCATCAAAACCACAACGATAGTTTGTCAAGTTGGTGCTGTTTTAACCTTCGCAAGGACCGGCGTAGCCACACTCAGTTCAACTAAAGTGAGAGAGACAGACACCCGCGGTCACCTTTAAGCAACGAGTGCTCAAGCGGTGAAACCAGTCTCGCGTAAGCGTCACGCGTAATGTCGGTCCGGGCCGCTTCATCTCACAATACCGCTGAACCAAAGTATGACATCTTTGGTAAGCAGATGACTTATATCGCCCACAACTCACTTGTGTTCTACTCGTGCATATGACATCAACGCATAAAACCAGGCTCGGATGCCATGTTGGGTAACGAGTAATTTTAAAAAATTTCTACGCACACGCAAGATCATGGTGATGGCATAGCAACGAGAGAGGAGAGTATTGTCCACGCACCCTCGTAGTCCGTAAGCGGAAGCGTTATGACAACGCGGTTGATGTAGTCGTACATCTTCACAATCCGACCGATCCAAGTACCGAACGTCACGGCACCTCCGAGTTCAGACACGCTCAGCTCGATGACGATCCCCGGCCCGATCCAGCAAAGCGCGGGGATGAGTTCCACAAGACGACGGCGTGGTGACGATGATGATGCTCCACTGCACAGGCTTCGCCTAAGCTCATGACGATATGACCGAGGTGGAATCTGGTGGAGGGGCACCGCGACACGGCTAAGGAACGATCCGTAGATCAACTTGTGTGTTATGGGGTGCCCCCTGCCCCGTATATAAAGGAGCAAGGGGAGGTGCGGTCGGCCCCAAAGCAGTGCTGGAGGAGTCCTACTCCCACCGGGAGTAGGACTCCCCTTCTGCCTTGTTGGAGAAGGAAGGGGGGAGGGAAAGAGGAAGAGGGCGCCCCCTCTCCTGTCCATTCGGACTAGGGGGGGCGCGCTGCCTGCCCTGGCCGCCCTCCTCTTCTCCCTCATGGCCCACTAAGGCCCAACATCCCCCGGGAGGGTTCCGGTAACCCCCCGGTGTTCCGGTAAAAATCCCTATTTCACCCGGAACCATTCCGATATCCAAATATAGGCTTCCAATATATTAATCTTTATGTCTCGACCATTTCGAGACTCCTTGTCATGTCCGTGATCACATCCGGGACTCCGAACAAACTTCGGTACATCAAAACTTGTAAACTCATAATAAAACTGTCATCGTAACGTTAAGCGTGCGGACCCTACGGGTTCGAGAACTATTCTCGGTCAATAACCAATAGCGGAACCTGGATGCCCATATTGGTTCCTACATATTCTACGAAGATCTTTATCGGTCAAACCGCATAACGACATACGTTGTTCCCTTTGTCATCGGTATGTTACTTGCCCGAGATTCGATCGTCGGTATCCAATACCTAGTTCAATCTCGTTATCGCAAGTCTCTTTACTCGTTCCGTAATACATCATCTCGCAACTAACTTATTAGTTGCAATGCTTGCAAGGCTTATGTGATGTGTATTACCGAGAAGGCCTAGAGATACCTCTCCGACAATCGGAGTGACCAAACCTAATCTCAAATACGCCAACCCAACATGTACCTTTGGAGACACCTGTAGTACTCCTTTATAATCACCCGATTCGTTGTGACGTTTGGTAGTACCAAAGTGTTCCTCCGTAAACGGGAGTTGCATAATCTCATAGTTACAGGAACATGTATAGGTCATGAAGAAAGCAATAGCAATATACTAAACAATCAAGTGCTAGGCTAACGGAATGGTTCATGTCAATCACATCATTCTCCTAATGATGTGATCCCATTAATCAAATAACAACACATGTCCATGGTTAGGAAACATAACCATCTTTGATTAATGAGCTAGTCAAGTAGAGGCATACTAGTGACTATATGTTTGTCTAAGTATTCACACATGTATTATGTTTCCGGTTAATACAATTCTAGCATGAATAATAAACATTTATCATGATATGAGGAAATAAATAATAACTTTATTATTGCCTCTAGGGCATATTTCCTTCAGTCGCCAGCGGGTGCGTCCAAGGAAGCGGGAGGCGGTGACGCGGCGAGAGCAGGGGCTGGCGGGTGCAGAGGGGCGTCGGGGGGAAGCACGCACGACGCAGGGCGCGGTCGGGCGGCCGTGTACGGCGAGGCGACGGCGGGGAACGGCTCGGGCGCGATGGCCATCCAGAGGAGGCGCGACGCTGGGAGGTCATGGCGAGCACGGCCTCGGGTGTGATGACAGGGGAAGAGGGGAGAGGAGGAGGATGCTCACGGCGGGGCTGTAGGGCACGGGCAGCGGGCGTGACGGCGGTCGGGGAGGTCCGACGAGGAAGGGGTCAAGGTGGCGGCAGTCCGGCGACGATGGGGAGGCAGCTCGGGGGGGGGGCGGGCTCGGGCGCGGCGAGGCGGTCTCCTCCTCGATCCCGATCAATCGGGGAGAGGGGAGAGATATTTTGGGAGGGAGTGGTGTGTCGATGGGGGTGGGAGTGGTGCGGGGGGTTAGTAGCGGGCGGTGGGCCGACCTGGTTGGTCCGATGGCTGGTGGGCCGAGGCCCATGAGGGGGTTCTCTCCTTCCTTCTTTTTTGATAGTTTTAGGTTTTAGTTTTTCTGTTTTGTTTTTATTTATTTTCTTTTCTGTTTTAAATCAGTTTAAATTATTTAGACATTTTTTTAAAAATGTGGTTACTTCACCATAATTACCTTTGTAATATTTGACAACCACCGAACATTTTAGTTTTAATTTTGAAAACTTTTATTGTTCTCATTAATTTGAATTTGAATTTCGAACGGTTCCGAATTATTGTGAGGATAGCAACAGTAACCGAGGTGTCATGGCACGATTAGCGTGGGATTACTGTAGCATGATTATCCGGGCGTTACAGTCACCATAGGTAACGCCGCCACGGCGACCTTCTGGCACTACAGCTGGCTCGGGGCGCTTGTTGTGCGACACCTACCCCCTGCTGTATAGCCACTCCACCAGGAAAAATAGAACAGTGCAGGCTGCCCTGCAGGGGGATAAGCGGCTCCTCGACCTGAGGCACGATGACGTGGAGGGCATCGTGCAGCAGGCTACTATGTTGGCAAGAGAGCTTCGGGCAGTGACGCCAGGGATGGACCAGCAAGCCAGGGACACCATCTCGTGGAACCTCACTGGCTCGGGCCGCTACTCCACCAGCTCGGCATACAAGGCCCAGCTAGAGGGAAGCAACAACTGTTGTTTCAAGACGACCATCTGAAAGGTGTGGGCGCCTGATGACCCACAAGTATAGGGGATCAATGATAGTCCTTTCGATAAGTAAGAGTGTCGAACCCAATAAGGAGCAGAAGGAAATGACAAGCCGTTTTCAGCAAGGTATTTTCTGCAGGCACAGAAATTATCGGTAACAGATAGTTTGGTAGTAAGATAATTTATAACGGGTAACAAGTAACAAGTGTAACAAAGGTGCAGCAAGGTGGCCCAATCCTTTTTGTAGCAAAGGACAAGCCTGGACGAACTCTTAGATAAAGCAAAGCGCTTCCGAGGACACATGGGAATTATTGTAAAGCTAGTTTTCATCGTGCTCATATGATTCGCGTTCGTTACTTTGATAATTTGATATGTGGATGGACCGGTGTTTGGGTGTTGTCCTTACTGGACAAGCCTCCCACTTATGATTAACCCTCTCGCAAGCATCTGCAACTACGAAAGAAGAATTAAGATAAATCTAACCATAGCGTGAAACATGTGGATCCAAATCATCAGCCCCTTATGAAGCAACGCATAAATAGGGTTTAAGCTTCTGTCACTCTAGCGACCCATCATCTACTTATTATTTCCCAATGCCTTCCCCTAGGCCTAAATCATGGTGAAGTGTCATGTAGTCGACGTTCACATAACACCACTAGAGGAAAGACATCATACATCTCATCAAAATATTGAACGAATACCAAATTCACATGATTACTTATAACAAGACTTCTCCCATATCCTCAGGAACAAACGTAACTACTCACAAAGCATGTTCATTTTCAAGATCAGAGGGGTAATAAATATCATTAAGGATCTGAATATATGATCTTTCACCAAATAAACCAACTAGCAACAACTACGAGGAGTAATCAACACTACTGGCAACCCACGACCAATTTGAGGTTCCGAGGCCAAGATTGAATACAAGAAATGAACTAGGGTTCGAGAGGAGATGGTGCTGGTGAAGATGTTGATGAAGATTGACCCCCTCGATGAGAGGAGCGTTGGTGATGATGATGACTTTGATTTCCCCTCCCGAAGGGAAGTTTCCCCGGCAGAATCGCTCTGCCGGAGCCCTAGATTGCTTCTGCCCAAGTTCCGCCTCGAGACGGCGACGCTTCATCCCGAAAACTTCCTTCTGATTTTCCTAGATCAAAACCTTTCATATAGCAGAAGATGGACACCGGGGGCTGGCCAGGGGGCCACAAGCTCGAGGGGGTGTCCTGGGGGGTAGGACGGCCCCCCAGGCTTGTGGCCACCTGGTGGGTCCCCTTCTGTTGTTTCTTCGCCCAATATTTTTTATTCCAAAACAATTCTCTGTAAAGTTTCAGGACATTTGGAGTTGTGCAGAATAGGTATATCAGATTTTCTCCTTTCCGGTCCAGAATTCCAGCCGCCGGCATTTTCCCTCTTCATGTAAATCTTGTAAAATAAGAGAGAAAAGCAAAAGAATTGTATCTTAGAGTGAAATAACAGTCCATAAATAAATATGAACATAAAAACATGATGCAAAATGGATGTATCAACGCCGGGCAAGAACAAGATGTTCCTATGGCTGCTCCATCTGAATCGGTCGTGTTGCAACGATAGGTTGCAACGGCGCGAATGGCCAAACGGATATTTCTGCCCGCCACGCATGCGCAACCTCGAGAGCTCGGTGCACCTCATCTATGACTGCCCGACAGCCTTGCAGGTATGGAGCACGGCAGCAACATGAGGAGGCTGCTCTACCCTGCACCCGAACATATGGATCGAGGGACCAACAACCACTGCCAAGGTTAAAATGATCATCGACGCCGCCGCCCCGGCAGCCCGGAAAGGCACCAAATCCATGATCGCACTTATCAGCTGGCGAATCTGGATGGAGAGGAACGACTCCGTATTCAAAGTAAAGACACCAAGCATGGTCAACATCATGAGATCCTGCCGCTCCGAGCAATGGAGGATCGCGAGAGCGGCATGTTTAGAGCACCCTTTTGGGCAGGTGCCGTGAGATATCAGCCCGGCGTTGTTTTCCTCTGTTTCCTCTGTGTTCCCTCCATTGCACCAATCACTTGATCAAACACCTTTCTCGCTCTCTTCTGCTAAGCTAATGAAAACCAGCAATTGCTGGCCAGTTCCAAAAAAAAACAGTTATGGTTTGTTAGAGTCCCTTTGAAAATCAAAGTTTTCCTTTGGTTGATGTTTAAGACCAGTATTCTTACTAAAGATAACCTGTTTAGGAGAGGTTGGACTGGTTCTGCTAAGTGTAGATTCTGCAGTGCTGACTAAACAGTAGATCATTTGCTTATCCAGTGCTCCTTAGCTAGGTATGTTTTTTCCTTTTTTTTTTTTGGGGGTTAGAGTGTGCTGTGGGTATAATAATGAGATCTGATACAGTTCATGATGTTTTGACAGTAGAGAGTAGGGTATTAAGTGTAGTGACAGTTTCTATGGGCTATTTGGAAGGCGGCTAATAGAGCATGCTTTGATAATATTTACCCGTATGATCCATAAAGCATGACACAATCAGCTCATTGGTTGGAATTTTGGAAATTGCCAGAGACGAGAATTACTCCCTCTCTCAGTTTACAGGGCATGCGTGTACCCCTAGATCGCCAATTTGACCAACCTAATACAAGTCATATATTACAAAAAATGTACCAGTATAAACTTCAGATGTTCTATTTTCAAAATATTACAAAAAATATACCAGTATATACCAGTTTATATTAGAGGGGTGCAAGTCAAAGGGGCGAGGTTACTGCTCCAGTGGCGGCGGACATATTCATATTCAGTAGAGGAAAAGACTGGGCGCCAATGGTGTTGAGGAATGCCGGATCACAGGCCGGAAATGCTGTATAAAGACTTCTTGAATGAGCTGCTGAAAACGATGTTGACATCTGTACTAGTTAAAAGAATCTCGGGTCTTTTACCTTTGATGTCCAGTTTTGGCTTTCTTTTGTTGGTCTGTCTGTAATAATTTGGAAGGTTTGTTTGTCTTTCAATTTCAGATTATAGGAAGTCAAACCCGGATAATACATGATACTTATACCTGGAACCTCTATCACTACAACCATTATAACTTGGACAAGTTCAGATTACTACAAGGGTCAAACCCACTCCCTCCGTAAACAAATATAAGAGCATTTGGATCACTACTTTACTGATCTAAACGCTCTTATATTTCTTTACAGAGGGAGTACTTAATAATGCCTGGAACGTTGATCACTAAAACCATGATGCATTCAGATTACAGGAGTCAAACCCGGATAGTAGATAGCTACTTAATGCCTAAAGCCTCGATCACTACAACCATGATAGCTAAAACTAAAATAGTGTGTTTCTTATAACCCACTAAAGGTAATAATATGGTATACTCATAAAGAGCACAGCAGTTGTAGGCACTAGTACAAGAAGAGCAATGTCACATTTCTTCTCAAATTTGCGAAGCTCCTTGTGGAAATTTTCTCAAGGATCAGGCCATTCACGACTGCACATAGAAGGGTGATTCTGTTAGAGGAAAAGTTATGTATTACGTACATGTTCTGTTCACGGGCACATAAAACATAGTGTGCACAAAGTTTATAATCTGGTCAATAAGCATGCAAGCGTTATTTGTATAACAACTTCCTTGTCTGAGAATACAGAGCAACACATTCTGCTCACACATAAAGGTTTTGAGACTGAGAGTGTTCATAAACAGTATCAAGCGTAATTATAATAATAATAATAAATTCTGGTCAATTACCTGTGAAGTTCTTTCAAAAAATCCAAATCTTTCTGTACATTCTTCATGCTCTCCTCAAAACTTACTTGATTGCGTTTGATTCGCTCGCGCCGTTTGGCGCGCGCTTCATCAGAATAAAACAGGTCTTCTTCCTAATGTTAAAGTGCATGTGTAGAGGTTAAAAATGCTAGAATTTCATCAAGAAGTTGCAATAAAGTAAATAATCGTGCATGCCTCAAGTTGAGAAAGACCCAATAAATTTCAAATTTTGGTCCATCGTCAAATCTAAATAAGTAATCCTTATTGACTTTTGTAATAATAGAATATATCCTTACAAAAACCTTTCACCATCCAAAGATCCTCTCATATATACGGGTTATTGATTTCTCTAAAAAGTTAAAAATTAGATGATGCTAAGGGGAAAAGAGCAAAATCGCATCGCCTGGGATCAGATCTAACTTCAGGTAGTCGGTTTGTCTAAAAAGCTGTAAATTAGATGAAACTAGACGGGAAAAAAACGCAAAATCACACGGGCGGTGTCTGATCTAGTTAGATATTTGGATTTTTGCCACTTTGTTCGTGGGGCTTCGCAGATTTGCCACTCTGGAGATTTGATTCGCACAATTGCCACTTCAGTCGTTGCATCCTTGATTAGTATGCCATTAGCCCTGTTTTGATTGTTTTTTCACATTAACATGCTAGTGAAAAGACTAGCTTACCCCTATGGCTATCTGCATGAATGCATCTGGTTTACACGTATCGTATATGGTTTGACCATGGACTCAGTTGGTACCAGTACCAGGCGTTGGCTTCGCCCTGAGATCGCGGCCGCCGCTCACCGTCGCCGCTCGCTCGCCGCCACCTCTTGGACCACCCCGGGCTCGCTAGTCGCCGGTTGCCTCTCCCACTCGGCCACTCCCTACTCGCCCCGTCCGTTTGCTGGTCGCGATGCTCGCCTACTCGCCGCTAGTGCCGACAGCTCGACGTCGCTGTCGCCGCTCACCACTGTCAGTCTCCGCCCGCTCTCCGTCGCCTCTTGTGCCACCCGCGCGCTCTGGTCGCTGGCTGCGCCTCCCGCTCCCTACTCGTGGATTGGCGGAACAAGAAGTGACTGAAGCTAATGGCAAGGTGCAGGAGATCCATTTTACAGTACCTAATTATTCAGAGCTTTGGCTGGGCATTTGTTCTTTTAGCAATTTTTGTGCTATAATCCCAAGTTATGGACAAGCTTTATTGGTACGAGGAAAGCAGGATCGACGTAAATCAGTGAGAACTTGCTGTACTTTTTGTATCAAGGAAAGAAATTATGTGGTTTGAAAACTATTTTTTCAGTCATTTGGTACAAGCTATGACATTCAGGATGTGTAACAGAAGAGAGATCGATCACTGTACAATTTTGAACTGGAGATTAAACGAACAAAGCAAGGCAAAAGAAAACCATATTACTCTCCAAGCCGATCAGGTTCCATGCCGCCACTTCGATAGCGAACGATCCGCGGCGCACGACGTGCAGTCAATCAGCAGTGCAAGACATCCAGCCGGCAGCGCGCGGCGTCCACGTGATCGGCGACGCAAGACGCCGAGAAGAATCGCTCGAGCGCAGCGTCCAGGCAACTGGTCGTATGTCAGTTAGCTTATTATATCGACAGACAGCGCACGCTCTACGGTTCAAGTGCCGATTCGTTGCCAGATACTCCTGCATACTTATAGATAGCCACAGGGGTAAGCTAGTCTTTTCACTAGCATATTAATGTGAAAAAATAATTAAAACAGGGCAAATGGCATACTAATCAAGGATGCAACGACTGAAGTGGCAATTGTGCGAATCAAATCTCCAGAGTGGCAAATCTGCGAAGCCCCACGAACAAAGTGGCAAAAATCCAAATATCTCCTGATCTAACTTGTGGTGGGTGATTTTTCTAAAAAGTTGTAAAAAATTACTCTGTATTAACTTAATAGAGAGCAAAATCGACCAGCGGGAATCAGATATTTGTGATGACTGATCTGTCTAAAACAAAAGTGATGAAACTAGCAAAATCGCGGTGGGGGTGATTGAATTGTCTAATAAGTTGTAAATTAGAGGAAACTAGAGAAAGAAACAGCAAAATCGAACCGCCGGTTATCAGATCTAACTTGTAGAACATCGAAGCAGAGATAGCTCACCTGTGGCTGTGGGACATGGGACATCAGGCGAGAACACGCCGGCGGCGAGAGCCCCATACGGGGGTCCATCCCGAGCGACCTACTGTCAGATACCTGAAGATATATGCAGCTAGCAGTGTTATTTCTTCAGACAGACAGAGACCGATTCAGTTAAGTCATGGAGATCCTACGGCTGTCATCCCCTGACAAGATCCAACGGTGTTGCGGCATCGCCTAGCTTTCACCGTCTTTTCTGTAACTTTTCTCTCGTGAGACTTCGACAGTAACTCTGTAACCTCACTCGCCTGTAAGACCAGGGGCGGACCCAGGAAAAAAGTTGAGAGGGGGCAATATTTTTTTAACCATATTCGTGAACCAACAAGGAAAAAGATTCCACATAAACGAAAACATGGGCGTATTCACTTCATTCTAGGCATGGGATTAATAGTCATTGAAAAGTGAGAGAAAACTAACCATTTGAGACAAAATAAATTATGTCAATATAACAATATCTTGTTCTAAAGTTGCATAAGAGAACACCGACACATTGTTGTAAGAATCAAACCTTCGACCTGAAAGAAAAAAACATCATTAAATCGAGGGAGAATGAAAACTTTGAAGAAGGACGATACTAAAAATTAGAAAAGGAGCTTTGCCCATTACCTTTTGTTTCATCCCACGACAATCCCTCACCGCATGGAAACATATAACTACCACTTCATTATGAATTTTGTTCACCAATTCTTTTTTGACAAAGCGGATAGGGCTATGGTTCATAAAATCATCAAGTACTTATATCCTCATCCTCATGCTGATTGCGGTTGTAATCTACAGTTGTCTTCTTTTTAGATGTATCCCTAAGAAGCTTGTCCAAATCAACTATTTCATGCATTTTGGAAGATATTGATTTTGGAAAACACCTCTTGATTAGCTTCCCTGCAACTTCAAGTGCCAAAACCTAAAATCTTAAATGAAATTAGGAAGTAGAAATATATTAGGTGGACTAGCCATTGATTGTAAGTACAAATTGCATACTAAATTTATATGTTATTACAGAAAATGTTTGAACTGACATAATCACCTAAATTGATAGATTATACACATAAGTTATCGATTTCCAACGCATAAATTACAAAAGAACAAAAACCTTGGAAAAAGAAAACCCTAGACGGTAGATATGACTTACCTTAATGTCAATTAGAATTAGGGAATCGGGGAATTGCGGTCCCTATTTGGCGATGGAGTTGTGCTGCCGTTGCGGCAGTGTCGTGCAAGTCCACGATGACACGAGGGACCGTCGGAGATTGCCGGCGCCGGCGACCGCGTGACGGCGTGAGAGGCGAAGTCAGGGCTTCCGTCTCGTGGGTGATCTGCAGCGTGAGGCGTGTCTAGGTTTAATCTTGCGGTTGAATTAGGCTTTTATGCAGGATCGATTGAGTTGGGCCCTAGGCTACGATCAATGAGACAACGCGCATACACATGAATTATTATTTTGTAGAACTGCTTCTTTAGAATTGGGCTTACGGAAACAGATTGGGCTAAGTGGGGGCAAAGCTATTGGGCTGAGTGGGGGCACATGGCGTAGCACGTTGACCTGCTATGAGCCGATGGAAAAATCAAGTGGGGGCAACTGCCCCCACAGCAATCAACGTAGGTCCGCCCCTGTGTAAGACTATATGTAAGTGAGCCGGCTGAGTGCTCGGGCAGAAAATGAAATACCAACTTTAGTCCCAGTTTACTTTGTTCTTATTTCCGTAGCTAGGTTTTCACTAAAAATCCCCAATTCATCGAGGGTGCTCCACCATCGGGAGTTATTCATCTTTGTCGATCCTCTTTGGGATCTGACAATTGGTATCAGTAGCCCTAGGTCCTCGGAGGCGTGTCTGGCGGCGGTGATAGAGCTTCGTGGCGGCGCTGGTGGCGGTAGACCGTTCGGGCGCAGATCTGCAGCGGGGATACGGTTGCTGCGGCACAACGCCCCAGCGGTAAAATCCCGTGATCCAGGCAGGTCCGTGCGCTTTCTGGCGGCGTGGACGCGAGGCGGCGACTGAGATTTGTGCGGGGAAAGGGTTCCAGACTAGTTCTGTGGTGAAATTCCATACCCACACACTGATCTGATGGCTAAATCAAAGACTCAGGAGGAAAAGGCCGACGCCCAGGAAGTGGCGGCCATGAAGTTGGACATCGAGCACATGGGATCCAGGACGGAGGAGCTGAGCTCCAAGATGGAGGGGATGCAAGAGCAGGTCACAGCCCTGAATGAAACCCTGCTGCGAATGGAATCGCTGCTACGGGAGAAGCAGGCACCAGGTACCCCGTCCACATCCAAGGAACAAGGGAAAGAGGTGACTTCAGGACAAAAATCCCAGCCCACCCAAAACTCCTCTGAACCCTTGATCTGGCACTCAGAAGTTCCACACTGGAGAAGAAAAGGTGGGCAATATCAGGAACAAATCACTTACGACCTGGAGCAGCCAAACCAAGATGATCAAGAACAACAATTTGTTTACCCTGAATTTCAACAACAGTACTATGAAATTCAGGGAGGGCAAGCTCAGGGTTGGGCAGATCCTCAGCAGAATATGTACCAAGACATACCAGTTTTTCCCCAGACCAATGGTCGACCACCATACTGGAACCAAACACCATTAGCCCCTCCCCGGTTTCCACCAAACCAATCCCACCACTACCCACCACCACTACAGCCACAACCTTCGGTTTATCCACCAAACCCACAGCCATATCCCCCTCAAACTCCTCATAACCATCCTACCATTAATTACCAGCCCTATAACATGCCACCACCCTACCCATACCCCCCACCTCAAGAACAATACATACTACAACAACAACCTATCTATCCCCAACCCCATTATCCAGTTGCTCCCTTCCAATAACAACATAATTACCCCCAACCTACACCCCAGAATTCCTTCCAAGACAGAGGAGGTGGCTTCAATTACAGAGATGATAGACACCAGAGGTTTGATAAGGATGCCCAATTTTATAAGTCCATTGCTAAGGCACCAAAAATGGATTTTCCTTGATTTGATGGCTCCAATCCACAAGAATGGCTCAGGCTCACTGAAAAATACTTTGCAATGGTCTATGTGCCTGAAAACGCCAAATTTGATTATGCCCAGATGTATATTACTGGAAGGGCTGACACCTGGCTTAGAAATTCAGGAGTATTACAAGCAAACCTTACTTGGTCAGATTTCTGTAAAGCTCTCTGCAAGCGATTTGCTACGAGCAGCTCTTATGAAGCAGTAGCAAACTTCAATGCTCTCAAGCAAGGGGCAAATTCTGTGGCAGAGTATACTGACAGGTTTGAAGAAATGATGGCTTCCTACAATAAAGAAAATCCCGACGTCAAAGAACAATATTATGTCAAGTGTTACATTAACGGACTAAGGGAGGAAATCAAACACTACCTCAAACCATTTAAGCCAGTCACTCTGTATGATGCAGTGGAAACGGCAAGGGACATGGAACAAGGAGCTAATGCTGCTGCTGCTCAAGCAAAAAGATACCAACCTATAGGGTTGTATCCGAGAAACAATGCCCCTACCAATTTTCCAAATAGACCAAAGCCACCTGACAATATGGGTAATAAACCCACCAGAAAAACAAGGCACCAGACCCGAAGTCAAGTACAAAGAACCAGGGCAGTGTAGATACTGTGGCCAAAGATGGTTTTTGGGCCACAAATGTGCCCAATACAAATCACTAAACCTCATGGCAACTGAGGAGTCAGAAGCAGAGTGGGAGGACCAGTTGCAAACTGCAAACCCTCCACCTGAGATAGAGCAGCCAACCACCTCCCCAACTGATGAGGAACAACTCATGTTGATTTCAATGCAAGCCATTAAAGGTAGAAGCACTGCAGCCACATTCACATTGTGGGTTAACATTGGAGGGAAAAAGGGGCTCGCTTTGGTGGATTCTGGCAGTACTAACACCTTCATTGATATGAAGTTTGCCACAAAAACGACTTGTGCCATTTCAGCAAATAAGCTCCAACCAGTGCACATTGCTGGAGGTGGGAAACTGCAGACAGGATCACACATAGCTGCTGCTAAATACAAGATCCAGGATCATGAATTCTGCAACACTTTCAAACTACTCCCTCTCAAGGGATATGATATTATCCTGGGGTGTGATTGGCTCTTGGAACATAGTCCAATCTCTCTGGACTTTGATGAAAGGGAGATGACTATCAACTGGAAGAGGGAAAAGAAAATTACCCTACAAGATAATACATTTGCTAAAGGAATCCCTCCCATCACAGTGGACAAACTGATGTCCATCCAGAGCAAGGTGACGGAGGGCTACCTCCTTTTTCCTCTCTCAAAAGAAGCATCTGAAACACCAGCAGTCCATCCCCAAGTACAAGAAGTACTAGAGGAGTTCCAGGATGTTTTTCAGACACCTTCTGGCTTACCACCTATGAGGGAATTTGATCACGCTATTCCATTGAAGCAAGGAGTGGAACCACCTGGCTTGAGACCTTATAGAGTTCCACATCACCAAAAAGAAGAAATGGAAAAGCAAATTCAGCAATTACTAGAAGCCTCTATCATCAGACCAAGTGACAGTCCCTATGCAGCACCAGCACTCCTAGTGAAGAAAAAGGATGGTACATGGAGGCTATGCACAGATTTTAGAAAGCTCAATGATCAAACAATCAAGAACAAATTTCCTATCCCGATAATTGAGGACCTTTTGGATGAATTGCATGGGGCAAGCTATTTTACCAAGTTGGATTTGCGGTCTGGTTACTACCAGATAAGAATGAAGAAAGAGGACATACACAAAACGGCCTTCACCACATTCTTAGGGCATTTTGAATATTTAGTGATGCCTTTCGGACTCACTAATGCTCCTGCCACCTTTCAAGCTCTGATGAACTTCATCTTTAAAAGATACACAAGGAAATTTGTGCTCGTCTTTTTCGATGACATCTTGATATACAGCAAACCGCTTGAGGAGCACATCCAACACCTGAAAATAGTGCTCCAAACACTGAGAGAACAGCAGTTATATGCTAAACTTAGCAAATGTGTCTTTGCTGCACCACAAGTAGAATATTTGGGCCACATCATCTCCTCGGAAGGAGTAGCTACAGATCCTGGCAAGGTTCTCACTGTCCAAAACTGGCCCATCCCAACAACCATTACCCAGTTGAGAAGCTTCCTGGGCATGGCAGGTTACTACAGGAGATTTTTCCCCAACTATGGCCTTATATGCATACCACTGCACAACATACTCAAGAAAAACTCCTTTCATTGGACTGATGAACAAACAGAGGCATTTAACTTGCTCAAACTCAAGCTCACAACTGCTCCTGTTTTGGCCCTTCCAAATTTCCAAGAAAAGTTTGTTCTTGAAACAGATGCCAGTGGCTATGGCATTGGGGCTGTCCTCATGCAGAACGGAAGACCTCTAGCTTATTTCAGCAAGACACTAGGGGTGAAAGCATCTGCTATGTCAACTTATGAGAAGGAGGCTCTGGCAATATTAGAAGCGTTGAAAAAGTGGAGACACTATTTTCATGGAATGGAGTTAGTAATCAAAACAGACCAGAAAAGTCTCAAATTCATTACTGAACAAAAAGTGTCTGAAGGACTACAACACAAACTTCTCCTCAAGTTGTTGGAATTTAATTATTCCATAGAGTACAAAAAGGGGAAGGAAAACAAAGTGGCAGATGCCCTGAGTAGAAAGGACAACACAGTCATGGCTATTACCACATTTACTCCTTTGTGGATTGAGGCAGTAGAAAAAAGCTATGAACTAGATGACCACTGCAAACAACTACTCCAACAGCTATCTATTGCTCCTGACCCAGCATCTAAATATACATTGTCAGGCGGCATACTCCGATACAAGGGCAGAATTTACCTAGGAAATGATGAGCATACCCGGGAGCAAATAATCAACTCCTTCCATACATCTGCAATAGGAGGACACTCAGGCATGGTGGCCAATTACCAGAGAATCAAAAGAATTTTTTACTGGCCTGGCCTCAAGAAACAAGTCCACAAGTTCATAGCAGAATGTGCAGTCTGCCAAAGGGCGAAGGCAGAGCATTGCCACTACCCAGGTTTACTAGATCCCCTGCCTCTTCCGACACAAGCTTGGACTGATATAACAATGGATTTTATTGAGGGTCTCCCCAAATCACAAGGCAAGGAAGTCATTCTAGTAGTGGTGGACCGGTATACAAAATATGCTCATTTCATTGCCTTACCCCACCCCTACAGTGTCAACATAGTAGCTCAAGCGTTTATCGATAATGTCTTTAAGTTACATGGACCCCCAGTGAGCATCGTCACAGACCGGGACAGAATCTTCACAAGTAATATGTGGCAAGGGGTTTTCAAGTCACTAAATGTGCAACTCAAGCTTAGTACAGCACACCGTCCTCAAACAGATGGTCAATCCGAGAGGGTAAACCAATGCCTAGAATCTTATCTCCGCTGTATGACATTTCAAGAACCAAACAAGTGGGCTGCATGGTTGTCCCTTGCGGAATGGTGGTATAATACCTCATATCATACGGCTACAAAGGAAACTCCATTCAAAGCCTTATATGGATATGCTCCTCCAATGATAAGTGAAGTTGCAGTCCCGGGTCCTGCTGATAGTGAAGCACAAGAGTTCCTCCATGATAAGCAGAGAACATTGGCCCACCTCAAGGAAAACTTACTGCAAGCTCAACACAGAATGAAGAAGTATGCAGATAAACACAGATGTGAAAGATCATTCAAAGTGGGTGATATGGTGTACTTGAAAATGCAACCATATAGAAGAGCTTCATTTGGACTCAGACAAGCCATTAAGCTGACAACCAAGTTCTATGGGCCTTTTCGCGTGACGGAAAAATTGGGCACCTCTTCTTACAAGTTGCTGTTACCACCACAGGTGCAAATTCACCCAGTTTTTCATGTCAGCCAATTGAAGGGCCACAAGGGCTCCCATGCCATCCCAGATCAAGAACTCCCTTTAGTGGGACGGGATGGTAAAATTAAAACTGAACCACTCACGGTCATTGAGACTAGATCTCTGCCTAGAAGTGGTGTGCTGGTCACGCAATGGTTGATTCAATGGGCCAACTTGGCACCGGAGGAGACCTCATGGGAGGACGCTAACTTCATCAAGCAGGTCTTCCCTACCTTTTTCAAGAAAACAATTCAGTCCTGGTTTCCAGAGAAAAACACTTGAGGACAAGTGTGGTTTTCCCGGGGAGCATTGTCAGATACCTGAAGATATATGCAGCTAGCAGTGTTATTTCTTCATACAGACAGAGGCCGATTCAGTTAAGTCATGGAGATCCTACGGCTGTCATCCCCTGACAAGATCCAACGGTGTTGCGGCATCGCCTAGCTTTCACCGTCCTTTCGTAACTTTCTCTCGTGAGACTTGACAATAACTCTGTAACCTCACTCGCTTTGTAAGACTATATGTAAGTGAGCCAATTTGAGTGCTCGGCGAAAATGAAATACCAACTTTAGTCCCAGTTTACTTTGTTCTTATTTCCGTAGCTAGGTTTTCACTAAAAATCCCCAATTCATCGAGGGTGCTCCACCATCGGGAGTTATTCATCTTTGTCGATCCTCTTTGGGATCTGACACCTACCAAGTGCAGGCATCTACCTCAGGGCAGAGCGAAGCGCCATCAGGTCTGTCGGAGCAAAGGCGTCGTCGATCTAGGGTTTGTTTGGGTGGTCTGATTTCGCTTCCCAGGCAAAAGGGGAGACTCACATTATATAAAAAAGGAAAAAGTTTATTTTAAACCTTCAACTTGTAGAGGTCGGACGAAATGAACCCTCAAGTCAAAATCCCGGTCGATTGCACCCTGAACTATACAATCCCGGTCCAAATCAAACCCTAGCATCCTTTG
Source organism: Aegilops longissima (assembly GCA_021605205.1). Classification (NCBI taxonomy): domain Eukaryota; kingdom Viridiplantae; phylum Streptophyta; class Magnoliopsida; order Poales; family Poaceae; genus Aegilops; species Aegilops longissima. The sequence goes on from CM038682.1 coordinate 168,914,018, forward strand.
AACCGGGATTCGTCTGGTTGGCCGGCCCATTAGAGTTTTTTTTTCGTTCAAAAATAAAAATTCCAAAGGGCGCACACCTGGAGCTCCTTTGTGAAGCTGCTTGCGTGAAGAGTCGAGGGTCCGCATATGCGTAGGACAACTGGGCCGGCCCATTTGGCTTTCGCGAGATGTAAAACGCGAAAAAAGAAACAGACAAGAGCGATAAAACGCTTCGGCTGAGATTCGAACTAGTAACTTCCCCGTGCTGTGCGCGCTGAGCTAGCCATAGCAGCCAACTAGATCTTGTGCTAAATGTGCAACGCCACACAAAAAGAAACAAGCCAGAAGGATAAAACTTAACATTTTCTAAATATCCCAAAAATTAAAGTTCCACTGAGGGATCAAAACGAGCACCTCCTGATAGGGAACCAGGTCGCAAGACACTATAATTCCCGGGACTTTCTGTATAAAATTGCAGTCCCGTGCATGTAATGTAAGCTGCAACCAATTTAAGCATTTTTTAAATTTCAAACATGATTTATTTTGGAAAATGTTAATATTTTCTGAAACAAGAACATTTTCGAACAATTTTTGAAAAACACTAAGAAAAATTGAAAACATGAACATTTTTTGAAAAATTGAAAACATAAACATGAACGTTATGTATCGAAGTTCTTTTGAATATTTGTGAAAACTATGCACTTTAGATTTTGTAATATCCTTTGAAAATTTTCTTAATGTACGATGAACATTTTAGATTATACACAATGAACATTTTGGAAGAACTATAAATATCTGTGTTGAACAGTTGTAATATCGTTGAACAATTTTGAATACACAGTAAAAATTTGTGTAATATACCACTGAACAGATTTCAAAAACATAGGGACCAATTTATATTCATTGAGCAATTTCTAATATATGATGAACATTTTATAATGCATGACTAACTCTTTTGTAATATACAGTAAACATTCCTAAATATACAATGAACATTTTTGTAACAGGCAATGAACATCGTATAATATAGGGAAAAAGAAACAGTAAAAATAAAAAAAAAAATCATAAAAAAGAAAAGATTATAAATATAAATATAAATATAAAAAGAAAAACGAAAAACGAAAATAAAAAAGAACCAGCAAAAAAACCCAGAAAAAAACAAATAATGAACGAAAAAACGAAAGCAACAACGCGCAGCACGCGCTGCGGCGAACTGGGCAGGCCCACCCGCGGGCGCTGCGGGCTTTTCCTCCCCAAATCCCGGTCATTTTTGCCACGTTAACAATTCCTGTTTGGGAAATGACCCGAAGGTTCGATTTAGACCGGGATTGCAGAGTTCAGGGTGCAATCGACCGGGATTTCGACTTGAGAGTTTGTTTCGCCCGGCCTGTACCAGTTCAAGGTTTGAAATGGACTTTTCCTATAAAAGATCCCTATGTACGGGTGTAATGTTTTTCAGTTTTTCTAGAAACTACAACTTTAAATTTTTTTTCTCTTCAAATTCGAGGCTTCATGAAGCTCGAGCTCTATATAGCAATTTCGGCGTGAAAGAGGCTTAACAAAAGTATCAAATCAGCGGCTGACTAATGGGGTCCACACTAATGGGCCCGTTAGCAAACCGGCCCAGGCAAATAGGGCCACCACAGTCACACAGCCGGCGCTCGCCACTCTTCCAGAAGACCCAAATCCAGAAACCCTCACCGGCGCGGCCGTCGGCCATGGCCGAGCACCTGCAGCCACCGTTGGACCGAGCGACGGCGGCCGACCCGCACGAGAGGGAACGATGCGCAGAGCTGATGCTAGCGTACATCTACCACAACCTTCCCAACTACCCCCTCTACAACGGCGCGCGGTTCACCGCCCTCGCCGCCACCCGCGGCGGCGCCGACCGCCTCAGCCGCCTCCCCCGTGACCTCCTGCGCGACATCCTCACCCGCCTCCCCGTCAAGGACGCCGCGCGCACCGCCGCGCTCTCCTCCTGCTGGCGCGCGCTCTGGCGCTCCACGCCCCTCGTCCTCGTCGACATCCACCTCCTCCCCAAAGCCCGGGCCTTTCGCCCCACGCCGGCCGACTCGCCGGCCGTCACCGCCGCCGTCTCCCGCATCCTCGAAGCGCACCCGGGCCCCTTTGCCTGCGTCCACCTCATCTGCAGCCAGATGGACCGGTACCGCGCCCAGCTCGCGCGCTGGCTCCAGCTCCTCGCCGCAAGGGTGTCCGGGACCTCGTCCTCGTCAACCGCCCGTAGCCGCTCGGCGTGCCGCTTCCCGCATCGCTCTTCACCATCACCACCCTCACCCGCCTCTACCTCGGCGTCTGGAAACTGCCGGGCACGGCCGCCCTGCGTGGCGCCTACTTCCCCCACCTCCGCGAGCTCGGCCTCTATTTCGTCGAAATGGAGCACGGCGTCGTCGACTCCCTCGTGGCCAGGAGCCCCGCCCTGGAGGTCCTCAACATCGTGGGATGCATCAATGGCGGGTTGCGCCTACGTCTCGTCAGCCAGAGCCTGCGGTGCGTGCAAATCTGCGGCTCTGTTCTGGAGGACATCGCCGTGGTGAAGGCTCCGCGCCTGGAGAGGCTCATCCTGATCGAATCTTGTAAAACCGCCCGTGACTTGTGTACCAGGCTCACGATTGTCGATGCTCCCAAGCTGCACACGTTTGGGTACTTAGAGCCAGGGCAGGTCCTAGAGGTCGGAGAGACAGTCATCATGGTACATCTCCCGTCTCCATTTGTTCATTCAGTTAGCAAATATTATCAACTGATGACTCAATTGTGTGATGTTCCTTCCCGAATTCGTGGAATTTCAGCCTGGGATTAATGCGAGCGCAAGTGCCATGCTCACAAGCGTGAAGATTCTGACTTTGAATGTGTGTTTCGGGGTTCGCAATGACGTCAAGATGGTGCCCACCTTCCTCAAATGCTTTCCCAATGCTGAGAGACTGCATATTGAGGTATGCGTTACGAGTTCATGTTCTGCTTATTGTTGCTGGTTGTGATAGGCTGATAGCTCTATATATGTGCTAAGCTCTTTATATGTGTTCGCGGAGAGACGCACTTTATGATTGATTGCATACTTCAAGTCAGTCATTGTGATAGCTCTTTAGTTATATGGCCTTTTTGGTTTTGTCCACTGTAATGTATGATGCGTAACATATTTGACCACTTATAGGTTAATTTTCATGCCTTGCCATTTATTCTCAGCCACCATCTAGTTTTCTCAACAATCTAGATATGTAGACTAGGCTACACAGTTAGAGTTATGAAGGGTTTCATGCTGACCTGTCTATGTTCATGTTGTGACACTTGGTAAGAGCTTTTTCTTGTGGGACAATGACTATTATTCCGATTCTTTGATTTATAGTGCTTTGCTTCTTTATGTATGTCCAGATTTTCTTGTTCTAGTGTTTCTCACTGTGTTCATACAAGTTCCTAGTATCTGCGCTATGGTACGGTAACAGATGCAATGCTTATTTCAGACTTATATGTAAGTTACACATGGTAAACTAGCACATTCAAGTAGACAGTTTCCTGAGGCTTTTCTGGTATTGGCATCACCACAATCGTTATATTTACCCTAGTACGCTAGTTTTATCATATCAGGATCTTAGGAATTTATCTCTGAGTTATTTATTGTAGAAACTAGAAAGAGGCTATTGTAGCTCACATCCGGAAATTCTTATTGAAGGATATATCTAATAAAATGTTGTTGAGACTATAGTTGTCCATTGCAGAATGAATTTTGCAGCCCCACGTATATCTTAATTTGCTGTCCATGAATTATGCCCAGATCTTACCATTCTTGTTCTTTTCTTCTCTGCACTACTAGGCTATTTAGTAATTAGTACATTCTGGTACCTTCATCCATTGAAACATAGAGTTGTCATTGAGGTTCCTAGTTGTCACATCTCCTACAAATGCTACATACTGATCCAGCATTTAGCTATGGATCAGTATAATTTGCAGTATTTAGTGCTGAGCAGTTAGCTCTGTATGTGGTGTACATTCTGAGTCTTAGCTGAAAATGTTCTATGCGCTCTGAAAAAAGGTCTTCCATAATAGTATAAAAATACAATTGCCTTGTCAAACCTTTTCTTTCCAGACAGCGAATGGGAACTACGTACGGATTCTTTTGAGCTTATTCTTGCTCTGTTTACGAGATATTGATAATTTACTCTGCATGTGACTTGAAAGTTTTTTCCCAGATTTTGTTGCTTATGGTGATCTCACTTATTTGCATAGATATGTATAGTCAATTATCATTAGGGTTCTTTATAGTCTTTATTTTCTTCCACTGTGAAATGTGAGCCATATATGTAGTTATGCATGCTAGGCTAAGTAATTTGCCTGTGAATAACAGGATAGGATGATGATACTATCACCAACATGACTAGGCATACTTGACCAGGATAGCTAGAAAAGCCAAGAATTGGTTTTTATTCTCAGCCATCAGGTCATCTGTATCCATGCAGACTAGAGTACGCCTTTAGAAATTACAATTATGGGCTTGCTTCTTCCTCTGTTTACGTTAAGACATTTATTACTGAAGTTCTGCTGTGCCACACTTCATCGTGTCATTATTTTGGTTTCGAAACTACTATGCATACGACATTATGGGGTCTGATCTTTGTACGGCACTCAATCCGGCTGCACTGCTGCATTTTCAGCCAGCGCATAACTATTCGATGTACAGTGTCATATCAAAATCGGATGCAAATCATCGTACGCATAGCACCGTGATTTCTATTGCTTTGCTTGATTTTCTGTTATGTCCAGATTTTCTTGTTTCAGTTTTTCTGGCATGTTCTTCATACTAGCTAGCTAGCAATGCTTATTTCAAACCGATTAAACTACCACATATTCTGCCTGCAGTTTCCTGGAGGCTGGAGGTTTGTGATGTAATGCCACTCGATCGGTAATTGCAAAATGTCTGGCACATCTGGCAAACAGTTCACATGTTTAAGACCTCCACGGTAGAATGAAATTTGCGGCTCATTTGTTACGTGAGAGGCTGTATATATAGTGACAACACCAGCACAGTGGTTTTTCTGTTCCAGTAGGTTACTTGGTGCTTTGTGCTGGTTTAATGCATGGAAGTATTATTGATCTGTCATTTCTGCAACAACATAACTAATTTTATTCGTCATGTCGGCCTTCCTCAGATGCTTTCCCAACTGTTGTTCGATTTAATCTATTTATTTTGCAGAGTGATAAATGTGATAAACCCACTGGTGACCACCTCACCGTCAAGTTCTGGGAGGAGTCTGGTCCCATTGAGAACGTCGTCTCGCGCATCAACGTGATGACTTTCCGTGAGTTCAAAGGGGACCGAGGCAAGTTGGCTTCCTGGAGTATGCCTTTCAGAGTGCGCGGGCGCTGGAGATGGTAGCTATTTTCATGGCCAATCCAAGCTCCACGCCGTTCTCGGAGGACGAGGCGTATGTCAAGGCGCAATACAGCGCTAGAAACATGGCGAGTAAATCCTGCCAAAAGTGCATCATCTGGAGTAGCCATCCTGCAGGACGCGATGCTTGGAGCCTCAAAATCGGGGCAGATTTCTCCTTTGAGGACCCGTTTACGGTGACGTCGGTGAAGGAGGAGGCCAGCTGAGCTTATAGTTTCTGTGAAGTGGGTCGGTTTTATGATGCAAACTGTGAAATTTGAGGCTTGTTGCCTGGTAAGCAGCAGACTAATCGGCTGATATTTTGACATGCGGACTAATCGGTTGTATGAAGCGTTCCATTGCTGGTTGTGATTTGGTGATGATATATTCATATATTGCTGATCTGCATCACTTGATGAACTGCAAACCTTAACGTCTCTTTTTAGGCCTTCTCTAGCTATAGTGAAAAATCCCCTTTCCCTTTACCCACTCCTTTTCCTGCATGCTTATTTGTGTGAAGACATAATTTGTGACGTGTGAAAAACAGTTTGCAATAAGAGTGATACCATAGCTGTTGCAGTTTGATTTATCATGTTACATTTGAATTTTTTTGGTGATTATTGCCGGCCAAGTCTACAACTACTGATAAGAACTAGCTGCCAGGTTGACAGTTTTGTGCTTGAATTATTTTTTTCGGAATGTATGTTCAAACTTGAGTAAGTGTTTGTTATAGCGGATTCTCTAATATTTTAAATTCTCTTATCCAAGTTTTTTACTTTTTATTTATTATTGGATGATCCCTTTCTCAATTTATGAGTAGCAAATCTTCCTTTTTTTTTTGTTATTCCTGAAATATTTACTGAAATTTGTTAAAATTTTGGATTTTTACTTTGCTTCTAGAGATTTTTGGATCTTGTTTCCTCAAAAAAAAAAATACCGCCTAATTGCCAAAAATTATACTTGGTCATCCTAAAACCATATTGAGAATGAGTGAAGTAACGATTCCGAGAGTCGCCTGATGTCTTCTGACCCGTAGATCCTGTCCATAGTAAGTGAAATACAAATAATCAAAAATTAAGAAAAATAAGACTTGGTTCAAGTAGTGCTAAATATTTTCAGTTCATAGAAATAAGAGAGAAAATGGCGAACACAAATGTGAAAAAAATACAGGACATAAAAGGAAAAAGAAAAAACATGCTGCCTGACTTGGACTTAGTGTGATCACCTGATCTAGGACCAGAGGTAGAGTGTAATACAGTTTAGAAGACGCAATGTGACTCTCAAAATTGGCAATTGGGCGTTATTTTTAGTGGATTTTTTTCCAAATGAAACTATAGAAATTAAGTAAAAAACCAAAAAATAATAACTTTAGCAGTGCTATCTCCATCAGATTTTACACAGAGGTCCATGCAGATCTTAAATAAAATTTAAACGGATCTCCAAGTAAAATTAGAAAGATATAGCATTGCCTTAAGTCGACCAAGACTTAGCAAATTCCCAATGATACTTAGCTCAAGTAGTGCTAAATATTTTCAGATAACAAAAAAAGATAAAATGACAAAAAAAAAACACGCTGACATCACAAAATTTAGACTTAATCTAAGTAGACTAAGATCAGGACCAAGTTCAAGTGTGATCACCGACCATAACTTTAATATAGGTTAGTACACAATGCGATTCTCTCTCTTCGATTCCTGCTTTGGTGACCTAGCTGCCTCCCGGGTCGCTCTCGAAGACTCCAGAGGTCTCCCCGGCACCGCCCAATTCTCCACACCTCAGCTAGCTCATCTCCTCGCTGCCGCCGAAGGAGGCCGTCCAACGGCAAATGGCGACGTGGGCGCACAACCTTCCTCCTCCCCTCGTAGCCCAACCCCTTCCACGAAGTCAAAGTCCCGTCGCCGTTCTGGTCGTCCCAACCCCTCAACTCAGCAATGGCGATGAACTCGTTGCGGATTGCAGAGACCATGGAAAGATCTTTGTGAGGGTTCCTCTGTCTAGATATGGTGGTTGACTTCAATGCGGAGATGCAAACTATGAATGGCGGATTGACGTAGAGGGATGGTTATGCAGCGACGGTGATCTCATATTGTATATAGCTGCTGGGATCACGAAAAAGTGGCGGCGACAACACATAAATGACATCGATGGTGGTGCTACTCGAGCACCCGGTCTCAAGCTCTGGGATGAAAGCCTGGGTCTGACCCAGGTTGGTTATACCTGGCAGTTATGATGTTTTTACCTCGTTACCTTATTGAAGCCACTGCTGGGATATACTCATACTAGTTCTTCAGGGTAAAGACCTCGATTTTGGCCTTCAGTGGTTAGATTGGGTGACGGCGGGTTAGAGTGTCACATCCTTTCTGAAGGCATTGTTATTGAAGAACCTTGTTGTCCGTGTGGTGTGGCGAGATGGTCGGTGTGGATATGCTCATTGTTGTAGTTTGTCGATCGCGGATCTGACCGCTCCATTGTTTTTCTTCATTGCCTACGCATAGCGTTCGTCTTATATGACTTTGCCTACGCATAGCGTTCGTCTTATATGACTTTGCTACTTGCTGGCGTATTTTATGTGCGTGTGTTGGTGTTGGCTGTGTGCATTCTAACTATGCAGAGGCTGGGTTCTGTTGATGCTCCATTTTGAACCAAAAAGTCCACTTTTTGTCAAAAAAGAGAATGTATTCTTCATGAATACGAAAATATTAATGGATTTTAGATAATGTTTACAAATTTTAAAAAAATATTCACGAATTTTAAAAAATTTGTTTGTAATTTTATAAATGTTCATGAATAAAAAAAATCTTCATGGATTTTAAAAAATGTTCACATGTCTGAATAAAACATTTAAGATTTAAAAATGTTCAAGAATATAAATTATTTTATCGAAATTCTAAGTCACTAATAAATTGGAAAACATCCAATAAAAATATATAAGTAAACAGGAAAATAAAACATGAAAAAGGTAGAGAAAAAAGAAAAGAAGAAAAACCGAATGCAACTTTCGCAAAGCGGGAGGTACTGGTCTACATGGCCAACCTAATAATGCCCGCAGGGGTCGTGTTTGCTTGACCGATTTTGTGGTATACACGGACGGAATGTGAATTGCTCTAAAAACCCTTAATAGAACAATATAATTAATTTTAAAACCAAAGAACAATGTGGCAAAGCATTTTTTACCCTCTAATGCTTTTCCAATGGTGTCGCTAGGTAGTGGATCATGCTCAACCAATCAACTGCTACCAACTCATGGATTTAATCTTCTCATATACAACCTAATATTCCTGTCTATTCTCATAATTTCCATAATATGTGGTTATTTTGTTTTACTTTAATAGGTTGCTAAATACAAAGATAACATTTCAATAAAATCTAAAATAATACCATTTGCACAAAATAGAAATAATTCAAGTTCCAAAAATTGAAATACTTAAGGAATCAAACAATAAAAGACTAATCGAAGGCATAAAATATCAAAGACATTAAACTGTTGGGAGAGTATAATACCAATCTGGATTAGAGTACTCACACACCCATAAAAAACATTTAATTTCCAAAAATAGGAGAGTCCATTCATCTCAACAAAAGTGAAAATTTTGCTTCTTCCTAACTCCCCTCTTAATACCCTTTTTTGTTGGTGTGAGGCACTTTCCTCTCCCATCCTCCACCTCCTCCTACAATACTTCTCCGTCGCCTTTTGACAAAAAAAACACTTCTTCCCCACCGGCACGTCCAGCAAACTGCGTCGCCACCGCTTTATCCACCCATCCTCTCCCCATCGTCGGAGACGCCACACACTATCACCACCGAACAAAAGTCGTCACTGCTGCAATGTCCCATGGCTCTTCCCTGTCTACAATGGCGTCGTTGGAACCATCTAGGGAGCCGCCGCTACCATCCTCGCGAGCTCTGAGCCGTGCTCCTTGGCCCGCTCTAGCTGGCAAACTGCCCGAGCCATGGGCTCGAGCTCCTTCATGACAAAGAATGGACTTCTGTTGGCCACCACTCGTCCGAAGGAGGGAGCGACATGAGAATGAATATGATGGCTACCATTGCAACAATGGCGATGGCAATATCAAATCTCAAGCTTAATGCTTCCCGGTTCAATACAGAACCGGGACCAATGGGGGCATTGGACCCGGTTCATGAGCCCAGGGGGTCGGCCGGGCCATGTGGGCCATTGGTCCCGGTTCGTCTGGGCCTTTTGGTCCCGGTTGGTGGGACGAACCGGGACCAATGGGCTGGCTCTGGTCCACCACCATTGGTCGGTTGGTGGCTTGAACGGGACCAAAGGCTCCCTTTAGTCGGTTCATGCCACCAACCGGGACCAATGAGGTGCCTATATATACCCCTCGCGTAAGAGCAAAGCACCTGCTCTGCTTTTTTACGGCCGAGGGGAGAGGGCTTGGTGGTGCTCTAGCTCACCTCCTATGCACACAAGGTGTTCGATGGAATGCCCGAGCCACACTACTTAAGCTTTCTCCTCTCCAAGCTCGACCTTCAAGCTCCATTTTCCGAAATATTTGTCTAGGTTTAGCGGTCCGTCACACCCCGTCCCCGTCTTCACCGCCGTCGATCACCCGCGCCGAGCTCATCGTCGGCACCACCGTGGTGAGCCTCTTGTTCTTATCTTCTTTCTGAAAGGAAAACATATTTACTTGTATGTTTACATAGATACTTGTATTATTTTCTTACTTTCATTATTGCATCTAATATAGTGCGATGGTTTTGGTATCCGCCCCCGTCGGCCCTCTTCCTGTCTATGATTCGGATGTTGTATATATTATCTTTATAACTATTGGTTCATTTATTGTTTATGAAAATTATGCCGACCAACGTGACATAGATTTTATTTATCTAGGATGTATGTGAACCGGAAATTCCAACCGACCCTATTGTCGTGTAACACCCCGGATACAACTTTCCATATTCGTAACTCCAACTCTTGCCTTTTCCGGAGATGCGATGTATTAATTTCTCCGTGGTTGGGTTTTTGTCTTTTGTTTTGTGTTCTTTGTCGTGCATTTCATCTCATCGCATCATGTGCATTGCATCTGCATGTTTTCTTAAAACTCGTAGTCATTTGTAGTTGCTGTTTCTCTCTTTGTCTTCGTCGACCTGTTGTCAGACCGCTTGTCCTTGTTGACCTTCTCTCAGACCAATTGGGCCCCTCTTTTCTCTCTTTCTCCGAGACCAACAAAACCCCTTGCCCCCTTGCCTTCGAGACCGTTTGAGTCCAACGGGTTCTCGTTCCCCTTCGTTGGACCGCCGTATCTCTCTGCCATCATGGACCCTCTCCTTGACCCCCTCTTGCTCGTGTCAAAACTCCCCGAACCCGACCCGGGCAGTCGTTACCGTTGTGTCCGGATCATCCCCAAACGTCTTCAAAACATCTCCGTTTTGTTTATTGGACTCCCAAACCTATTTTATTCTCGGTCGTTTGATTTCGATCGGAGGGACTAAATACCCCTAGCCTAATCCACCGGATGTCTATATAAATAGTCCTAACCCTAAAATCTAGGGACTTTGTCCCTTCACCCGCCTGCCGCCGCCGCCACTCTCTCCAAAATCTCCCTCGGGATCCCCCCAGATCCCATTGACCAACCACCGCTGCTTCCTCCCTCTGCCTCCCGCGTTCGATCTAGAGGAGTGGAGTTCCTCCTCTGCTCGATCTCCCCTGTGACCCAATCCGTCCATCCCCTCCTCGATCCACTCCACCCGAAGCCTCCTGCTTCCCCGTTCCCCTCGTCGCGAGCCAGGGAAAGGAGCTCCCTGCCGCCTCCCACTTCATGCCGCTCGCCCGCGCCGTGGACGCGTCGTCCTGCTGCGTGGCCACCTACTCCTCCGCGGACCCAGCAACCGCACCAGAGCCGCCCGCCGATGACCGCAGGAGCAGCAGTAGACCATGGCGCCCTCCTCCTCGCCTCGAGCACCATCGCCCAAGGCCGACCTTCCGCTGTTCGTCCTCGCCGGCGGCAGCGCGCGCTCGATCCGCCTCACCGACGGCAGCACACCAGAGAGTCCCGCCGTGGATGCCGGGGAGCATCCCGGCGCCGCATGCCCGAACCCCGGCTTGCTCCGCCTCGCGTGGCGGTGACCGGCAGATGAGCACCTCCGCCTCCCTTATTATCTCCTTCCTCCATCATTGTTTCTCCCTCTCACGTTGTTCTCTCCCTCTCTGAATCCTTCACAGAGCCATGGCGAGGCTTCAGCGCTGCCCGTCTCGTCTCCATCCGACGCCATTGCATCACCGGCCAGATCCATCGAGTTCCGCCTTTCTCCGCCGTTCTCGTCCTCCCGCCACCCAAGTCCGGCGGAAGGAGCCCGCCGCGGCGACCCTCGCTTTACTGTCGCGGTAGCGCCGCTGCAGATTCTTCTGCGATGAGATGCAACAGCGCTGCATCGAGCGCGACGCCCGCCACCGCGTGGGCCTCCTCTTGCGGCACCAAGGCCAGCGCCGCTTCAACCTTATCCGCCCAACCACCCTCGCCACCAGCCGGCCGATTCGGCCCGGTGAGACGCCACGAAGCCCACCGTGTGCAGCGCTCGCGAGAGCTGGCCCGATTCGGTCAGATTCGGCCCGTGCATTTTTTTTTTCAGATCTGCGATTTAACTTTATCCGATGCATTTCAGATTTTGCGAAAAGTCCTTGCACTTCATGCATATAATAACTCATGATCATGCATCATATGTAAAAACTTTATATATGTAAAATGCTCAGAATATTGTGTAGATTAATAATATGCCACTTTCATCCCATGTTAAAATGTTTAAATTGTTGTTTATTTAAATTTGCTAATATGCCATGTTAAAATGATTTAATTCATAACTAAATAACCGTAACTCGAATTAAATGTTCTTTATATGTAAATGGGGTAGAAAATGCCTAGTTTAACATGGTGCAGCTTATTTTCCTGTTTAACAACTTTGAAATATGTTTTAGGACAGATCAGTACCGAATCTAAGATATGCACATGGGGATTTTCCGGACTTGTTGTTCGTTGTTTCGGCCTCATTTAAACTTGCCTAGTTAGGTAGTTTTGTTGTGCTTCACCCTTGCCATGTTTAACAACATTTAATATTGTGGTGTACCTAAACGAGATTAAACTAAATATGTCATTGTGGTGTTTTGTCAATATGCAACTCGTTGCATATTGAGCTCCACTTAATTTGTAGTATTATTTTGTTGCACTTTGCCATGCCATGCCTCATTAAACCGGACATGCATCATACTTGTTTGTGCATCGTGCCATGGTTATGCTTGTGCATTTACTATGTTGTTTGTTTCTTTCCGGTGTTGCTTCTCGGTTCCGGTAATGTTGCGATTGTGAGGATTCGTTCGACTACTTCCGTTCGTCTTCTTCATGGACTCGTTCTTCTTCCTTGCGGGATTTCAGGCAAGATGACCGCTACTACGGATCTCACTACTATCATTGCTATGCTAGTTGCTTCGTTCTATCGCTATGCTGCGTTACCTATCATTTGCTGCTCAAGCCTCCCAAATTGCCATGAACCTCTAACCTGTTGCACCCTTCCTAGCAAACCGTTGTTTGGCTATGTTACCGCTTTGCTCAGCCCTCTTATAGCGTTGTTAGTTGCGGTGAAGATGAAGGTTGTTCCTTGTTGGAACATGGAGATGTTGTTCCTTGTTGGAACATGTTTACTTGTTGGGATATCACAATATATCTTATATAATTAATGCATCTATATACTTGGTAAAGGGTGGAAGGCTCGGCCTTATGCGGTGTTTTGTTCCACTCTTGCCGCCCTAGTTTCCGTCATATCGGTGTTATGTTCCCGGATTTTTGCGTCCCTAACGCGGTCGGGTGATTTATGGGACCCCTTGACAGTTCGCTTTGAATAAGACTTTTCCAAAGAAGGCCCAACCTTGGTTTTACCATTTGCCTCACCACCACCTATACCCTTCCCTTGGGTCGGCCAACCCAAGGGTCATCTTTATTAGCCCCGGGCGGTGCTTCTCTAAGTGCTGGTTCGAACCGAGCTACTGCTGAGGCCACCTTGGGGCAACTTGAGGTTGGTTTTACTCGTAGCTAGTCTCATCCGGTGTTGCCACGAGAACGAGATATGTGCAGCTCCTATCGGGATTGTCGGCGCATCGGGCGGCTTTGCTGGTCTTGTTTTATTGCTGTGAAATGTCTTGTAGCAGGATTCCGAGACTGATCGGGCTTCCCGGGAGAAGGTCTATTCTTCGTTGATCGCGAGAGCTTATCATGGGCTAAGTTGGGACACCCTGCAGGTTTTGAACTTTCGAAAGCCGTGCCCGCGGTTATGTGGCAGATGGGAATTTGTTAATGTCCGGTTGTAGAAAACCGAAGTTGATCTTAATTAAAATACACCAACCGTATGCGTAACCGTGAGTGTCTCTTTTCGGGTTGTTCGAGAGGAGAACACGGTTTCGGGTTATGTCGGCGTAAGTAGGTGTTGAGGATCACTTCTTGATCATTGCTAGTTGACGACCGTTCCTTTGTTTCTCGTCTCGCTCTCATTTGCGTATGTTAGCCACCATATATGCTTAGTCGCTGCTGCAACCTCACCACTTTATCTTTTCCTTTCCCTTTAAGCTTTGCTAGTCTTGATACCCATGGTAATGGGATTCTTTGAGTCCTCGTGGCTCACTGATTACTACACCACCGAGTTGCAGGTACAGGTTACGCGATGATCATGGCCGAGAGTGATGCTTGCTTGCGTTGAGTTCTTCTTACGCTTCTTGATCGGGGATAGGTTCGGTCGGCAGCCTGGGCTAGCAGGGTGGATATTGTTTGAGTTTCTGTTTATGTTTCATCCGTAGTCGGATGTTGATCTTGTATATGATGTGATGTTGTATTCATGTGACATTGTATGCCCTTTTGTATGTATCCCCACTACTATGTAATGTTGATGTAATGATATCCACCTTGCAAAAGCGTCTTCAAGATGCGCTTCTATCCTTGGTGGGACCTTAGAGTTCCTTTAGGATAGGGTCGCATCTTGGGCGTGACAAGTTGGTATCAGAGCCTCGACCGACCTTAGGAGCCCCCTTGTTTGTTGGCCGTTGTTGAGTCTAGAAAAAAAACTATTTTGAGTCTTAGGATTATATATATCGGAGAGTAGGATTCTTTTTACTCCTCAGTCCCTTGCTCTGGTGAGACCTCCTGACGTAGATGTTTTGTCTTTCCTCTTCTCAAATTTCACGAAATTTTTTTTTAGGATCACGCGGGTATCTTGGAATCGTTCCGATGGTTTTGTGACGAGAACATTGTTCTTGGTGCCTCGACATTTAGGGGTTGTGGCAGTGTCCGGGAGTTGAGCTCCGAGGTGTTGTCGTCACAATTTTATCGTTGCGATTCTGGAATACCGAGTTTTACCGACATCGAAATCTCTTTTGTGCAGTTGTTGGTGAGATAACCCGATAGCCCGATCTTGTGGCGAGAAAAGGGAATATTGCCATGACTCGTATAACGGATGCTTTTGAAGGTTGAGGTACACGATTTCGAAGGTTTCTTGGTTATGTGTTGACGGATGGATACAATTGGATCTAGGTATTGTTAGTTTGGGTGATATATTTTGTGTCCCTGTATCCCCAACACCAGATTGCATAACCAGAAAGTTTGGGAGTTTATAGGTGGAATTCAAGTAGCTCCTAGAATATCTTTCCGACAGATGCATGATATGGGATTGGGTAAATCTCTATCATATGTATTTGTTCCGGCTTATTCTGCAAGCCAAATCCTTTGTTTTGTTTTATTTGTATTCGAGTTGCTTCGATGACAAATGTTGAATCCATACCTTTCAAACGGTGTTCTCATATTGCTATGTTAATACTAATCCTTCTTGATCATCAAGGTCTTCATGTTAATTCTTTTCTACCGGAGTGCTTCTCTTTAAGTGGATCCGATCATTCCAACATTCGCAAGATCAATTCTAAGCTTTTTCTCAACGGTGTTTGTTTCATCCATCCCAAGTTATCTTTGTTTTCCCGCCCTCCCACCCTTTTTCTTCTAGGACTCAGATTTCGTAATAAAGTATCCATTTATTCACGTGAAGTCTCTTCATTCTTTTCTTTCAATGTTCTTATCCGGTGATTTCCCATGAAGATGCCCAACAGTTTCAAGTTCATCATCCTTCATTGTTGTGTCTTCTCCGGTGGATCCAATTCAAGCTTTCGATATTCATCATATTCTTTTCCTCGTGTCAAATGTTTCTCCACGTCGGTGCACCTCTTAATTGTTCACCTCTCGCTTTCCATTTGTTCCGGAGTGTTGAAGATATCTCAGAAGAATCATGTTTCCTTTCTTAATCCGTTCGAGTTACTTCAAGTTTTTCTCTCTTTCAAGCCATTTAATTCAACCGGTGCAATCTCTCTTCAAAATTGTTCAACGGTGTTTCTTTTGAGTGGGCCCTAACCCACAGGTCTTTTCCCAGGATCTTACCTGACTCTTCTAATTCTCCCGGAGTTATTCAAAAATTCTTTTCAAAGTTTGACGTAAGAATGAGTTATCATCAGTCAAATGTTTTTTTTTTCTCCAAGATCTTCCAAATTCTTTTCATCGTTGGTTCAACCTTTCCAATTTTCATCCCGGAGTATCTCAACAATTCATGGTGGTTTCTCATCATTAGTCTCAACATTTGAAGACCGAAGAAGAGTTTCTCCTAAATCTTGGTCCATTCTCTTGAAGATTCATGGTTCTAGCCTCATGCTATCCTCATAATCGTTTTGATTGTGAGATTTATTTTCTTACCATCCGGAGCATTTCATGAGTTGTTTTCCATTTCCTTCCTCCAAGGCCATCATGTCATAATTCTTCATTCTCAGCGTGTAGCTATAATTCTCCAAATCTTACCGTGAATCGTTCTAATATCCTCTAATCAGTTCATGATTTCTTCGTTCTCATGTATCTAAATCCTTCAAGTATCTTCATTCGTTTTCAAATTCTTCCGGTGATTTGTGCCTTGCTATGTTCATTTTAATTCTTACGGTGGTTCGTTCAAGATTTCACTTCCTTCGTTATCATATTAATTCATTCGTTGTTTCCAAATTCAACCGTGGTTCCATCAATACCTTGTCAAGTTTGCGCTATATCTCTATCTGTAATCATTTTTCTATGAGAATAAGTAGTATGCCAAATCCATTGCTTGTCATCAATTTAATTTGATGAAGGTTAAGCATACAATAAATCTTATTCTTATTTCCTCGAGGTGATTCAATTCTTTTCTTCCGGAGTTGTTCATGATATCATTTATCGGTTCTAAGTTGTTCACCTTTTCTTTTCCGGAGTTCCAAGTTTGCCGCATTATCTCGTCGCGAAGCTCCATCTAAATTATTGCAAGGCTTCACCTTGTGTTGTCAACTTCTCTTTCTTTTTATCATCCTTTTATTACCGGAGTTCTTCATGGAGGCTCTACATGTTGATTCATCAAGAACTCCCTTCATTCTTCAATTGTTCTTCAAGCTTTCTCTCGAAGTTATGATCCGCCAAGCCATACTTCAAATAAACATGGTGTTCCAACACATGTTTTGTTTTGACTAGTTCAAGCTTTCTTCATCTTGCATTCCGAAGTGTAATTCTTTCTACCTTATCTTTTGAGATGGTGTTATGTCATTCTTGACAATTTCACTTCGTGTTTCATGATTCGCAAGTTGTTAAGAATGAGATATTTAAATCCATCATTTTCTCTTTGCTCAAGAGATCTTTTCAACCATCAACCTCGTTGTTGGAGTTATCTTGTGTCATTTTTCACCTAAAGCCTTTCCTAAGAAATGTTGCTATTTGTGGTGCATATCTATGATCCAATTTTCTCCTTCTCATCTCGGTGAAGAAGTTTCTCTTATCTTCATTGATCTCATCCAACCATTTGTTTCCGTTGGTGGCAGAAGCTCACCTCATAATTTTGAGGTCTTTTCCATAAGCCCACTACAAGCTTATTCTTTTCGGCGTTTGTTTTCCAACAACTCCGTCAAATTCTTCTTTGCAAGGATGCTTTTCAAGTTCATTTGTGGCAGAAGTTGGCATTTTCTTCTCCATTCTTTTATACCAATGATCTATCTTCTATTTTTTCTTCCGGAGGCATTGTGATGTTGCTCTCTTCACCCATCACCTCGTTTTGTCAAGATCATGTTATTTTCTTGTTTATCCATTTAGCGGAGGGTTGTGTTCTCATTCAAGTTCTTTCATCTTACCAAGTTTTGCCTCCTTCTCAACCGGAGAGCGGTCTGAAATGTTTCTTACCCTTGTGCCATTATTTCAATTCGGAGGCAGTGTATTGTTGATTTCATCAAGTATCTTCTCATCTTGTCAAGTTCATGTTCAATTCCTTCCATTTACAGTCGGAGTGCTGCCCAAATTATATCATTCTTCCTCTCTCATCTTGATTTAACCGGAGTGGTTTCGAATTCTATCGTGTCCATTAAACTCTTATTTCCATGTGTTTCAACCATCAAGTTCTCGTAATACTCCTTGTTCCTCTTTTCGACCGGATTGTTTGCAATCTCGTTCATCTCTGTTGTACTCTTTCTTTTAAATTGCTCAACCTCTCAAGGTTCGTGGTTTCACTCGTTCGTCAAAGAAGCAATTTAGTTTACCGCTTTTCTTCCTCTTCCTTTTCCCTCCGGTGCCATCCTAGATCTCGGGACGAGATCCTCTCGTAGTGGTGGAGTGTTGTAACACCCCGGATACAACTTTCCATATTCGTAACTCCAACTCTTGCCTTTTCCGGAGATGCGATGTATTATTTTCTCTGTGGTTGGGTTTTTGTCTTTTGTTTTGCTTTGTGTTCTTTGTCGTGCATTTCATCTCATCGCATCATGTGCATTGCATCTGCATGTTTTCTTAAAACTCGTAGTCATTTGTAGTTGCTGTTTCTCTCTTTGTCTTCGTCGACCTGTTGTCGACCGCTTGTCCTTGTTGACCTTCTCTCGACCAATTGGGCCCCTCTTTTCTCTCTTTCTCCGAGACCAACAAAACCCTTGCCCCTTGCCTTCAGAGACCGTTTGAGTCCAACGGGTTCTCGTTCCCCTTCTCTTGGACCGCCGTATCTCTCGCCGATCATGGACCCCTCTCCTTGACCCCCTCTTGCTCGTGTCCGAAACTCCCCGAACCCGACCGGCAGATCGTTACCGTTGTGTCCGGATCATCCCCAAACGTCTTCAAAACATCTCCGTTTTGTTTATTGGACTCCCAAACCTATTTTATTCTCGGTCGTTTGATTTCGATCGGAGGACTAAATACCCTAGCCTAATCCACGGATGTCTATATAAATAGTCCTAACCCTAAAATCTAGGGACTTTGTCCCTTCACTACTTCCGCCGCCGCCACTCTCTCCAAAATCTCCTCGGGATCCCCAGATCCCATTGACCAACCACCGCTGCTTCCTCCCTCTGCCTCCCGCGTTCGATCTAGAGGAGTGGAGTTCCTCCCGCTCGATCTCCCCTGTGACCCAATCCGTCCATCCTCCTCGATCCACTCCACCAAGCCTCCTGCTTCCCGTTCCCCTCGTCATGAGCTGGGAAAGGAGCTCCTGCCGCCTCCCACTTCATGCCGTTCGCCCGCGCCGTGGACGCGTCGTCCTGCTGCGTGGCCACCTACTCCTCCGCGGACCCAGCAACGCACCAGAGCCGCCCGCCGATGACCGCAGGAGCAGCAGTAGACCATGGCGCCCTCCTCCTCGCCTCGAGCACCAGCGCTCCAAGGCCGACCTTCCGCTGTTCGTCCTCGCCGGCAGCCGCGCCGCTCGATCCGCCTCACCGACGGCAGCACCAGCAGGTCCCCGCCGTGGATGCCAGGAGCATCCGTGCGCCGCATGCCCGAACCCCTGGCTTGCTCCGCCTCGCGTGGCCGGTGACCGGCAGATGAGCACCTCCGCCTCCCCTTATTATCTCCTTCCTCCATCTGTTGTTTCTCCCTCTCACGTTGTTCTCTCCCTCTCTCTGAATCCTTCACAGGAGCCATGGCCGAGGCTTCAAGCGCTGCCCGTCTCGTCTCCATCCGACGCCACTGCATCACCGGCCAGATCCATCGAGTTCCGGCCTTTCTCCGCCGTTCTCTGTCCTCCCCGCCACCCAAGTCCGGCCGGAAGGAGCCCCGCCGCGGCGACCCTCTGCTTTCTGTCGCGGTAGCGCCGCTGCAGTTCTTCTGCAGTGAGATGCAACAGCGCTGCATCGAGCGCACGCCCGCCACGCGCGTGGGCCTCCTCTTGCGGCACCAAGGCCCAGCGCCGCCCCAGCCTTATCCGGCCCAGCCACCCCCTCGCCACCAGCCAGCCAGTTCTGGCCCGAAGTGAGACGCCACCGAAGCCCACCCGTGTGCAGCGCTCGCAGTAGCTGGCCCAGTTCAGTCAGATTCGGCCCGTGCATTTTTTTTTCAGATCTGCGATTTAACTTTATCCAGTGCATTTCAGATTTTGCAGAAAAGTCCTTGCACTTCATGCATATAATAACTCATGATCTGTGCATCATATGTAAAAACTTTATATATGTAAAATGCTCAGAATATTGTGTAGATTAATAATATGCCACTTTCATCCCATGTTAAAATGTTTAAATTGTTGTTTATTTAAATTTGCTAATATGCCATGTTAAAATGATTTAATTCATAACTAAATAACCGTAACTCGGAATTAAATGTTCTTTATATGTAAATGGGGTAGAAAAATGCCTAGTTTAACATGGTGCAGCTTATTTTCCTGTTTAACAACTTTGAAATATGTTTTAGGACAGATCAGTACCGAATCTAAGATATGCACATGGGGATTTTCCGGACTTGTTGTTCGTTGTTTCCGGCCTCATTTAAACTTGCCTAGTTAGGTAGTTTTGTTGTGCTTCACCCCTTGCCATGTTTAACAACATTTAATATTGTGGTGTACCTAAACGAGATTAAACTAAATATGTCATTGTGGTGTTTTGTCAATATGCAACTCGTTGCATATTGAGCTCCACTTAATTTGTAGTATTATTTTGTTGCACTTTGCCATGCCATGCCTCATTAAACCGGACATGCATCATACTTGTTTGTGCATCGTGCCATGGTTATGCTTGTGCATTTACTATGTTGTTTGTTTCTTTCCGGTGTTGCTTCTCGGTTCCGGTAATGTTGCGATTGTGAGGATTCGTTCGACTACTTCCGTTCGTCTTCTTCATGGACTCGTTCTTCTTCCTTGCGGGATTTCAGGCAAGATGACCGCTACCCTGGATCTCACTACTATCATTGCTATGCTAGTTGCTTCGTTCTATCGCTATGCTGCGTTACCTATCATTTGCTGCTCAAGCCTCCCAAATTGCCATGAACCTCTAACCTGTTGCACCCTTCCTAGCAAACCGTTGTTTGGCTATGTTACCGCTTTGCTCAGCCCCTCTTATAGCGTTGTTAGTTGCAGGTGAAGATGAAGGTTGTTCCTTGTTGGAACATGGAGATGTTGTTCCTTGTTGGAACATGTTTACTTGTTGGGATATCACAATATATCTTATATAATTAATGCATCTATATACTTGGTAAAGGGTGGAAGGCTCGGCCTTATGCCTGGTGTTTTGTTCCACTCTTGCCGCCCTAGTTTCCGTCATATCGGTGTTATGTTCCCGGATTTTTGCGTCCCTAACGCGGTCGGGTGATTTATGGGACCCCCTTGACAGTTCGCTTTGAATAAGACTTTTCCAGCAAGGCCCAACCTTGGTTTTACCATTTGCCTCACCACCACCTATACCCTTCCTTGGGTCGGCCAACCCAAGGGTCATCTTTATTTAGCCCCCGGGCGGTGCTTCTCTAAGTCTGGTTCGAACCGAGCTACTCATGGGCCACCTTGGGGCAACTTGAGGGTTGGTTTTACTCGTAGCTAGTCTCATCCGTGTTGCCACGAGAGCGAGATATGTGCAGCTCCTATCGGGATTGTCGGCGATCAGGCGGCTTTGCTGGTCTTGTTTTATTGCTGTGAAATGTCTTGTAGCCGGATTCGAGACTGATCGGGCTTCCCGGGGAGAAGGTCTATTCCTTCGTTGATCGCGAGAGCTTATCATGGGCTAAGTTGGGACACCCCTGCAGGGTTTTGAACTTTCGAAAGCCGTGCCCGCGGTTATGTGGCAGATGGGAATTTGTTAATGTCCGGTTGTAGAAAACCCGAAGTTGATCTTAATTAAAATACACCAACCGTGTGCGTAACCGTGAGTGTCTCTTTTCGGGGTTGTTCGAGAGGAGAACACGGTTTCTGGGTTATGTCTGACGTAAGTAGGTGTTCAGGATCACTTCTTGATCATTGCTAGTTGACGACCGTTCCTTTGTTTCTCGTCTCGCTCTCATTTGCGTATGTTAGCCACCATATATGCTTAGTCGCTGCTGCAACCTCACCACTTTATCTTTTCCTTTCCCTTTAAGCTTTGCTAGTCTTGATACCCATGGTAATGGGATTGGTGAGTCCTCGTGGCTCACAGATTACTACACCACCAGTTGCAGGTACAGGTTACGCGATGATCATGACGCGAGAGTGATGCTTGCTTGCGTTGAGTTCTTCTTCTGCTTCTTCGATCAGGGGATAGGTTCGGTCGGCAGCCTGGGCTAGCGTGGTGGATATTGTTTGAGTTTCTGTTTATGTTTCATCCGTAGTCGGATGTTGATCTTGTATATGATGTGATGTTGTATTCATGTGACATTGTATGCCCTTTTGTATGTATCCCCACTACTATGTAATGTTGATGTAATGATATCCACCTTGCAAAAGCGTCTTCAAGATGCGCTTCTATCCTTGGTGGGACCTTAGAGTTCCTTTAGGATAGGGTCGCATCTTGGGCGTGACATGTCGAGAGGTTAAATTTAGTTGAAGAAGAAAATAATTTCTTGAAGGAAAAATAAAAAAAATTGAGGAGGAGAAGATGATATTGGAGTTGCATGTTGCGGATGTCGTCGATGATCACAAGATCAAGATGGATGCAATGCGCTTGAAGATTAGAAAGATTAGAAAATATGCCATTCATACCGAGGCTTGGTATCATTATGCCGTTGGATCAATTGTTACCTTGGTTGCGATTATGATCGCATTTGTTTTCGCATTGAAATGTTTTACATAGTTTCAATGTATGGTTTAATTAATTAGATGCTCTGGAGAGCTATATGTTGTTAGATGAGAACTATGTATGTACTTTGGTTTTAATGTGACGATGAACTTCTATTAATTTGGACACTTAATTATATATAATGCACGCAGATGAACCGGCAATGGATGTACGGTGACAGACACACCTCCGAGTACATTAAGGGCGTGCTTGAGTTTCTCGATGCGGCTGAGGCAAACAAGCAGAATGGTTTTATGTGTTGTCCATGCACTAAATGTGGGAATACAATGTCTTACTCTAACCGGAATATCCTTCACTCCCACCTGCTTTACAAGGGTTTCATGCCACACTATAATGTTTGGACGAGGCACGGAGAAATAGGGGTTATGATGGAAGACGGCGAAGAAGAAGAGTACGATGACAACTATGTGCCCCCTGAATGCGGTGATGCTGCAACGGGGGGAGCTGGTGAAGATCAAGAGGAACCAGACGATGTGCCCAATGATGCTGCAACGGGTGAAGCTGCTGAAGATCAAGAGGAACCAGACGATGTGCCCGATGATGATGATCTCCGCCGGGTCATTGTCGATGCAAGGACGCAATGCGAAAGTCAAAAGGAGAAGCTGAAGTTCGATCGCATGTTAGAGGATCACAAAAAAGGGTTGTACCCCAATTGCGAAGATGGCAACACAAAGATCGGTACCGTACTGGAATTGCTATAGTGGAAGGCAGAGAATGCTGTGCCTGACAAAGGATTTGAGAAGCTACTGAAAATATTGAAGAAGAAGCTTCCGAAGGATAACGAATTGCCCGACAGTACATACGCAGCAAAGAAGGTCGTATGCCCTCTAGGATTGGAGGTGGAGAAGATACATGCATGCCCTAATGACTGCATCCTCTACCGCGGTGCATACAAGGATCTGAACGCATGCCCGATATGCGGTGCATTGCGGTATAAGATCAGACGAGATTGTTGGGGAACGTAGCAGAAATTCAAAATTTTCCTACGTGTCACCAAGATCTATCTATGGAGAAACCAGCAACGAGGGGAAGGAGAGTGCATCTACATACCCTTGTAGATCGCTGAGCGGAAGCGTTCAAGAGAACGGGGTTGATGGAGTCGTACTCGTCGTGATCCAAATCACCGATGATCCTAGCGCCGAACGGACGGCACCTCCGCGTTCAACACACGTGACAGTCGGGGACGTCTCCTCCTTCTTGATCCAGCAAGGGAGAGGAGAAGTTGAGGAAAACTCCGACAACCTGACGGCGTGGTGGTGATGGAGCTCGTGGTTCTCCCAGCAGAGCTTCGCTAAGCACTACGGAGGAGGAGGAAGTGTTGGAGGAGGAGGGCTGCGCCAGGGAAGGGTGCGGCTGCCCTCTCTCTCCTCACTATATATAGGGGTAAGGGGTGGAGGAGGCACCTAGGGTTCCCTAGGGGAGGGCGGCGCCACAGGGGAAACCCTAGATGGGTTTGGGCGCCCCACCCCTAGGAAACTTGCCCCCCAAGCCGGGAAGGGGCTGCCCTAGGGAGGCGCCCCACCTCTCCTGGTTACGTGAGAGGGCTGGGAGGGCGCACCACCCCTTAGTGGGCTGGTTTGCCCCTTCCCTTTGGCCCATGAGGCCCTCCAACACTTGCCGGCTCCCAAACACCTTTCGGTCATCTTGCCATAGCACTGGTACCCCGGAACACTTCCGGACTCCAATACCCTTCGTCCAATATATCGATCTTCACCGCCGGACCATTCCAGAACTCCTCGTGACGTCCGGGATCACATCCGGGACTCCGAACAACCTTCGGTAACCACATACTATTTCCCATAACAACTCTAGCGTCACCGAACCTTAAGTGTGTAGACCCTACGGGTTCAGGAACCATGCAGACATGACTGAGACGTTCTCCGTCCAATAACCAACAGCGGGATCTGGATACCCATGTTGGCTCCCACATGTTCCACGATGATCTCATCGGATGAACCACGATGTCAAGGATTCAATCAATCCCGTATTCAGTTCCCTTTGTCTAGCGGTATTGTACTTGCCCGAGATTCGATCGTCGATATCCCGATACCTTGTTCAATCTCGTTACCGGCAAGTCTCTTTACTCGTTCCGTAACACATAATCCCGTGATCAACCCCTTGGTCACATTGTGCACATTATGATGATGTACTACCGAGTGGGCCCAGAGATACCTCTCCGTTTACACGGAGTGACAAATCCCAGTCTCGATTCGTGCCAACCCAACAGACACTTTCGGAGATACCTGTAATGCACCTTTATAGCCACCCAGTTACGTTGTGACGTTTGGTACACCCAAAGCATTCCTACGGTATCCGGGAGTTACACAATCTCATGGTCTAAGGAAAAGATACTTGACATTAGAAAAGCTTTAGCATACGAACTACATATTTGTGCTAGGCTTAGGATTGGGTCTTGTCCATCACATCATTCTCCTAATGATGTGATCCCGTTATCAATGACATCCAATGTCCATTGTCAGGAAACCGTAACCATCTATTGATCAACGAGCTAGTCAACTAGAGGCTTACTAGGGACATGGTGTTGTCTATATACCCACACATGTATCTGAGTTTCCTATCAATACAATTATAGCATGGATAATAAACGATTATCATGAACAAGGAAATATAATAATAACTAATTTATTATTGCCTCTAGGGCATATTTCCAACAGTCTCCCACTTGCACTAGAGTCAATAATCTAGTTCACATCGCCATGTGATTAACACTCACAGTCACATCGCCATGTGACCAACATCCAAAGAGTTTACTAGTGTCATTAAACTAGTTCACATCATCATGTGATTAAGACTCAATGAGTTCGGGGTTTGATCATGTTTTGCTTGTGAGAGAGGTTTTAGTCAGCGGATCTGAACCTTTCAGATCCGTGTGTGCTTTGCAAATTTCTAGGTCATATTATAAATGCTGCTTCCACGCTCCATTTGAAACTATTCCAAATGGTTGCTCCACTATCGTATCCGGTTTGCTATTCAGAGTCATTCGGATAGGTGTCAAAGCTTGCATCGGCGTAACCCTTTACGCCGAACTCTTTATCACCTCCATAATCGAGAAACATGTCCTTATTTACTCCAAGGACAATTTTGACCGCTGTCCAATGATCCCCATTCTGGATCATTCTTGTACCCTTGAGTGACTCATGGCAAGGCACACTCAAAAGCGGTACACAGCATAGCATACTATAGAGCCTACGTCTAAAGCATAGGGGCGACCTTCGTCCTTTCTCTCTTTTCTGCCGTGGTCGAGCTTTAAGTCTTAACTTCATACCTTACATCTCGGGCAAGAACTCCTTCTTTGGTGATCCATCTTGAACACCTTCAAGATCATGTCAAGGTATATGCTCATTTGAAAGTACCATTAAGCGGTTTTGATCTATCCTCATAGATCTTGATGCTCAATGTTTAAGTAGCTTAATCCAGGTTTTCACTTGAAAAACACTTTTCAAATAACCCTGTATGCTTTCCAGAAATTCTACATCATTTCTGATCATCAATATGTCAACAACATATACTCATCAGAAATTCTATAGTGCTCCCACTCACTTCTTTGGAAATACAAGTTTCTCATAAACTTTGTATAAACCCAAAATCTTTGATCATCTCATCAAAGCGTACATTCCAACTCCGAGATGCTTACTCCAGTCCTTAGAAAGGATCATTGGAGCCAGCATACCTTTAGCATCCTCGGGATCGACAAAACTTTCTGAATGTATCACATACAACCTTTCCTTACGAAAACTGGTAAGGAAACTCGTTTTGACATCCATCTGCCAGATTTCATAAATGCAGCTTATGCTAACATGATTCCAACGGACTTAAGCATCGCTACGGATGAGAAAATCTCATCGTAGTCAACTCCTTGAACTTGTGAAAAACTCTTCGCCACAAGTCAAGCTTCATAGACGGTGACATTACCGTCCACGTCCGTCTTCTTCTTAAAGATCCATTCATCTCAATGGCTTGCCGATCATCGGGCAAGTCCACCAAAGTCCATGCTTTGTTACGATACATGGATCCTATCTCGGATTTCATGGCTTCTAACCATTTGTCGGAATTTGGGCCCACCATCGCTTCTCCATAGCTCGAGGTTCATTGTTGTCTAGCAACATGACCTTCAAGACAGGATCACCGTACCACTCCAAGCGATGCAGCGTCCTTGTAGTCCCACGGTTCGGTAGTGACTTGATCCAAGCTTCATGATCACTATCATAGCTTCTACTTCAATTGGTGTAGGTGCCACGGAACAACTTCCTGTGGCCTGCTACACACTAGTTGAAGTGACGGTTCAATAACTTCATCAAGTCTCCACCATCCTCCCACTCAACTTTTCGAGACAAACTTTTCCTCGAGAAAGGACCCGATTCAAGAAACAATCCCTATTGCTTTCGGATCTGAATTAGGAGGTATACCCAACTGTTTTGGGTGTCCTATGAAGATGCATTTTATCCGCTTTGGGTTCGAGCTTATCAACCTGAAGCTTTTTCACATAAGCGTCATAGCCCCAAACTTTTAAGAAATGACAGCTTAGGTTTCTCTAAACCATAGTTCATATGGTGTCATCTCAACGGAATTACGTGGTGCCCTATTAAAGTGAGTGTGGTTGTCTCTAATGCCTAACCCATGAACGATAGTGGTAATTCGATAAGAGACATCATGGTACACACCATATCTAATAGGGTGCAACTATGATGTTCGGACACACCATCACATTATGGTGTTCCAGGCGATATTAATTGTGAAACAATTTCCACAATGTCTTAATAGCGTGCCAAAGCTCGTAACTCAGATACTCATCTCTATGATCATATCATAGACATTTTATCCTCTTGTCACGATGATCTTCAACTTCACTCTGAAATTACTTGAACCATTCAATAATTCAGACTTGTGTTCATCAAGTAAATATACTCAACATCTACTCGAATCATCGTGAAGTAAGAACATAACGATATTCATTGCATGCCTCGGCACTCATTGGACTGCACACATCAAAATGTGTTACTTCCAACAAGTTGCTATCTTGTTCCATTTCTTTGAAAACGAGGCTTTTAGTCATCTTGCCCATGTGGTATGATTTGCATATCTCAAGTGATTCAAAATCAAGTGAGTCCAAGCGATCCATCTGCATGGAGTTTCTTCATGCGTATACACCAATAGACATGGTTAGCATGTCTCAAACTTTTCAAAATGAGTGAGTCCAAAGATCCATCAACATGGAGCTTCTTCATGCGTTTTATGCCAATATGACTTACATGGCAGTGCCACAAGTAAGTGGTACTATCATTACTATCTTATATTTTTGGCATGAAAATGTGTATCACTACGATCGAGATTCAATAAACCATTCCTTTAGGTGCAAGACCATTGAAGGTGTTTATTCAAATAAATAGAGTAACCATTATTCTCCTTAAATGAATAACCGTATTGCGATAGACATAATCCAATCATGTCTATGCTCAACGCAAACACCAAATGACAATTATTCAGGTTTAATACTAATCTTGATGGTAGAGGGAGCGTGCGATGTTTGATCACATCAAACTTGGAAACACTTCCAACACATATCGTCAGCTCACCTTTAGCTAGTCTCCGTTTATTCCGTAGCTCTTTTATTTCGAGTTACTAACACTTAGCAACCGAACCGGTATCTTAATACCCTGGTGCTACTAGGAGTACTAGTAAAGTACACATTAACATAATGTATATCCAATATACTTCTATCGATCTTGCCAGCCTTCTCATCTACCAAGTATCTAGGGTAATGCTGCTCCAGTGGCTGTTCCCCTTATTCCAGAAGCACTTAGTCTCGGGTTTGGGTTCAACCTTGGGTTTCTTCACTAGAGCAGCAGCTGATTTGCCGTTTCATGAAGTATCCCTTCTTGCCCTTGCCCTTCTTGAAACTAGTGGTTTCACCAACCATCAACAATTGATGCTCCTTCTTGATTTCTACTTTCGCATGTGTCAAACATCGCGAATACTTCAAGGATCATCATATCTATCCTCGATATGTTATAGTTCATCACGAAGCTCTAGCAGCTTGGTGGCAATGACTTTGGAGAAACATCACTATCTCATCCGGAAGATCAACTCCCACTCGGTTCAAGTGATTGTTGCACTTGGACAATCTGAGCACAAGCTCAACGATTGAGTTTTCTCCCTTAGTTTGCAGGCTAAGACAATCGTCGGAGGTCTTATACCTCTTGACGTGTGCACGAGCCTGAAATCCCAATTTCAGCCCTCGAAACATCTCATATGTTTCGCGACGTTTCGAAAACGTCTTTGGTGCCTCAACTCTAAACCGTTTAACTGAACTATCACGTAGTTATCAAAACGTGTATGTCCGATGTTCGCAACATCCACAAACGACGTTTGGGGTTCAACACACTGAGCGGTGCATTAAGGACATAAGCTTTCTTCTGTCCGCATAATCGCTACTGTCAACTTTCAACTATATTTTCTCTAGGAATATATCTAAATAGTGGAACTAAAGCGCGAGCTTACGACATATTTTGCAAAGATCTTTTGAGTATATTCAGGATAATTAAGTTCATCTTATGAACTCCCACTCAGATAGACATCCCTCTAGTCATCCAAGTGATTACATGATCCGAGTCAACTAGGCTGTGTCCGATCATCACGTGAGATGGACTAGTCATCATCGGTGAACATCTTCATGTTGATCGTATCTACTATACGACTCATGCTCGACCTTTCGGTCTCTGTGTTCCGAGGCCATGTATGTACATGCTAGGCTCGTCAAGTTAACCCTAAGTGTTTTGCATGTGTAAAACTGTCTTACACCCGTTGTATGTGAACGTAAGGATCTATCACACCCGATCATCACGTGGTGCTTCGAAACGACGAACTTTAGCAACGGTGCACAGTTAGGGGAGACCACTTCTTGAAATTGTTGTAAGGGATCATCTTATTTACTACCGTCATTCTAAGCAAATAAGATGCATAAACATGATAAACATCACATGCAATCAAATAGTGACATGATATGGCCAATATCATTTTGCTCCTTTTGATCTCCATCTTCGGGGCTCCATGATCATCATCGTCACCGGCATGACACCATGATCTCCATCATCGTGTCTTCATGAAGTTGTCTCGCCAACTATTACTTATACTACTATGGCTACCGGTTAGCAATAAAGTAAAGTAATTACATGGCGTTGTTCAATGACACGCAGGTCATACAATAAATAAAGACAACTCCTATGGCTCCTGCCGGTTGTCATACTCATCGACATGCAAGTCGTGATTCCTATTACAAGAACATGATCAATCTCATACATCACATATCATTCATCACATTCTTCTTGGCCATATCACATCACATAGCATACCCTGCAAAAACAAGTTAGACGTCCTCTAATTGTTGTTTGCATGTTTTACGTGGCTGATATGGGTTTCTAGCAAGAACGTTTCTTACCTACGCAAAACCACAACGTGATATGCCAATTTCTATTTACCCTTCATAAGGACCCTTTTCATCGAATCCGTTCCGACTAAAGTGGGAGGCGGCACCCGCTAGCCACCTTATGCACCAAGTGCATGTCGATCGGTGGAACCTGTCTCACGTAAGTGTACGTGTAAGGTCGGTCCGGCCGCTTCATCCCACAATACCGTCAAAACAAGATTGGACTAGTAACGGTAAGCATATCGAACAAAATCAACGCCCACAACTACTTTGTGTTCTACTCGTGCAAAGAATCTACGCAATAGACCTAGCTCATGATGCCACTGTTGGGGAGCGAGCAGAAATTCAAAATTTTCCCACGTGTCACCAAGATCTATCTATGGAGAAACCAGCAACGAGGGGAAGGAGAGTGCATCTACATACCCTTGTAGATCGCTAAGCGGAAGCATTCAAGAGAACGGAGTTGATGGAGTCGTACTCGTCGTGATCCAAATCACTGATGATCCTAGCGCCGAACGGACGGCACCTCCGCGTTCAACACACGTACAGTCTGGGGACGTCTCCTCCTTCTTGATCCAGCAAGGGGAGAGGAGAAGTTGAGGGAAAACTCCGACAGCACGACGGCGTGGTGGTGATGGAGCTCGTGGTTCTCCGGCAGAGCTTCGCTAAGCACTACGGAGGAGGAGGAAGTGTTGGAGGAGGGAGGGGCTGCGTCAGGGGAAGGGTACGGCTGCCCTCTCTCTCCCTCACTATATATAGGGGTAAGGGGGGTGGAGGAGGCACCCTAGGGTTCCCTAGGGGAGGGGCGGCGGCCACAGGGGAAACCCTAGATGGGTTTGGGCGCCCACCCCTAGAAAACTTGCCCCCAAGCCGGGAAGGGGGCTGCCCTAGGGAGGCGCCCCACCTCTCCTGGTTACGTGAGAGGGCTGGGAGGGCGCACCACCCCTTAGTGGGCTGGTTTGCCCCTTCCCTTTGGCCCATGAGGCCCTCCAACACTTGCCGGGCTCCCAAACACCTTCGGTCATGCTGGCCATAGCACCGGTACCCCGGAACACTTCCGGACTCCAATACCCTTCGTCCAATATATCGATCTTCATCGCCGGACCATTCCGGAACTCCTCGTGACGTCCGGGATCACATCTGGTACTCCGAACAACCTTCGGTAACCACATACTATTTCCCATAACAACTCTAGCGTCACCGAACCTTAAGTGTGTAGACCCTACGGGTTCAGGAACCATGCAGACATGACTGAGATGTTCTCCGGTCAATAACCAACAGCGGGATCTGGATACCCATGTTGGCTCCCACATGTTCCACGATGATCTCATCGGATGAACCACGATGTCAAGGATTCAATCAATCCCGTATTCAATTCCCTTTGTCTAGCCGTATTGTACTTGCCCGAGATTCGATCGCCGGTATCCCGATACCTTGTTCAATCTCGTTACCGGCAAGTCTCTTTACTCGTTCCGTAACACATCATCCCGTGATCAACCCCTTGGTCACATTGTGCACATTATGATGATGTACTACCGAGTGGGCCCAGAGATACCTCTCCGCTTACACGGAGTGACAAATCCGATCTCGATTCGTGCCAACCCAATGACACTTTCGGAGATACCTGTAATGCACCTTTATAGCCACCCAGTTACGTTGTGACGTTTGGTACACCAAAGCATTCCTACGGTATCCGGAGTTACACAATCTCATGGTCTAAGGAAAAGATACTTGACATTAGAAAAGCTTTAGCATACTGAACTACATATTTGTGCTAGGCTTAGGATTGGGTCTTGTCCATCACATCATTCTCCTAATGATGTGATCCGTTATCAATGACATCCAATGTCCATTGTCAGGAAACCGTAACCATCTATTGATCAACGAGCTAGTCAACTAGAGGCTTACTAGGGACATGGTGTTGTCTATATACCCACACATGTATCTGAGTTTCCTATCAATACAATTATAGCATGGATAATAAACGATTATCATGAACAAGGAAATATAATAATAACTAATTTATTATTGCCTCTAGGGCATATTTCCAACAGAGATGACCCTGGTGATGTTGACCGCGAGCCCCCAGAAGAGGGTTCTGCGAAGGTGATGTGGTATGCTCCTATAATACCACGGTTGAAACGCCATTCGTAAACGGAGAGCATGCCAAGTTGATGCGATGGCACAGTGAGGACCGTAAGAAAGACGGAAGTTGAGAGCACCTACCGACGGGTCATGATGGAGAAAAATCGAGAGAAAGTACTCGGATGAGTTTGCAAAGGACCCAAGGAACGTATGGTTTGCTTTAAGCGCGGATGGCATTAATCCTTTCGGGGAGCAGAGCAGCAATCACAGCACCTGGCCCGTGACTCTATGTATGTATAACCTTCCACCTTGGATGTGCATGAAGCGGAAGTTCATTATGATGTCAGCTCTCATCCAAGGCCCTAAGCAACCCGGCAACGACATTGATGTGTACCTAAGGACATTAGTTGAAGAACTTTTACACCTGTGGAATGGAAACGGTGTACGTACGTGGGATGAGCATAGACAGGAGGAATTTAACCTAAAGGCGTTGATGTTCGTGACCATCAACGATTGGCCCGCTCTCAGTAACCTTTCAGGACAGACAAACAAAGGATACCACGCATGCACGCACTGTTTAGATGACACTGAAAGTATATACCTGGACAAATGCAGGAAGAATGTGTACCTGGGCCATCGTCGATTTCTTCCGACCAACCATCAATGTCGAAAGAAAGGCAAGCATTTCAAAGGCGAGGCAGATCACCGTAAGAAGCCTGCCATGCGTACCGGTGATCACGTACTTGCTATGGTCAATGATTTACACGCAATCTTTGGAAAGGGTCCCGACGCACTAGCTGTTCCGAATGACGCTGAGGGACACGCACCCATGTGGAAGAAGAAATCTATATTTTGGGACCTACCCTACTGGTAAGACCTAGAGGTCCGCTCTTCAATCGACGTGATGCACGTGACGAAGAACCTTTGCATGAACCTGCTAGGCTTCTTGGGCGTGTATGGAAAAACAAAAGATACACCTGAGGCACGGGAGGACCTGCAACGTTTGCACGAAAAAGATGGCATGCCTCCAAGCGAGATGAAGGTCCCGCCAGCTACGCTCTTCTGAAAGAAGAGAAAGAAATCTTCTTTGAATGCCTGCTCAAGATGAAGGTCCCGGCGGCTTCGTCGAATATAAAGGGAATAATAAATATGCCAGAGAAAAGGTTCCAACACCTAAAGTCTCGTGACTGCCACGTGATTATGACGCAACAACTTCTGGTTGCATTGAGGGGGCTTCTACCGGAAAACGTCCGATTAGCCATTGTGAAGCTATGTGCATTCCTCAATGCAATCTCTCAGAAGGTGATCGATCCAGAAATCGTACCAAGGCTAAGGAGTGATGTGGCGCAATGTCTTGTCAGTTTCGAGCTGGTGTTCCCACCATCCTTCTTCAATATCATGACGCACGTCCTAGTTCATCTAGTCGACGAGATTGTCATTCTGGGGCCCGTATTTCTACACAATATGTTCCCCTTTGAGAGGTTCATGGAAGTACTAAAGAAATATGTCCGTAACCGTGCTAGGCCAGAAGGAAGCATCTCCATGGGCCATCAAACAGAGGATGTCATCGGGTTTTGTGTTGACTTCATTCCTGGCCTTAAGAAGATAGGTCTCCCTAAATCACGGTATGAGGGGAGACCTGACCGAAAAGGCACTCTTGGAAGTGACTCAATAATATGCGAGGGACGGATATTCTTGGTCTCAAGCACACTACAGTTCTACTGTAACTCTACCTTGGTGACCCGTATGTCGATGAACACAAGAACGATCTGCGCTCCAAACACCGGGAGCAAAGGCGATTTAATGGATTACATGTGAACACATCAGGACTTCCAGCAGTTGGTTGGAAGCACGTCTCAGAGGTGACAACACTGTTTGTGATGAGTTGTACTTGTTATCCAGGGGACCATCTTTGACTGTATTGATTTACAAAGGATACGAGATAAATGGGAATACATTTTACACGATTGACCAAGATCAAAAGAGCACCAACCAA
Organism: Aegilops longissima; assembly: GCA_021605205.1. Taxonomy (NCBI): domain Eukaryota; kingdom Viridiplantae; phylum Streptophyta; class Magnoliopsida; order Poales; family Poaceae; genus Aegilops; species Aegilops longissima. Next base: position 168,947,949 of record CM038682.1, read on the forward strand.
AACAGCGGTGTCCGCTTTCATGCAACAACCGAGAAGGGAAAGGACACATATTATGGTTACATAGTGGACATATGGGAACTTGACTACGGACATGATTTTAAGGTCCCTTTGTTTAAGTGCAAATGGGTCAATCTGTCGGGAGGCGGGTATGTAGACCCACGATGCGGAATGACAACAATGGATCTGAAAAATCTTGGGTACATCGACGAACCGTTCGTCCTAGCCAATGATGTGGCACAGGTTATCTATGTGAAGGACATGTCTACGGATCGAGAAAAGAAAAGATAAGAAGCGAATACATCATACGATGAGCCAAAGCGCCACATAGTTCTTTCGGGAAAAGGGACATCCACAGGAGTGGAGGGCAAGATGACATGTCGAAGATTATGAAAAGTTTCATAAAATTCCTCCCTTCAATGTCAAGGCTGACCCAAGCATCCTGATAAGCGATGAAGATTATCCATGGTTACGGCGCAATAAGCAAATGACACAAGCGAAGAAAAAGTAAAGACTTTCTCCATAACTATTATGATGATACCATGCCAACTTTGTAATGATTTAGTATGCTATGCCAACTTTTTCGAGTTCATTTGAAAACTATGAATTTAGGTCGAATTTTCTCTATAGGTGCATCTATGTTCATTTTTAGTAAAGTTAATCACAAACTTGTGATTCATACAATTTTCAAAGAATTCAAATTTTAACTATTCAAATTTGAAAACTAATGGCACTAATGAAAGTTTTTAATTTTTCTAAAACTAATGGCACTAACAGAAAGTTTATAATTTTGCTGACCTAAAAGCAAAAAAAGAATTAAAAATAAAGCAAAAACAAAAGAAAATAGATAATAGAAAAAAAACAAAAAACTGGAAATAAAATAAAAATAGCAACAATAAGTATTTTGTTGTAAGTAGAAACAAAATAAAATAAATAAAGCAACAAAGAAAACAAAAAAACTAAAAAAGTGTTTTCAAATTTGAAAACTAATGGCACTAACAGAAAGTTTATAATTTTTCTAAAACTAAAAGCAAAAAGAATTAAAAAATAGAGCAAAAAACAAAAGAAAGAAAATAATGCAGAAAACAAAACAAAAAAACTGGAAAAAAATAGGGCTCGCCCCTGGCCCATGACCATTAGTCCCGGTTTGTGCCACAAATCGGGACTAAAGGGTTGGTCCTCGTTGCGCTCAGAGTTTAGTCCCACCTCGCCAACCGAAGGGCGCCCACACCGGTTTATAAGCCCGTCCCTCTCTGCCTTGTTGAGCTCCTCTCAAAGTGAAAATAGATGCCCCTATATAGGAAATTTGACCTAAATTCATAACGAATTTCTCTGAAATTCATAGAAATTGATTATGAATTTATGTAAAATTTTCTCTATAGGTGCATCTATGTGCATTTTTTTAGTAAAGTTAATCACAAACTTGTGATTCACACAAATTTACAAAATTCAAATTTGAACTATTCAAATTTTAAAACTAATGGCACTAACAGAAAGTTTATAATTTTGTGACCTAAAAGAAAAAAGAAATCACTAAAAACTATAAGTATTTAGTTCTAAGTAGAAATGAAAAATAAATAGCAAAAAAGAAAAAAATGCCTATAATATTTGTTATGACTAACTAAAATTACCAAATTGAGTATAATGATAAAACACAGTAATATTAAATAGCAGGAAAAAGAATGACTCAAAATCAATTTTTATAGTAAAGTTATTCATAAACTAGTGATTCACACAAATTTTAAAAATTCAAATTTAAACTATTCAAAATTTAAAACTAATGGCATCGACAGAAAGTTTATAATTTTGTGACCTAAAAGAAAAAGAAATCACTAAAAACTATAAGTATTTTGTTCTTAGTAGAAATAAAAAAATAAATAGCAAAAAGAAAAAATTCCACCCTCTTTGGGCCAAGACGGCTGAATACGACTAGAAACCCAACCATGGGCCAGATTCAGCCCCGCAGCGCCCAAGATGAAGCACAGTGCATTGCAGTGTCTCATTAGGCCCGTAAGCTCGCAGTTCGGAGGAGTTCGAAAGGGAACAGAGCGGGGCTTATAAGCAGGTGCAGGAGCTCTTGACTAGCGAGGTGGGACTAAAATCCCACCGCACCGCACCGCATGGGCTTGAGCCATTGGTCCCGGTTAAATCGCACGAACCGGGACCATAGGTAGGCATTCGTACCGGTTCGTGGCAAAAACCGGGACCAATGCCTACCTATGGTCCCGGTTCGTGCGACGAACCGGGACCAATGGCCTCTGCTTCCCGCCCTTTGGGCTGCGAAATAAGACCTTTGGTCCCGGTTGGTAGCACGAACCGGGACCATAGGGGGCATTGGTACCGGTTCGTGCCACGAACCGAGACCAATGCTTCATGTATATATACCCACCACTTAGCGGTTTCAGTTTACATCGCCCATTCCCCCCGACGCCGCCGAGCTCATCTCCGCCAGGCTGCCTCGCCGTCGCCGCCCACGCCGTTGCCCCTGCCCCGCCCCCGAGCCCACGCACAGCCACGCCTTTCGCCGTTGCCATCCGCTGCCCCGAAGCGTGCCTCGCACCCTGCGCGCCTCGAGCCCGTCCGCCGCCGCCCCGGCGCGCTTCACATCGCCGTCGTCGTCGAGCGCGCCCGCCGTCGCCTCGCCGACCCGAGCCCGTCCTCGCCGCCGTCGCCCCTCGACGCCGGCCGCCCGCGTCTCCTCCCCGATCCCGCCGGGAGAGGTAGCTACCACCGCAGATTTTTGTTCATATATACTGTAGATGTATGTATGATGAATTTTGATATTTTTTTGTTCATATATAATGTAGATGTCTATGTATGTATGGAATGATATCGATGGATGTATGTATATAGAACATTCGTACAAAATATGACGAATCCGATATGACCAATGTCCCCCTCCGGTTCACTCGGGAACACTAACTCTCTCGGAGAAAAAAATGTTATCGGGGGTCTAGGGTCGCCGAGGGGTCGAGGGTCGTCGAACATCAGAGGAAGAAGAGGATAAAAAAAGAAGAGGAAGAAGAAAAAAAAAGAGGAGACTTCTCCTCTTTTTTTGTTGGGGAACGTAGTAATTTCAAAAAATTTCCTACGCACACGCAAGACCATGGTGATGGCATAGCAACGAGAGGGAGAGTGTCGTCCACGCCCTCGTAGACCAAAAGCGAAGCGTTATAACAACGCGGTTGATGTAGTCGTGACGTCTTCACGATCCGACCGATCCAAGCACCGAGCGTCACGGCACCTCCGAAGTTACGCACACGTTCAGCTCGATGGCGATCCCGGACTCCGATCCGGCAAAGTGTCGGGGATGAGTTCCGTCAAGACGACGGCGTGGTGGCGATGATGATGCTCCACCGACGCAGGGCTTCGCCTAAGCTCCATGACGATATGACTTCTCCGGCGCAGGCTTCGCCTAAGCTCATGACGATATGACGAAGTGGAATATGGTGGAGGGGCACCGACACGGCTAAGGAACGATCCGTAGATCAACTTGTGTGTCTGGGGTGCCCCCTGCCCCAGATATAAAGGAGCAAAGGGGTGCGGCCAGCCCCAAGGGGCGGCGCTGAGGAGTCCTACTCCCACCGAGTAGGACTCCCCCCCTTCCTAGTTGGAATAGGATTGGGGAGGGAAGAGGGAAGAGGGCCGCCCCCTCTCCTTGTCCTATTCGGACTAGAGGGGAGGGGCGCGCGCCTGCCCTGGCCGGCCCTTCCTCTTCTCCCTATGGCCCATTAAGGCCCATTGACCCCCGGGGTTCCGTAACCCCGTGTTAAATAACTTCTGTTTTCATCGGAACCTTCCAAGTCAAACATAGGCTTCCAATATATCAATCTTTATGTCTCGACCATTTGAGACTCCTCGTCATGTCCGTGATCACATCCGGGACTCGAACAACCTTGGTACATCAAAACTTATAAACTCATAATGAACTGTCATCGAAGCGTTAAGCGTGCGGACCCTACGGGTTCGAGAACTATGTAGACATGACCTAGAACCATTCTCGGTCAATAACCAATAGCGGAACCTGGATGCCCATATTGGTTCCTACATATTCTACGAAGATCTTTATCGGTCAAACCGCATAACGATATCGTTGTTCCTTTTGTCATCGGTATGTTACTTACCCGAGATTCGATCGTCGGTATCCAATACCTAGTTCAATCTAGTTCATTGGTAAGTCTCTTTACTCGTTCCGTAATACATCATCTCACAACTAACTCATTAGTTGTAATGCTTGCAAGGCTTATGTGATGTGTATTACGAGAAGGCCCAGAGATACCTCTCCGACAATCGGAGTGACAAAACCTAATCTCGAAATCGCCAACCCAACAAGTACCTTTGGAGACACACTGTAGTACTCCTTTATAATCACCCGATTCGTTGTGACGTTTGGTAGTACCAAAGTGTTCCTCCGTAAACGGAGTTGCATAATCTCATAGTTACAGGAACATGTATAGGTCATGAAGAAAGCAATAGCAATATACTAAGCGATCAAGTGCTAAGCTAACGGAATGGGTCATGTCAATCACATCATTCTCCTAATGATGTGATCCCATTAATCAAATGACAACACATGTCTATGGTTAGGAAACATAACCATCTTGATTAATGAGCTAGTCTAGTAGAGGCATACTAGTGACTATCTGTTTGTCTATGTATTCACACATGTATTATGTTTCCGGTTAATACAATTCTAGCATGAATAATAAACATTTATCATGATATAAGGAAATAAATAATAACTTTATTATTGCCTCTAGGGCATATTTCCTTCATCTCCCACTTGCACTAGAGTCAATAATCTAGATTACAGTAATGATTCTAACACCCATGGAGTCTTGGTGCTGATCATGTTTTGCTCGTGGAAGAGGCTTAGTCAGCGGGTGCGCAACATTCAGATCCGTATGTATTTTGCAAATCTCTATGTCTCCCACTTGGACTTGGTCCCGAATGGAATTGAAGCGTCTTTTGATGTGCTTGGTCCTCTTGTGAAATCTGGATTCCTTTGCCAAGACAATTGCACCGGTATTGTCACGAAGATCTTCATTGGTCCCGATGCACTAGGTATGACACCTAGATCGGAAATGAACTCTTTCATCCAGACTCCTTCATTTGCTGCTTCGAAGCAGCTATGTACTCCGCTTCACATGTAGATCCCGCCACGGCGCTTTGTTTAGAACTGCACCAACCGACAGCTCCACCGTTTAATAAAAATACGTATCCGGTTTGCGATTTAGAATCGTCGGATCGGTGTCAAAGCTTGCATCGGCGTAACCATTTACGACTAGCTCTTTGTCACCTCCATATCGAGAAACATATCCTTAGTCCTTTTCGGTATTTCGGGATGTTCTTGACCGCTGTCGATGATCCACTCTGGATTACTTTGGTACCTTCCTGCCAAGCTTACAGCTAAGCATCGTCAGTCTGGTACACAACATTGCATACATGATAGAGCCTATGGCTGAAGCATAGGAACATCTTTCATTTTCTCTCTATCTTCTGCTGTGGTGGGGCATTGAGTCGACTCAATCTTACACCTTATGTCTGGTAAAAACCTTTCTTTGCTCGATCCATTTTGAACTTCTTCAAAACTTTATCAAGGTATGTGCTTTGTGAAAGTCCAATTAAGCGTCTTGATCTATCTCTATAGATCTTGATGCCCAATATGTAAGCAGCTTCACCGAGGTCTTTCATTGAAAACTTTTATTCAAGTATCCTTTTATGCTATCCAGAAATTCTATATCATTTCCAATCAACAATATGTCGTCCACATATAATATCGAAATGCTATAGAGCTCCCACTCACTTTCTTGTAAATACGAGGCTTCTCCAAAAGTCAGATAAAACCATATCTTTGATCACACTATCAAAGCGTTTATTCCAACTCCGAGAGGCTTGCACTGCACCATAAATTGATCGTTGGAGCTTGCACACTTTGTTAGCACCCTTTGGATCAACAAAACCTTCTGGTTGCATCATATACAACTCTTCTTCTAGAAATCCATTCAAGAATGCAGTTTTACATCCATTTGCCAAATTTCATAATCATAAAATGCGGCAATTGCTAACATGATTCGGACAGACTTAAGCATCGCCACTGGTGAGAAAGTCTCATCGTAGTCAACCCCTTGAACTTGTCGAAAACCTTTTGCAACAAGTCGAGCTTTGTAGACAGTTACATTACCATCGGCGTCGGTCTTCTTCTTAAAGATCCATTTATTCTCAATGGCTTGCCGATCATCGAGCAAGTCAACCAAAGTCCATACTTTGTTCTCATACATGGATCCCATCTCAGATTTCATGGCTTCCAGCCATTTGCGGAATCTGGGCTCACCATCGCTTCTTCATAGTTTGTAGGTTCGCCATGGTCAAGTAACATGACTTCCGAATAGGATTACCGTACCACTCAGTGCGTATTTTACTCTGGTTGACCTCACAAGTTCAGTAGTAACTTGATCTGAAGCTTCATGATCATCATCATTAGTTTCCTCACTAATTGGTGTAGTTGTCACAGAACCGTTTCTTGTGATGAACTACCTTCAATAAGGGAGTAGATACTGATTATCTCATCAAGTTCTACTTTCCTCCCACTCACTTCTTTCGAGAGAAACTCCTTCTCTAGAAAGGATCCGAATTTAGCAACGAAAACCTTGCCTTCAGATCTGTGATAGAAGGTGTACCCAACAGTCTCCTTTGGGTATCCTATGAAGACACATTTCTCCGATTTGGGTTCGAGCTTATCTGGTTGAAGTTTCTTCACATAAGCATTGCAGCCCCAAACTTTAAGAAAGCGACAACTTTGGTTTCTTGCCAAACCACAGTTCATACGGTGTCGTCTCAGCGGATTTAGATGGTGCCCTATTTAACGTGAATGCGTCCGTCTCTAAAGCATATCCCCAAAGCGATAGCGGTAAATCAGTAAGAGACATCATAGATCGCACCATATCAAGTAAAACGACGATTCGACGTTCGGACACACCATTTCTCTGTGGTGTTCGGGTGGCGTGAGTTGCTAAACTATTCCACATTGTTTCAAATGTAAACCAAACTCGTAACTCAAATATTCTCCTCCACGATCCGATCGTAGAAACTTTATTTTCTTGTTACGATGATTTTCCACTTCACTCTGAAATTCTTTGAACTTTTCAAATGTTTCAGATTTGTGTTTCATTAAGTAGATATACCCATATCTGCTCAAATCATCTGTGAAGGTGAGAAAATAACGATACCATGGCGTGTCTCAACATTCATTGGACCACAAACATCGGTATGTATGATTTCCAACAAATCAGTTGCTCGCTCCATAGTTCCGAGAACGGCGTTTTAGTCATCTTGCCCATGAGGCACGGTTCGCAAGTACCAAGTGATTCATAATCAAGTGATTCGAAGCCCATCGGTATGGAGTTTCTTCATGCGTTTTACACCGATATGACCCAAGCGGCGGTGCCACAAATAAGTTGCATTATCATTATCAACTCTGCATCTTTTGGTTTCAACACTATGAATATGTGTACTACTACTATCGAGATTCAATAAAATAGACCACTCTTCAAGGGTGCATGACCATAAAAGATATTATTCATATAAATAGAACAACCATTATTCTCTGTCTTAAATGAATAACCGTCTCGCATCAAACAAGATCCAGATATAATGTTCATGCTTAACGGCGGCACCAAATAACAATTATTTAGGTCTAAAACTAATCCCGATGGTAGATGTAGAGGTAGCGTGCCGACCGGGATCACATCGACTTTGGAACCATTTCCCACGCAGATCGTCACCTCGTCCTTAGCCAATTTTCGCAATCCGTAGTTCCTGTTTGAGTTGCAAATATTAGCAGCAGAACCAGTATCAAATACCAGTACTCTGCGAGTATTAGTAAGGTACACATCAATAACATGTATATCACATATACCTTTGATCACCTTGCCATCCTTCTTATCCGCCAAATACTTGGGGCAGTTCCGCTTCGATGTCGGTTTGCTTGCGGTAAAAACACTCGATTTCAGGCTTAGGTCCAGACTTGGGTTTCTTCTCTTGAGCAGCAACTTTCTTGCTGTTCTTTTGAAGTTCCTTCTTCTTTCCTTTGCCCTTTTCTTGAAACTAGTGGTCTTGTTGACCATCAACACTTGATGCTCTTTCTTGATTTCTACCTCCGTGGCTTTTAGCATTGCGAAGAGCTCGGGAATTGTTTTAGTCATCCCTTGCATATTATAGTTCATCACGAAGCTCTTGTAGCTTGGTGGCGATGATTGGAGAATTCTGTCAATGACACTATCATCCGGAAGAGTAACTCCTAGTTGAATCAAGTGATTATTATACCCGGACATTTTGAGTATATGTTCCTTGTGAACTATTCTCCTCCATCTTGCAGCTATAGAACTTATTGGAGACTTCATATCTCTCAATCCGGGCATTTGCTTGAAATATTAACTTCAACTCTGGAACATCTCATATGCTCCATGGCGTTCAAAACGTCGTTGAAGACCGGTTCTAAGCCGTAAAGCATGGCACCTGAACTATCGAGTAGTCATCAGCTTTGCTCGCCAGACGTTCACAACTTACGGCGTTGCTCTGCAGATGAGCCTGGCACCCAGCGGTGCTTCGGGGCGTAATTCTTACATGCAGCAATGAGGATAATCCTCGTTACGGACCCAGTCCGTGTAATTGCTACCATCATCTTTCAACTTTGCTTTCTCAAGGAGCATTAAAATTCAACGGAACAACAGCACGAGCCATCTATCTACAGTAAACATAGACAAGCAAAATACTATCGGTACTAAGTTCATGATAATTTTAAGTTTAATTAATCATATTAAAACCTCCCACTTAGACAGACATCTCTCTAGTCATCTAAGTGATTACGTGATCCAAATCAACTAAACCATGTCCGATCATCACGTGAGATGGAGTAGTTTCAATGGTGAACATCACTATGTTGATCATATCTACTATATGATTCACGCTCGACCTTCGGTCTCCGTGTTCGAGGCCATATCTTTTATATGCTAGGCTCGTCAAGTTTAACTGAGTATTCGCGTGCAACTGTTTTGCACCCGTTGTATTTGAACATAGAGCCTATCACACCCGATCATCACGTGGTGTCTCAAAGCACGAAGAACTTTCATAGCGGTGCATACTCGGGAGAACACTTCTTGATAATTTTAGTGAGAGATCATCTTATAATGCTACCGTCAATCAAAGCAAGATAAGATGCATAAAGGATAAACATCACATGCAATCAATATAAGTGATATGATATGGTCATCATCATCTTGTGCTTGTGATCTCCATCGCCAAGCACCGTCATGATCACCATCGTCACCGGCGCGACACCTTGATCTCCATCGTAGCATCGTCGTCGTCTCGCCAACTATTGCTTCTACGACTATCGCTACTGCTTAGTGATAAAGTAAAGCAATTACATGGCTTTGCATTTCATACAATAAGCGACAACCATATGGCTCCTGCCGATTGCCGATAACTTCGGTTACAAAACATGATCATCTCATACAATAAAATATAGCATCACGTCTTGACCACATCACATCACAACATGCCCTGCAAAAACAAGTTAGGCGTCCTCTACTTTGTTGTTGCAAGTTTTACATGGCTGCTACGGGCTGAGCAAGAACCGTTCTTACCTACGCATCAAAACCACAATGATAGTTTGTCAAGTTGGTGCTGTTTTAACCTTCGCAAGGACCGGGCGTAGCCACACTCAGTTCAACTAAAGTGAGAGAAGCCGACACCGCCGGTCACCTTTAAGCAACTAGTGCTCAAGCGGTGAAACCAGTCTCGCGTAAGCGTCTGGCGTAATGTCGGTCGGGCGCTTCATCTCACAATACCGCCGAACCAAAGTATGACATGCTGGTAAGCGGTATGACTTATATCGCCCACAACTCACTTGTGTTCTACTCGTGCATATGACATCAACGCATAAAACCAGGCTCGGATGCCACTGTTGGGGAGCGTAGTAATTTCAAAAATTTCCCTACGCACACGCAAGACCATGGTGATGGCATAGCAACGAGAGGAGAGTGTCCGTCACGTACCCTCGTGAGACCGAAAGCGAAGCGTTATAACAACGCGGTTGATGTAGTCGTGCGTCTTCACGATCCGACCGATCCAAGCACCGAGCGTCACGGCACCTCCGAGTTACGCACACGTTCAGCTCGATGGCGATCCCGGACTCCGATCCAGCAAAGTGTCGGGATGAGTTCCGTCAAGACGACGGCGTGGTGGCGATGATGATGCTCCACCGACGCAGGGCTTCGCCTAAGCTCATGACGATATGACTTCTCCGGCGCGAGGCTTCGCCTAAGCTCGTGACGATATGACCGAAGTGGAATATGGTGGAGGGGGGCACCGCACACGGCTAAGGAACGATCCGTAGATCAACTTGTGTGTCCTGGGGTGCCCCCCTGCCCCCGTATATAAAGGAGCAAGGGGGGGTGCGGCCAGCCCAAGGGGGGCGCGCCTGGAGGAGTCCTACTCCCACCGGGAGTAGGACCCCCCCTTTCCTAGTTGGAATAGGATTGGGGAGGGGGAAGAGGGAAGGGGCGCCCCCCTCTCCTTGTCCTATTTGGACTAGAGGGGGGGGGGGCGCGCGGCCTGCCCTGGCCGGCCCTTCCTCTTCTCCCTATGGCCCATTAAGGCCCATTGACCCCCCGGGGGGTTCCGGTAACCCCGGTGTTCCGGTAACTTCCTATTTTCATCCGGAACCTTTCCGAAGTCCAAACATAGGCTTCCAATATATCAATCTTTATGTCTCGACCATTTCGAGACTCCTCGTCATGTCCGTGATCACATCCGGGACTCCGAACAACCTTCGGTACATCAAAACTTATAAACTCATAATGAACTGTCATCGAAACGTTAAGCGTGCGGACCCTACGGGTTCGAGAACTATGTAGACATGACCTAGAACCATTCTCGGTCAATAACCAATAGCGGAACCTGGATGCCCATATTGGTTCCTACATATTCTACGAAGATCTTTATCGGTCAAACCGCATAACGATATCGTTGTTCCTTTTGTCATCGGTATGTTACTTACCCGAGATTCGATCGTCGGTATCCAATACCTAGTTCAATCTCGTTCTTGGTAAGTCTCTTTACTCGTTCAGTAATACATCATCTCACAACTAACTCATTAGTTGTAATGCTTGCAAGGCTTATGTGATGTGTATTACCGAGAAGGCCCAGAGATACCTCTCCGACAATCGGAGTGACAAAACCTAATCTCGAAATCGCCAACCCAACAAGTACCTTTGGAGACACCTGTAGTACTCCTTTATAATCACCCGATTACGTTGTGACGTTTGGTAGTACCAAAGTGTTCCTCCGTAAACGGAGTTGCATAATCTCATAGTTACAGGAACATGTATAGGTCATGAAGAAAGCAATAGCAATATACTAAGCGATCAAGTGCTAAGCTAACGGAATGGGTCATGTCAATCACATCATTCTCCTAATGATGTGATCCCATTAATCAAATGACAACACATGTCTATGGTTAGGAAACATAACCATCTTGATTAATGAGCTAGTCTAGTAGAGGCATACTAGTGACTATCATTTGTCTATGTATTCACACATGTATTATGTTTCCGGTTAATACAATTCTAGCATGAATAATAAACATTTATCATGATATAAGGAAATAAATAATAACTTTATTATTGCCTCTAGGGCATATTTCCTTCATCTCCCACTTGCACTATATATGTTCATGTATATATGCAAAAGATAGATTTTAGAAAAAATAGTATTTTTTCTGTTCATAGATTTTTTGGTGATATTGATTATTGTATATATGCAAATGTTTGTATATTCATATGAACAATGAATTAGGCAAAACCTTTACTTTTTTCTAAAATTTCTATTTGAACATTATTTAAAAAAAACAAGCAATACTACTTCATGTATTTTTAAGAAGGAAGAAGAAGAAAAAGAATGAGAGGAAAAAGGAAATAAGAAGAGGAAGAAAGGAGAAGAAGAGGGGAGAGGAAGACGAGGAGAAATAAATAAGAAGAAGAAAAAAGAAGAAAAAGAAGAGGAGAAGAAGAAAGGAATAGAGGAGAAGAAGAGAAAATAGAATATATTCTATTTTTTTCTTCTTCTCCTCTATTCCTTTCTTCTTCTCCTCTTTTTTTCTTCTTCTTTTTTTTTCTTCGATCTTCTCCTCTAGCTATTCCTTTCTTCTTCTCCCTTTTTTATTTCTTCTTTGTTTTCTTATGTTTTATCGGGTCTGTCGTCGTTGATATATACCCCTCCCGATAACTTCAACATGAGGGGGGGGGCGGTCGATATACCCCCTCCCCGATGATATTATTTTCCCATGTACGTATGTCGTGTCGATATAAACTCCCGATAACTTCAACACATGGGTGAAGGAAATATGCCCTAGAGGCAATAATAAAGTTATTATTTATTTCCTTATATCATGATAAATGTTTATTATTCATGCTAGAATTGTATTAACCGGAAACATAATACATGTGTGAATATATAGACAAAACAGTATGTCACTAGTATGCCTCTACTTGACTAGCTTGTTAATCAAAGATGGTTATGTTTCCTAACCATGAACAAGGAGTTGTTATTTGATTAACAAGGTCACATCATTAGTTGAATGATCTGATTGACATGACCCATTCCGTTAGCTTAACACTTGATCGCTTAGTATGTTAATGCTTTCTTCATGACCCATACATGTTCCTATAACTATGAGATTATGCAACTCCGTTTACGGAGGAACACTTTGGTACTACCAAACGTCACAACGAATCGGGTGATTATAAAGGAGTACTACAGGTGTCTCCAAAGGTACTTGTTGGGTTGGCGTATTTGAGATTAGGTTTTGTCACTCCGATTGTCGGAGAGGTATCTCTAGGCCTTCTCGGTAATACACATCACTTAAGCCTTGCAAGCATTACAACTAATGAGTTAGTTGTGAGATGATGTATTACGGAACGAGTAAAGAGACTTACGTAACGAGATTGAACTAGGTATTGGATACCGACGATCGAATCTCGGGTAAGTAACATACCGATGACAAAGGGAACAACGTATGTCGTTATGCGGTTTGACCGATAAAGATCTTCGTAGAATATGTAGGAACCAATATGGGCATCCAGGTTCCGCTATTGGTTATTGACCGAGAATGGTTCTAGGTCATGTCTACATAGTTCTCGAACCCGTAGGGTCCGCACGCTTAACGCTTCGATGCGATTCATTATGAGTTTATAAGTATTGATGCACGAAGGTTGTTCGAGTCCCGGATGTGATCACGGACATGACGAGGAGTCTCGAAATGGTCGAGACATAAAGATTGATATATTGGAAGCCTACATTTGGACATCGGAAGGTTCCGAGTGAAATCGAATTTGCTCGGAGTACCGGAGGTTACGGAACCCCGGGGACTACATGGGCCCATAGTGGGCCTTGGAGGAAAGGAGAAGGGCAGCCCTAGGTGGGGCGCCCCCCTTCCCTAGTCCTATTAGGACTAGGAAAGGTGGGCGCCCCTCTCTCTCTTTCCCCTCCGGAATCCTAATCCAACTAGGATTGAGGGGAATCCTACTCCCGGAGGAGTAGGACTCCCTGGTGCGCCTCCCCTTGGGCCGGCCACCTCCCCCTTGGCTCCTTTATATACGGGGGCAGGGGGCACCCCATGACACACAAGTTGATCTACGGATCTTTCCTTAGCCGTGCACGGTGCCCCTTCCACCATATTCCACTTCGGTCATATCGTCATGAGCTTAGGCGAAGCCCTGCGTCGGTGGAGCATCAACATCGCTACCACGCCGTCGTGCTGACGGAACTCATCCCCGACACTTTGCTGGATCGGAGTCCAGGGATCGTCATCGAGCTGAACGTGTGCAGAACTCGGAGGTGCCGTATGTTCGGTGCTTGGATCGGTCGGATCGTGAAGACGTACGACTACATCAACCGCGTTGATTATAACGCTTCCGCTTTCGGTCTACGAGGGTACGTGGACGGACACTCTCCCCTCTCGTTGCTATGCCATCACCATGGTCTTGCGTGATCGTAGGAATTTTTTGAAATTACTACGCTCCCCAACAAATGGCATCCGAGCCTGGTTTTATGCGTTGATGTCATATGCACGAGTAGAACACAAGTGAGTTGTGGGCGATACAAGTCATACTGCCTACCAGCATGTCATACTTTGGTTCAGCGGTATTGTGAGATGAAGCGGCCGGACCGACATTACGCCAGACGCTTACGCGAGACTGGTTTCACCGCCCGAGCACTCGTTGCTTAAAGGTGACCGGCGGTGTCTGTCTCTCTCACTTTAGTTGAATCGAGTGTGGCTACGCCGGTCCTTGAGAAGGTTAAAACGGAGTCTATTTGACGAAGTATCGTTGTGGTTTTGATGCGAGGTAAGAACGGTTCTTGCTCAGCCCGTAGCAGCCACGTAAAACTTGCAACAACAAAGTAGAGGACGTCTAACTTGTTTTTGCAGGGCATGATGTGATGTGATGTGGTCAAGGCGTGATGCTATATTTTATTGTATGAGATGATCATGTTTTGTAACCGAGTTATCGGCAATCGGCAGGAGCCATATGGTTGTCGCTTTATTGTATGAAATGCAACGCCATGTAATTGCTTTACTTTATCACTAAAGAGTAGCGATAGTCGTAGAAGCAATAGTTGGCGAGACGACAACGATGCTACGATGGAGATCAAGGTGTCGCGCGGTGACGATGGTGATCATGGCGGTGCTTGGCGATGGAGATCACAAGCACAAGATGATGATGACCATATCATATCACTTATATTGATTGCATGTGATGTTTATCCTTTATGCATCTTATCTTGCTTTGTTTGACTGTAGCATTATAAGATGATCTCTCACTAAAATTATCAAGAAGTGTTCTCCTCGAGTATGCACCGTTGCCAAAGTTCGTAGTACCCGGACACCACGTGATGATCGGGTGTGATAAGTTCTACGTCCATCTACAACGGTGCAAAACAGTTGCACGCGCATGAATACTCAGGTTAAACTTGACGAGCCTAGCATATAACAGATATGGCCTCGAACACGGAGACCGAAAGGTCGAACGTGAATCATATAGTAGATATGATCAACATAGTGATGTTCACCATTGAAACTACTCCGTCTCACGTGATGATCGGACATGGTTTAGTTGATTTGGATCACGTGATCACTTAGATGACTAGAGAGATGTACATCTAAGTGGGAGTTTATTAATATGATTAATTGAACTTAAATTTATCATGAACTTAGTACCGATAGTATTTTGCTTGTCTATGTTTCTTGTAGATAGATGGCTCGTGCTGTTGTTCCGTTGAATTTTAATGCGTTCCTTGAGAAAGCAAAGTTGAAAGATGATGGTAGCAATTACGGACTGGGTCCGTAATTTGAGGATTATCCTCATTGCTGCACGAAAAATTACGCCCTGGAAGCACCGCTGGGTGACACTGCTGCGAGATCTTGAGCGAAGTTGTGAACGTCCGCAAAGCAAAGCTGATGACTACTCAATAGTTCATGTGCCATGCTTTACGGCTTAGAACCGGGTCTTCAACGACGTTTTGAACGTCATGGAGCATATGAGATGTTCCAGAGTTGAAGTTAATATTTCAAGCAAATGCCCGGATTGAGAGATATGAAGTCTCCAATAAGTTCTATAGCTGCAAGATGGAGGAGAATAGTTACGTCGGTGAGCACATACTCAAAATGTCCGGGTATAACAATCACTTAATTCAGCTGGGAGTTAATCTTCCGGATGATAGTGTCATTGATGAATTCTCCAATCACGCCACCAAGCTACAAGAGCTTCGTGATGAACTATAATATGAAAGGGATGACTAAGACAATTCTGAGCTCTTCGCGATGCTAAAAGCTGCGGAGGTAGAAATCAAGAAAGAGCATCAAGTGTTGATGGTCAACAAGACCACTAGTTTCAAGAAAAGGGCAAAGGGAAGAAGAAGGAAACTTCAAAAGAACAGCAAGAAAGTTGCTGATCAAGAGAAGAAACCCAAGTCTGGACCTAAGCCTGAAATCGAGTGTTTTTACCGCAAGCGATCGACACGGAAGCGGAACTGCCCCAAGTATTTGGCGGATAAAAGGATGGCAAGGTGAACAAAGGTATATGTGATATACATGTTATTGATGTGTACCTTACTAGAGCTCGTAGTAGCACTGGTATTTGATACTGGTTACATTGCTAATATTTGCAACTCAAGCAGGGACTACGGAATAGACGAGCACCGGCAAAGGATGAGGTGACGATGCGCGGGAAATGGTTCCAAAGTCAATGTGATCGCGGTCGGCACGCTACCTCTACATCTACCTTCGGATTAGTTTTAGACCTAAATAATTGTTATTTGGTGCCAGCGTTGAGCATGAACATTATATCTGGATCTTGTTTAATGCGAGACGGTTATTCATTTAAATCAGAGAATAATGGTTGTTCTATTTATATGAGTAATATCTTTTATGGTCATGCACCCTTGAAGAATGGTCTATTCTTGTTGAATCTCGACATTAGTGATACACATATTCATAATGTTGAAGCCAAAAGATGCAGAGTTGATAATGATAGTGCAACTTATTTGTGGCAATTGCCGCTTAGGTCATATCGGTGTAAAACGCATGAAGAAACTCCATCTTGATGGGCTTCGAATCACTTGATTATGAATCACTTGGTACTTGCGAACCGTGCCTCATGGGCAAGATGACAAAAACGCCGTTCTCGGAACTATGGAGCGAGCAACTGATTTGTTGGAAATCATACATCTTGATGTTTGTGGTCCAATGAATGTTGAGGCCTTGGCGGGTATCGTTATTTTCTCACCTTCACAGATGATTTGAGCAGATATGGGTATATCTACTTAATGAAACACAAATCTGAAACATTTGAAAAGTTCAAAGAATTTCAGAGTGAAGTGGAAAATCATCGTAACAAGAAAATAAAGTTTCTACGATCTGATCGTGGAGGAGAATATTTGAGTTACGAGTTTGGTTTACATTTGAAACAATGTGGAATAGTTTCGCAACTCACGCCACCCGAACACCACAGAGAAATGGTGTGTCCGAACGTCGAATCGTACTTTACTAGATATGGTGCGATCTATGATGTCTATTTCGATTTACCGCTATCATTTTGGGGTTATGCTTTAGAGACGGCCGCATTCACGTTAAATAGGACACCGTCAAAATCCGTTGAGACGACGCCTTATGAACTGTGGTTTGGCAAGAAACCAAAGTTGTCGTTTCTTAAAGTTTGGGGTTGCGATGCTTATGTAAAGAAACTTCAACCAGATAAGCTCGAACCCAAATCGGAAAAATGTGTCTTCATAGGATACCCAAAGGAGATGTTGGGTACACCTTCTATCACAGATCTGAAGGCAAGATTTTCGTTGCTAAATTCGGATCCTTTCTAGAGAAGGAGTTTCTCTCGAAAGAAGTGAGTGGGAGAAAAGTAGAACTTGATGAGATAATCAGATCTGCTCCCTTATTGGAAAGTAGTTCATCACAAGAAATGGTTCTGTGACAACTACACCAATTAGTGAGGAAACTAATGATGATGATCATGAAGTTTCAGATCAAGTTACTCTTGAACCTCGTGAGGTCAACCAGAGTAAAATACGCACTGAGTGGTACGGTAATCCTATTCTCGAAGTCATGTTACTTGACCATGGCGAACCTACAAACTATGAAGAAGCGATGGTGAGCCCAGATTCGCAAAATGGCTGGAAGCCATGAAATCTGAGATGGGATCCATGTATGAGAACAAAGTATGGACTTTGGTTGACTTGCCCGATGATCGGCAAGCCATTGAAAATAAATGGATCTTTAAGAAGAAGACCGACGCGATGGTAATATAACTGTCTACAAAGCTCGACTTGTTGCGAAAGGTTTTCGACAAGTTCAAGGGGTTGACTACGATGAGACTTTCTCACCCGAAGCGATGCTTAAGTCTGTCCGAATCATGTTAGCAATTGCCGATTTTATGATTATGAAATTTGGCAAATGGATGTAAAACTGCATTCTTGAATGGATTTCTAGAAGAAGAGTTGTATATGATGCAACCAGAAGGTTTTGTCGATCCAAAGGGTACTAACAAAGTGTGCAAGCTCCAACGATCAATTTATGGTCAGGTGCAAGCCTCTCGGAGTTGGAATAAACGCTTTGATAGTGTGATCAAAGCATATGGGTTTATCTGACTTTTGGAGAAGCCTGTATTTACAAGAAAGTGAGTGGGAGCTCTGTAGCATTTCTAATATTATATGTGGACGACATATTATTGATTGGAAATGATATAGAATTTCTGGATAGCATAAAAGGATACTTGAATAAAAGTTTTCAATGAAAGACCTCGGTGAAGCTGCTTACATATTGGGCATCAAGATCTATAGAGATAGATCAAGACGCTTGATTGGACTTTCACAAAGCACATACCTTGATAAAGTTTTGAAAAAGTTCAAAATGGATCAGCAAAGAAAGGTTTTTACTGTATTACAAGGTGTAAGATTGAGTCGGACTCAATGCCCGACCACAAGCAGAAGATAGAGAGAAAATGAAAGATGTTCCTATGCTTCAGCCATAGGCTCTATCATGTATGCAATGCTGTGTACCAGACCGACGTATGCTTAGCTGTAAGCTTGGCAGGAAGGTACCAAAGTAATCCAGAGTGGATCATGGACAGCGGTCAAGAACATCCTGAAATACGAAAAGGACTAAGGATATGTTTCTCGATATGGAGGTGACAAAGAGCTAGTCGTAAATGGTTACGTCGATGCAAGCTTTGACACCGATCCGACGATTCTAAATTGCAAACCGGATCGTGTTTTTATTAAGCGGTGGAGCTGTCGGTTGGTGCAGTTCTAAACAAAGCGTCGTGGCGGGATCTACATGTGAAGCGGAGTACATAGCTGCTTGAAGCAGCAAATGAAGGAGTCGGATGAAAGAGTTCATTTCCGATCTAGGTGTCATACCTAGTGCATCGGGACCGATGAAGATCTTCGTGACAATATGGTGCAATTGCCTTGGCAAAGGAATCCAGATTTCACAAGAGGACCAAGCACATCAAGAGACGCTTCAATTCCATTCGGGACCAAGTCCAAGTGGGAGACATAGAGATTTGCAAAATACATACGGATCTGAATGTTGCAGACCGTTGACTAAGCCTCTTCCACGAGCAAAACATGATCAGCACCAAGACTCCATGGGTGTGAGGATCATTACTTTGTAATCTAGATTATTGACTCTAGTGCAAGTGGGAGATCAAGGAAATATGCCCTAGAGGCAATAATAAAGTTATTATTTATTTCCTTATATCATGATAAATGTTTATTATTCATGCTAGAATTGTATTAACCGGAAACATAATACATGTGTGAATATATAGACAAAACAGTATGTCACTAGTATGCCTCTACTTGACTAGCTTGTTAATCAAAGATGGTTATGTTTCCTAACCATGAACAAGGAGTTGTTATTTGATTAACAAGGTCACATCATTAGTTGAATGATCTGATTGACATGACCCATTCCGTTAGCTTAACACTTGATCGCTTAGTATGTTAATGCTTTCTTCATGACCCATACATGTTCCTATAACTATGAGATTATGCAACTCCGTTTACGGAGGAACACTTTGGTACTACCAAACGTCTGGCAACGAATCGGGTGATTATAAAGGAGTACTACAGGTGTCTCCAAAGGTACTTGTTGGGTTGGCGATTTGAGATTAGGTTTTGTCACTCCGATTGTCGGAGAGGTATCTCTAGGCCTTCTCGGTAATACACATCACTTAAGCCTTGCAAGCATTACAACTAATGAGTTAGTTGTGAGAGATGATGTATTACGGAACGAGTAAAGAGACTTACCGATAGCGAGATTGAACTAGGTATTGGATACCGACGATCGAATCTCGGGTAAGTAACATACCGATGACAAAGGGAACAACGATGTCGTTATGCGGTTTGACCGATAAAGATCTTCGTAGAATATGTAGGAATCAATATGGGCATCCAGGTTCCGCTATTGGTTATTGACCGAGAATGGTTCTAGGTCATGTCTACATAGTTCTCGAACCCGTAGGGTCCGCACGCTTAACGCTTCGATGATGATTCATTATGAGTTTATAAGTATTGATGCACGAAGGTTGTTCGAGTCCGGATGTGATCACGGACATGACGAGGAGTCTCGAAATGGTCGAGACATAAAGATTGATATATTGAAGCCTACATTTGGACATCGGAAGGTTCCGAGTGAAATCGAATTTATCGAGTACCGGAGGTTACGGAACCCCGGGGACTACATGGGCCCATAGTGGGCCTTGGAGGAAAGGAGAAGGGCAGCCCTAGGTGGCGCGCCCCCTTCCCTAGTCCTATTAGGACTAGGAAAGGTGGGCGCCCCCTCTCTCTTTCCCCTCGGAATCCTAATCCAACTAGGATTGAGGGGAATCCTACTCCCGGAGGAGTAGGACTCCTGGTGCGCCTCCCCTTGGGCCGCCACCTCCCCTTGGATCCTTTATATACGGGGCAGGGGGCACCCCATGACACACAAGTTGATCTACGGATCTTTCCTTAGCCGTGCACGGTGCCCCTTCCACCATATTCCACTTGGTCATATCATCGCGGAGCTTAGGCGAAGCCCTGCGTCGGTGGAGCATCAACATCGTCACCACGCCGTCGTCTTGTGGAACTCATCCCGACACTTTGCTGGATCGAGTCCGGGATCGTCATCGAGCTGAGCGTGTGCAGAACTCGGAGGTGCCGACGTTCGGTGCTTGGATCGGTCGGATCGTGAAGACGTCGACTACATCAACAGCGTTGATTATAACGCTTCGCTTTTGGTCTCACGAGGGTGCGTGGACGGACACTCTCCCTCTCGTTGCTATGCCATCACCATGGTCTTGCGTGATCGTAGGAATTTTTTGAAATTACTCGTTCCCCAACAATGGGGGGGTGGTCGATATACCCTCCGACAACTTCAACACGAGGGGGGTCGATATACCCCCTTCCCGATAATATTATTTTCCCATGTACGTATGTCGTGTCGATATAAACTCCAGATAACTTCAACACGTGTGGGGGGGGGGGGTCGATATACCCCCTCCCGATAACTTCAACACGTGGGGAGGGGGGTCGATATACCCCCTCCCCGATAATATTATTTTCCCATGTACGTATGTTGTCGTTGTCGATATACCCCAAACCCTTGAAGCATTGTCGAGGCAACCCCAAACCCTAGAGAAGCAGCGTCGAGGCCACTAATTAATATTAGTTCTACGTTTGCCACTAATATATCCATCTGTCATGTTTCAATAATAATTTCCGTGTTGTAAATATTTGTAGAAACTATGGACACCCCCCGAGACGAAGTAGAAGAAGAGTTGTTGGGGGGCATAATCGCACGAGGAAGTGATGCTGTCTGCTCGTTGTTTCTCAACGACACCGATGGTCTGGAAGCAGCTGGCTATGATAATGATGGCTCTGGTGACCCAATGCCGGTGCAAGAAGGAGACCGTGAGGACGGCTCCAGTGACCCAATGCCGGTGCAAGAAGGAGACCGTGATGACGGCTCCGGTGACCGAACCGAGTCCGACCAGGTATATATATATTAGTTAAGCCTGTGCTGACTAGCTAATTGATGCATTCATTGTTTTGGTATGTACACATATTAATTGAGTCTTTGTTCTTTTTTCTAGCCCTCCGGATCGAGCACAACTTCGGTAAAGAGACGAGGCCCGAAGAAAAAGTTGAGCTCGGATGAAAGGTTTGAGATCATAGCAATCGCGCCCGACGGCCAACTGATTGAACCCATCCGGACAAAGAACGCATTTGTTGCTCAGTGCAGGGTTCTGGTTAGGGACAAGATCCCGATCAGCATCCAGCAATGGTTAAAGCCGGCTACAGAAGACCCTAAGGTGTCTTATGTCAATGATATGCATAAAAATGATCTTTGGACTGAGCTGAAGTCAAATTTCACCCTATCGCCAGAGGATGATCCGGAGAAGCCAGTTAAAGAGCAATTAATCAAGTCTTTTGCTCTTAAGAGGATGGCAGACCTATTCAGGAGGTGGAAGAAAGAGCTGAATAAGTTTGTCGATAAAAAAGAGACACCAGAATTCAAGGGCAGATATGAGAAGATCAGAGATCACTGGCCCGCATTTGTGGCCCACAAGACATCGAAAAAGAGTAAGAAGATGTCGGCGACAAACAAGAAAAATGCTGCGAAGAAGAAGCATCACCATCGCACGGGGTCAGGTGGCTACCTCGTAGCCCGACCTAAGTGGGCCAAGGCTGAGAATGATCTGGTTGATAAAGGGATCGAACCAGAGATAATGAATCGCTGCACCGTTGCGGACTTGGTTCTTCGGGCTGGCGGAACCTTGGACCCTGTATCAGGGAAGTGCATTTGGACGGACGAGCAAATAGAAATACCAGTCAAGAGGCTTCAGCACTATATCGAAGCAGCGCAGCAAGGGACGTTCGTTCCAGACAGAGAGAACGACGAGCTCACAATGGCCCTCGGGAATCCTGAGCACCCTGGACGGACACGAGGCACGCCAGACTCCATTCCGTGGAAGGCTGGGTTTCCGGACGCAGGCTGTTACAAATGCCACGAGAGGAGGAATAAAGTGGAGCAGACCCAACTACAGGCGCTGCACGCTAGGGTACAAGCGATAGAGGAACGAGAAGCAAATCGCAGCAAACGAACTGCCGAAGCTTCCCCCAAAGCTACCCCGCCATCTCAGCGGAGAAGCAGCGTGGCTTCCACCGAGCTGCTTCAGCCGGAGCATGTCTTGACGGCTCCTGCTAGCTATCCCGTGAATGCTATCACGGAGTCTCAAAATTGCCATCTTATGACGCAATGGATTAATATGAAGGTCAAGGCGGCCGTTGGCTCTGTTTTTCCTACTGAACCCGGCGCAACTTTTCACTGTCGGCCGATTCCAGAAGGATATGCTAGGGTGATGGTGGATGAAATAACGGAGGGATTTGAGGACCTCCAGCTTGACCACCCTACGGTGAAGGGAGACTTGGCTGGGTTCGCTCTGAAGACTCCATGCCCATGGCGGAAGGAGCTCATCAACCTTCCGAACTGGACGCCTCCGCCTCCTCCTCCTCCTTCGGCGAGTCAGGGCACTCCGCCTCCTCCTCCTCCTTCGGCGAGTCAGGGCACTCCGCCTCCTCCTCCTCCTTCGGCGAGTCAGGGCACTCCGCCTCCTCCTCCGGCGAGTGACGATCAGGGCACTCGGCCGGCTCCTTCTCCGGCGCGTGGCGGCACTCCGCCTCCTTCTCCGCCTGCGCCGGCGCGCCCGAGTAGCCAGCCTCCTCCTTCTCCGCCTCGTCAGCAAGGGAGGAAGAGACCCGCCGCCGCTCCGGCTGCTCCGGCGCGTCGTAGTCCTTCGCCTCGGCCTCGTAAGCAAGTAAAGAAGACAGCAGCTCCGTCTGCTCTGCCGGCGTCTAGCAGTACAGCCAGAGGCGGGAGGACATACAGATTCGGTTCTTCTCTGAAGTCTCCAGAGAAGTTACCATACGAGATGACCCCGGAGGAGAACGCGAAGATCGCGCGAACCGAAGTGAAGGACTGGTTTCAAGGGTTGAAAGCACATAGACATCCACCTCCGGAGTAGAAGGTAGATCCGGTGAAAGCGAAGCGCACTCTGGCTGCCCTGAGAAAACCACCCAAGTCTCCGCCGAAAGGCAACTATGAGTGCATTATTGGAAAGGCATTTGCCGAAGCGGAGCGGTCGGGAAGTGCTGTCAGTGATCAAAGGATGAAAGAACGACGAGCTGGGAATCAAATTGCCCAGCTCGGCGAACAAGTGAAGCAATCGTGCCCCCCGCTCAAGGTGCCTAGCGACATCGTCGCTAATGATCCGAGGATGGTGCCCGGTTATAGCAATCTTGGAGATTACCTTCCCGATGATGTACATTATGATTTCTTGGAGATGCAGATACAAAGATACGAGTACGGGAAGCCTCTCGTCAAAGATGAAAGATCTCTATCAACGATGATGCGAAGATTGCATGATTGGTACATGAAAACCTGCAGAGAGTCTGGGGGGAGGAATACTTTGTATGTGAGAGTTAAAAAGGAGCATGACCTCGTTGGAATTGAACTGTTGCCTTTTCCATTTGGGGAGTTCTTTCAGTTTTTCAATCAATTGGCCCTCGATAAAGCAACGGTCACCTGCTACTGTCTGTAAGTAGTACTACTTCTATCATTAAGTCTCTCTATATAGCTCAGCTCTTTCATTGCATGTATTTATAATTATCCTCACTATATTATGCAGATTGAAGATCGTCGAATTGAAGAAAAGACAAGTCGGTGATATTGGGTTCATTAACACAAATCTCATAGATGCAACTGAGGTTGAATATCATGCCGAAGATACCGAGGCCAACTTGCTACGATCGTTGGTAATAAATGAAAACAAAGATATAATACTCTTTCCTTACAACTTCAGTGAGTGTTACTGTCTTGTGCATATTCGGTTTCCCTTATATATTAGTCAAGGTTATAGTAATGTAATTGATGAGTTATGCATGCGCGCAGGTTCCACTATATTCTCCTAGAGATTAAGCTTGAGCGGGGAGTAGTAATCGTCTTAGACTCAAACGAAAAGATCCCTGTGAGTATGCGGACATGACTCAAATGCTCGAGAAGTAAGTTAAATCGATCATTATCCACCATATCAACAACTTTGTTCATTTCGATATCAAGTAATTGTTTTCTTTATCCGCGGGGTTTGGAGAAAATTCACCAAAAAGCTCGGGACTGCCAAGAAGCTGCAATTTAGACACCCGAAAGTAAGTACTATAGTATCATGTTCCACGCATCTCCTAATGATTCAAGCGCTAGTTTCATCAATACCATTTGGCATTCTTGCTTATCAGTCTGATTGACCTCTATTTCTTGTAAAGTGGTTGTGGTAGGAACAAGGGAATGATTTCTGTGGATACTACGTTTGCGAGTCCATCCGCCACACGACCTGTGAGCCGGGCTACTCTAACAAACAATATGAAGTGCGTAAATAACAATATTCACAATTTTATTTTATTACCATCATTTGTGTTGAGTTTCATTCATTCATATATATATGTATTGACCCCCTTCTTCAAATTAGATGTTTCGGATGCGGGATGAACTCCTAGCACCAGATCGCATGCGAGCAATTCAAGAGAAATTGGCGGCATTCTTTCTTGACCATGTGATCCCTGAAGACGAAGAATACTATGTGGACCATGCGTCCGTATGTTAGGAGATTATATTTGTAAGAGATAATTATTGTATATATGTAGCCGATAGTGTCGGATAGATATACGAGAACTTGTTGTTCGACCAATCTCTCGGAGAAGGAGAGGTGGTCGATATCACTTCTCTCTGTATGCATATATGTTCATGACGATCTTCTGTTTCCTTCGTTTGCTTAATAGCTAGCTAGCGTGTCTAGTCCTCTCTATACGTATGTATAGTATGTAGCGTCGACCAAGCACGGACATAAGAGAGGACACTTCTCTCTATTAATTAGCTAGCTAACACAATATATGAAACACCTAAATTAACCCCCCAAACCACCAACCCTCCCCCCTAAAAAAAACAAAAACCCCAGCCACAGAAATGCTGACGCGTGGATGCCTATTGGTCCCGGTTGGTGCCACCAACGGGACCAATGGCCTCCCGCCTGGCTCGGCGCCTGAGCCACGTGGAGGCCCATCTGTCCCGGTTCTGGTTTGAACCGGGACTAAAGGGTCAGGGCATTAGTAACGACCCTTTAGTCCCGGTTCAGGAACCGGGACAAAAGGCCCTTACGAACCGGGACAATAAGCCCGTTTTCTACTAGTGGTGCCTGTGATGACTTCATCAATCTTGATGCTCCTCAACTTCAATCGGATTTTATAATAGGGCTTGTATGAATATGTGTATGTTTTTGTTTTGAGTATGTGTTCTATGTTGTAATCGGTGTTTCTACTTTCTAGATAGGCCCACAGACATCTTGTGCCGGAATTCGGACCAACTAAACACAAAGCCTTATATAATGGCCACCCACCACCATCCACCTCTGCAGTCACACTTGACCCTCCGCTTCACTTCACTCGCCACTCCCATATCCCCAAACACTCGCCGGCTCATCTGCGGTCAACCATGGCCGAACAATGCAGATGTCATTCACCAACATGGACCCCACGACGGAGGTCGATTTGCGGCGCAGGGGCTTGGACCTACACGAGGTGGACCGATCCACAGAGCAGCTACTCACCTACATCTGCAATGAGTTCATCCCCGCCCTGCCTGTCTCTGACCCCCGGCAGCAGACATCCCATGTACCAGGTTGCTCTCAGGTCCTTGAACACAAGTGCAGATGGTGGGTGTACAACATCCCAATGTTCTGTAAACAGATGGGCCAAATGACCACAAACAACATGTCAATCAGGCAAACGCGCGTTCCTGACAAGAAAGATTTTCTTCTTGTTATCTTTGATCATCGTAATAATGTTTTTCAGTGGCCTGCAAATGTTTATGTTGACTTTAACTCTATAAAAATTCCATGAGAAGTCATGGGAATGAGGTTCTGCACACACAGACTCTCCAACGACCTTGTCTGCCAATGATTTCAAAAGATGCACATGCCCATCAGATAGATCATGAATTTGAACCCACATCTCCAGTGTATTCATTGATGATGGCTTGAAAAACCATCATAAGGGGCAATGATCACTGCACCATCACGGAAGCTCCAAGGGCCATATTCCATGACTCTTTCCCAACCAACGAAACAGAAAACCCGAAGCCTATACAAATTATCATCTAAGGGACAGATCTTCACTTATTTGCCTAGATCCCAGGAAGCTATCATATTTTTGAAAAATTAGTACCAACTCTAAGTCTTATCTGTATGAACTCTGGCGATGGCCATCCAGCGGGTAGCCTTCATCGACGACGCCTCCTCCTGTTCGAAGACCACATCATCGAGGTCCTCTTCATGAAGCCCTAGCTCCTTCATCATGGTTTCCACACCATCGGGAGTAGTTTCATATCCTGACGCGCCACTTGCCATCGTGCTCCAACCCGAGGTTGAGATCGGCGGGCCGAGAAAACCTAAACCCCATATCACCCCGAAAAACCTTGATAGGTCTGAGCCTAGAACTCGAGGGATGGCCGGGATCGGGGAAGCAAAACTCAACATCGGCTAGAGTGCCACCGAGAGATGGATAGAACCCTAGCTAGATGGAAAAACGTAAGAGCAGTAAATAAATAACAAGAGCGACAAATAGTAAGTAACTGACTCGTGGTAGGCCCGCAGACAAGCTGGCTGTGTAGGAATTTGGCCCAACTAAACAATCAACCCATATAAACCACTCCGCTTCACTTCACTCGCCAGTCGCCGCCACTCCCAAATCCCCAAACCCTCGCCGACACGCCCGCCGCCGCCGCCGAGGAGAATGGCCGGGCACGGGTTCACCAACGTTGACCCCGCGACGGAGGCCGATCTGCGGAGCAGGGGCCGCGACCCGCACGAGGTGGACCGGTCCACAGAGAAGCTACTCACCTACATCTGCACCGAGCTCATCCCCGCCCTGCCGGCCTCCGACGCCGCCGACGCGCCCACCATCCTCACCGACGCCCACCTCCGCCCCAAAGGCGACAGCTTTCTCCCACGCCCGCCGACTCGCCGGCCATCGCCACCGCCATATCCAACATCCTGGAGGCGCACCCGGGGCCCATTCCCTACGTCCGTCTCACCAGCAGCCACATGAGAGCGCACCAGGCCCAGCTCGCGCGCTGGCTCCAGCTCCTCGCCGCCAAGGGCGTCCAGGAGCTGGCCGTCGTCAACCGCCCGTGGCCGCTCGACGTGCCCCTCCCGGCCGCGCTCTTCACCATCACCACCCTGACCCGCCTCTACCTCGGCATGTGGAAGTTGCCGGACATGGCCAGGTTGCCGCGCCGCACCTCTTTCCCCCATCTTCGTGAGCTCGACATCTGCAGCATCGTCATGGAGGATGGTGACATCGACTTCGTCATCGCCAGGAGCCCCGTCCTGGAGACCCTCAACATCCATGGATGTAACAAGCCACAGCCTCCGGTGTGTCCAAATTTGCGGCTCTGTTCCGGAGGATATCGCGGTGGTGAAGGCTCCTCACCTAGAGCGGCTCATATTGGAGGGTTTTCGGAGCAATGCCGGTGGCTTGTCCACCATGGTGAGGATTGGTGATGCTCCCAGACTGCACGCATTAGGAATCTTGGAGCCAGGGAGCACCATCCTAGAGATCCGAGACACCATCTTCATGGTCTGTACATAGTCTCTTGTCTGCAGTCTCTGACCGTTTGTTTAGTTAAGAAAATGTCCATCACTAAATGTGTGACTTTTTTTGTTTGTTTGTTAATTTGAGTTCATTCCAGGCCGGGATGAAGGCAAGCCCAAGCGCCATGACCACCAGCGTCAAGATCCTGAGTCTGAATGTGTGTTTCAAAAACCACACCCATGCCAAGATGGTCCTCTCCTTCCTCGGCTGCTTTCCCAGCTTGAAAGCTCTTCACATTACGGTATTTTTTTTCCATTTCATGTTTTGCTTACATTCATACCGAATTCCACTATATCTTCTTATGTGTAGAATGTTAGTAGCAGCAGATTTTGTTCACTGCAGATGGTGTGTTTTCAGCTTCTGATTGATTAGTTGCAGATAATGTACTATGCAGTTCTCCTGATGTTGATTGCTTTGCTTCTTAACCTCTTGTTATTGCGCCTCTCACCGTGGTCATATATCGTACTACTTGGCAATATTCGTGCTGTTGATGTTGCAAGTGGCTTGTAGTGCTCGGTGTGCGGAATTTACACATGACAAACCAACACATTGCTACCTACAGTTTTTTGGAGGTCTGTGTGGTTTATCATATTACTCTAAACCATGTCATATCAGGCACTTCTTTATGGTTAATTAATGCAGTATTTAATAGCAAGATATTTTTCATTGTTCACACCTGGAATTTTTTTTAAAGAACAAATCTCACAAAATATGCACATGGTTAGGACCTCCATGATGGATATATTTGGTACACTATGAACCTGTCAGGACCTCCATCTTACGGAATTTACATCAATGCAGAATATGTGCTTGATTTCTTCAAAAACAGCCTTCATTGATTGGACCATGTTTTAGTTGCGATCGACAATGGTAGCAAGCACATGCATAGTTGAATGAGATCTTTGGCGATACTCTGCAACTTGGTATGTGCGAATAACAAACATGAAAGGCTGCATAGTGCGTACATCATATCAATTTTAGATCTTTCACGTGTGTTACTTGGTAGTTGTTACTTTCTGCTAATTTCACGTGTCAAAGTATTTATCATTGATTTTCCAGTCAGTGATCATCAGAGCGCTTCTAGTTTCTTGCTTTGTGAAATGCGATTCCTATGTTTATTTAAGAAAGCATAAATGATATGTAACATCCTTGTTCAGTTTCAATTTAAATGCCATGCGTTCCATTTATTATCAGCCATCAGGTTTTTTCTACTCAAACTGCACCAACTATAGGAAGGCATTCTCCACCTTCACCTTCAGGACCTGTATTTCTCCTGTGAATGTTGCAAGTGACATGAAGTGCTTGTTTCAGACTGATGAAACTTATATATAATTACCTTGCACATAATTTGCTGCCTAAAGTTTGCTGGTGATTTGCGTGGTATTACCATAATGCCAGATTAATGCAATGCTACTAGACTGCATCTGCAATTAGTCATGTACGACTAACTAATTACAAAGTTCTGGTCAGGCTTCTATTTATCCTTAACCATAAAGATTAGAGTACCGAATAATTCTGGGGTTGCATGTTAACTTCAGTAAGTTATGACATTTGGTATGAACCTGGGTTGCACATCGCTGCCACCAATTTGTTGGAGGACTGTGTTGCATGCCATAATATCATATTGATGCTTTGCTTCTACGCTGCATTATATCAGCCAGTTATGTCTGATTTACTAATTACAAAAGTGTCATGAAAATTCTTCTTGAAGAATATATTTGGTAAATTTTGCACGTGTTAGGGGAGCTACACCGCAGCACGAATGTGTTGTCTCACTTCTTAATTGTTATGCATGAACTGTAATTATGAGGCCTGCCTTAATTGTTGTTGGTACTTTGTCTAGCTTCATGCATGGGAAGCATTGGCATCCCCTTGTTAGAGTCTGAGACAAAATGGAGCCTCCTCAGCGCTTTGGATTTTCAACCGTTGGATCAGAATCTTCTCGCGATACAGGCCGTTGGATCTCGGGCCAAATTGATGTGAGCCGTTTGATATTTACCTGGTCGACCACAGCCCTCGGATAAATTTTCGATTGCAACGAATTGTAATATCCATGCCCCCACCAGGGCATTTTTGTCATTTCACCACAAAAGCATATAAAAGCAGCAGCTCCCGTGCTAGAACCCTAGCCGCCGCCTCCCTCCCGCACTTGCGCGTCCCCCGCGGCCAGCTCCTCCCGCCTCGCCTCTCTCTCTCTCTCTCTCTCTCTCTCTCTCTCTCTCTCTCTCTCTCCTCCTCCAAACCCTAGAACCTCACCCGCGCCTCCCAGCCCCGCCGCCGTCTAGGTCCAGCCCCATGCCGCCGTCGTCTTCTCGCCCAGCCGGCCGCCGCCGCACTGCACGCTCGTGCGCAGGGGCGAGAAGGGGAACCACCGCCCGCTCCCGGAGAGCGGGGAGGACGTGGTGATGCAGCGCCCAGATCCACGGCGGCATCGACGCGCCGTCGTCGACCTGAGCCGCATGTGCATGCAACAACTAACTATGCACGGCCAGTTCGCATGACGGACACGGACGCACACACCACAGACGTCGGCGATCACATCAAGACGTGGTTTACTCCTAACATACTCTCCCTAAACCACGACTTGGCTTGCCGTCGCCGCAGTTGTTGCAGCTCGCGTCGTCGTCGTCGTCATGGCCGCCGCTACGGCCTCCGCCACGCTTGACACAGCCTTCATGCTCTTCCTCGGCGACATACACCAAGCTCCTTCTCCGCCGGCGACACACGCCTGGCGTCTCTCGGCGTCCCACACGTCCTGCGCGCACCCGGCGCGCCCGCAAGCTCCGACCCGCGGTCGTCCCGACGTCCAGCAGCAGCATCCGCGCGCCCGGCGAGCCCGACCGCGCAGAGCGCTCACGCGCGCCGTCTCGCGTCGCCATGGCAGCCACCAGCGACAAACGTCGGAAGGATGTAGCCGAACTCGAGCACGCACTCGAGCACAACGGCGACCTACGCCTCCTCCCAACATCAACCGCATGCTCGTAAGCGCGCCTACGGTCTCGACGCGCCCGACGCGTCCAGTGCGCACCCATAAAACGCACCGGTCGCGCCCGGCTCGCCGCCGCGGCTTATTGCCCTGCACCGCTGCGGCCTCAACCGCAGTGCAGCACCTCCATGCCGCCACGCCGCGCCATCACGCAGGTCCGCCGCGGTCGCCGCGGCTCCGTGCCACGCGCCTCCACAGTTGTCGCGCCGAGCCGCCGCGACCTCTGCGCCACTTGTGGCTCTGATACCAATTGTTGG
Organism: Aegilops longissima; assembly: GCA_021605205.1. NCBI lineage: Eukaryota > Viridiplantae > Streptophyta > Magnoliopsida > Poales > Poaceae > Aegilops > Aegilops longissima. The sequence continues at coordinate 168,979,506 of CM038682.1, forward strand.
AACTGCAGCCCTCTAGCTACATCTCCTCTCGCCGAACGGAGGTGGAAGAAGAAAAATAATGGACACGAGAGATTTTCCGGCCGGCGCACGAACGCCGCCACGGGCGCACGAACGCCCAAATCTTTTTCCTCTTTACACTGGCTACATCGCTACAACACCGGTTCCATCAACCAGTACACATGGAAGCTACTTATACCCACTGGCCGTTGCGCACACACACGACCACCACGCACGCACGTCTAACCACTAACCCAACTACTACATGCATGCCCGTGTGGTACTTATCCACTCAACGGATCCCTACATGCATGCAAGGCTAGCGCGCAGCTCACAACTAATCCGAACGTGCATGCATCAACTAACTATGCACGGCCAGTTCGCATGACGGACACGGACGCAGACGCCACAGACGCCGGCGATCACATCAAGACGTGGTTTACTCCTAACACTTAGGCCCTGTTCGGATCCTCTCCATGATCTAGCTTCTGGAAATATGCACGAGAATCGAGCCGAACGGTCCAGCTTCAGGAAGCCCGCTCCTGGAGAAAGAGCAGCCCGTATTGCAAGTTTCTGGAGCAGCGGAAGCGCAGCTTCAAGAAAAGGAGAAGGGGAAGTTGCTCAGAATTACACAGGAATGCCCTTCCGAAGTGAATGCTCGAACCGTTTTTCTCTTAGCGAACAGTTTTCCTCACGCTAGGAGCCATCAAACTGGGCCCAAAGCTCCCTTCGTGGGCTGCCAGTCCATGCTGAGGCAGAGTTGGGAAAATCTGGAGCTGCCGAACACATCCTGCTTCCGTAGGAAGCCGGCGGCGGCTGGCTTCTCAGGAAGCTGGGAAAAGCGCTATGATAATGTTAAGTAGCAGTAGCGTTTTTTTTGAAAAGCGCTACTGCTTATTTTTCCTGTATTTTTGAAATGCAGCTCATTTTCAGTGTATTTGTATAGGTTTTATATATAGTACTTTCTCATATGATTTTATGATCATGATTAGTTAGTATATGCAATAGTGGATGAAATGAATGTGGATTAGGTTCAAGTGGAGGCAACATGTGGTGCATGTCGAAAGTATACTACTAATCCAAACTTGATCTAGTTTGGATTAGTAGTACTTTCGATGTGCACCACATGTTGCCTCCACTTGAACCTAATCCACATTCTATCATGATCAACATCATCGTCATATCAATATAAAAACTCTTGCATCATATCATCACCAACAACACTAGCTAATAATCATCATAGTCATTACCACCAACAACATTTAATTATCATAGTAATAGTGTACTATCTAATCACCACCAACACTAGCTAATAATAATCATCATAGTCATTACCACCAACACTAGCTATTTAATCATCATAGTCATACTGTAGCACATCATCATCTTCAAACTCATTCTAGCTAGCTAATCACTCCTGCTGCTCTCTCTCAGGTAAAATAGCATAAAACATGTGTAGCACTCCTGCTTCATCATATTGGAGAATGCAGATGAACCTGTCTCCTAATTGTGGGCTGTGTTTCTGATTGTTGCCCCCTAGTACTTCTCTGCTGCGATCCTTCACAATTTTGCTCCAGGCTTTGACTATTAAGACTTGCTCGCTTCGAGAAATCATGAATGCAGTCATGTGCAATGTAGGATGTCTTGGCCATAAGCTAACCATTGTCATGCGACCTTTAGGCTCGATCCAACGAGGCACAACATTCATCGGGAGTCCCTGTTGAAGAACATCGTAGTAACATACTTAGCAATGAAGTTTAGCTTAAAAAAATGTATGCAAAAGATGCACTGAGGACAAATAGTAAAAATCTTACCACCTTTCCTAAATAGATGTGACTGTAGTTCAATACGCACACTAGTGGTCGCACGTTTTGAGTACTAATATTTTGAAGTCCAGGAAAATAATATGTCTTGACAGTATCAAGACCCTCAAGCCATGAAACATAATGACTTATCTCCTCGCAGTTTAGTTCAGCCCCGGGACAGTAGTAGGTGCTGTCTACCAAGCGCGGGACATGTTTTCTTGAATGGAAATAAGCTATCAATAGAAATTAGTTGTCAACTATTTTGAAATAAACAATATAAATTACTTAATAAATATGGTTGAGAAACTCACATAATGGTAGAGCTGGAGGCTTCTGCACATCGACCCAGATGTCGATATTACCTTCAATTTCATCTTCCGAACGAATATCAAAGGTGATAAGCATATTAGGCTCAAATGCATAAGCCTTGCATAGTGCTCTCCAATTTTTGCATTCAAAATAGGAGTAGGTGTCTGCATTGTATAATTTTACGGCAAAAGTATAACCATGCTCGGTCCTCAAGTGAACTCTCTTTACCTCCATACTTTCCATAGTACTGAAACCGATCTTATCCAAGACATAAAATCTTGCATGGTAGGGGATACACTAGTTGAATTGTAAAAAATTAAAATTATAAGTTGAAGCAAAAGAAGCAAAAGTCATGCTTAATTATGAAAAATGACTTGTCGTTGTGACTTACTGTATCTACTTCAAAGTTCTCATCCAGCATGATGCTGAAGCGCCTACCACCAACTAGGTGAGGCCAGTCACACAGGCCGCGCTCGTCTTTGCAGTATTCGCACATAACGAATTCCCTTTCTCGTCATCAGACATTTCCTATGTTCATAGTTGAAACATTAATTGAAAATTGATCAAAGGCAACTACCAGGAAACTCAACACACAGATCACTATTACTCAATATGCAACGGGTTGACTTTAGGTCTGTCGAGTCTTCCTTCCTAAACTATATTCTCACTTATATGGTGGACACTCCCTCTCTGATATTGCGACCGTCGGTGATGGTCGCTACTCCTCCTTTCCCTAGTGCATTACAAATATCTAGCACAAGAAAAAGAAGGAGAAGTGACCCCCACGACAGCAGTTGGCATTCTTCTTCTCTCATATATGGTGGACACTCCCTCACCGATTTCTCGACCGTCGATGATGGTCGCTACTCCTTCTTCCCCTAGTGCATAACAAAGGTCTAGCACAAAGAGAAGAAGGAGACGCGACCCCCACGACAACAGTCGGCATTCTTCTTTTCTCATATATGGTGGAGACTCTCCCTCACTGATTTTTTGACTGTCATGTATGGAGCCCCGACAGACTTAAAGTCAACTCGAAATGTCATTTAATTCTCTTTCTAGCAAATCCGGGGCACTCGATATTTCCTTCATATTCTAGCACAAGTCATGTATTAAATTCATGAAAAAATCTAGCACGACCTTTGCTAAAATAGGACATATCGAGCTCCTGAAATTTACCGGAACAGAAATGAATCAACACTCCGGCAAAACATAGGCCACTCGGATTCTCCCTGCGATACAAAGATGTCCATACACATAGAACGATGCATTTCAATCGTTCAATATTGACAAAAACATTTCAATATATCTTATAACCCGAACATTTCATTTGGTTAAGAAGCATAACTAAATACCCTAGTTCTACTCTATTCAACACCGAGGAGTAGAGAAGGAGGAGGTGGACTTTTAGCTCACCGACTCGGGTGTAGAGGAAGTAGAGATAGCTCGGATGACGATCACTCCAAGGAGACACGACTCTACAAAGCCTGCATCTTCCACCGAGTAAAATTTTAGGTCATCAAATCTCATATAACATTCTTTGATGACAAAGTGATAATGCCATAAAAATAATTAAATTTTCCAATACATTTCTATATTGAAAAACAAAATTACAAAAAAAATCTATACCTAAATTTTCTTACTAAATTTTTTTATTACTAAATTTGATTCCTAAAATTTTCTATAATTGAAAATTTTCTACACCAAAAAATTATTTTACTAAAATTTTCTATTACTAAAACTTTTTATATTAAAGAAACCTATTCACTAGTCTATTAAGCACTTACTATAAATAAACTAGTTTTATTAACCACTTACTATAAATAAACTAGTTCTATTAGCCACTTACTATAAATAAACTAGTTCTATTAGTCACTTACTATAAATAAACTAGTTCTATTAACCACTTCCTAAATAAAATATTTCTATTAAACACTTACTAAAAACATCCTACTTCTAGCCCTAACATGTACTAAAATACCTTTTTCTAACCCTAAAATTTGAAAAGACCTATACATTTACTGAAAATACCCTAGTTCTAGCCCTAACATCTATCCATCCATCCATCCATCTATTTATCCATCCATCCATCTATCTACATTCTATTCTATTTGAAAAACATTAAAAAACCTACAATCTGCAAGAACAGGGGGAGGAGGGAGGTAGGAGGGAGGAGGGAGGGAGGGAGGAGAGAGAGAGGAGGAGGAGGGAGGATGGTTCCCGGAGGAGGAGGGAGGGAGGGAGGGAGGAGAGAGAGAAGGAGAGCGGACGGCCGAGGAGAGAGAGGAGGGAGGAGAAAGGAGAGAGCAGGAGGGAAAGAGGGGAGGAGAGGAGGAGAAAGGAGAGAGCAGGAGGAGGGAACAAGGGGAGGAGGGAGGCGGCTTACCGACGAGGAAGGAGGTGGCGACGATGGCAGTGGGCGACGGCGGCGGCGCGACGACGGCAGCGGGTGGCGGCAGCGGTGGTTGGACAATGAGAGTGTGAGAGCGAGAGTGATCGGGACGGCGGGGGAAGAGGCTAAGGTAGCATTAGAAGTAGCGGTGGTTCGTCGACAAGCGCTACTGCTAAGTTGAGCCCACCGTGCAGACTTAGCGGTAGCGCTTGGCTGGTGGCCCAGCGCTACTGCTATGTCTCTAGTAGTAGCGCTGGTTCCAGCCAACCGCTGCTACTACGTGTAGCCCCTGGCCATGGGACTACTTAGCAGTAGCGCTGCAAGGGGTCCCGGCGCTATTGCTATTGTTGTACCTGTAGCGCTCTATGTCAAACAACGCTACTACTAAGTATCAGTAGCGTTGTGCCCATAACCAGCGCTACTACTAAATTTCTACCTATAAGCATTTCCCTAGTAGTGAGACATAGCAGGATATAACATTGTGCCGGAGTGGATAGTTTCACCATACACTAGATTACAAATAAAAAACACAAGCATGCATGCACTCTAAAGAAGATCACTTACTCTATTTAGTTTAATGTACATGGTATGAATAAGGAACTTGGTTGTACAACTAAAAACTGAAATTAAGAAGGACAAACTTATGTTTATGAACTTCTTCATAATAAACTTTAAACATGCAATTTGATGCAAACGCCAAAAATAAACAACAATTGTAGTCATGCATATCAAAATATACACAACAAAGTTTAAAGGCTCGAGAAGGACAAACTTACGTTAGTAGTGAAGACCGGCTCTATAAAGCCCTTGTCCATGCTGATGGGTGGGGGGAGGAATTCAAGAAGTTTACCACATAATCTTCTTCGTAAGGATTGTCTTTATTCTATATTTTGTTAAGAGTAAATATAGTTTAGGGTTTTTATTTTAAGGTTTTTAGTTCACCACATGAAATAACGTCCAATTTTATGTACAAATAATCCTAGTTTAAATGAAATCCGTCATGTTTATATCAAAAATCGTTGGTTTGCACGAAATTCAACCGGTTGGTTCCAATTGTTGTTGAAATGTATGCGGACAGCATTGGATGACCACCTCTCGCATCCGTGTCCGAGGACTGGTCCCTCCATGTTCACGGACGGATGCAGGAGAACATTTTTGTGTCACCGTTGGGGATGGCCTTACTAGAGAAATGATGAGCCCTTTTAGAATTATTGCTTGAACTCCATGGTGTAAAAGTACAAACCTTTTGTACAAGAAATGAAGACAATAATGCATATAACCGGAATCATTCATAGGTATTTAACAACAAGAACATTTACACCATAAAATAAAATTACTTTCTCATCCAGCCAAGCTGAAAGAGAAACTCAACTTCTAGTCACATGGGTCTCAACTGGCCTGTGTATTCCACACACCAAGCTTAAATAGTAAAGAATGTACTAAAGCAATGATAAAATCAATCAACTAAATAACATTTTTTTCCTTGATTGTGTCGCGTATTTCTCCCCTTTGCCATTTGGATTATTTAGCAGGTAGGCATGTTGGGAGGTGGAGGCATCATTTTAGCTTTAGAAGCCTTGCCATCCTTGATTGTACTTGATCACCAGTCGGATCACATCCAACTCGACAGTAGGTAGAGGCCTCTAGCAAAATGTGATGACTCCAAGTATCCGATAAATTCGGTTCGGCAAATCTGTACAATGAGTCATACCTCTGTTCCTTTTTCCTCACGATATATGTTGCCGTGCTCAAGACGAGTCGGTCAACCTTGTTGTAGCCCGACCTCCTTCTCGTTCTAGTGATGCCGACCTAAATCCAGATTATCTCATAATCCTTGTCGCATGGCCATGCTTATCCATGTCGGATCACACGAGGGGCACAGAGTATATCTCTCCTAATCGGAGGGAGAAATCCCATCTTGCTCGACCATGTCTCACGGTATGGGTCTGGACAAGCCCGAAACCTATCTTTATAAACTACCCAGTTATGGAGTAGCATTTGGTCGGCGCAAAGCAGGTCAATCACCATCTCGCGTCCATGCGCCAGCTCAGGTCTTAAGACACAGAACATATGTTGTACTAGAGACTAACAATGACTTAGACCCTATCTGGAATCAAATCCGACTACATTGAATATGGTCGTTTCTTTTCGAGTCCATATTATCTGGCTAGCATCCAATGCTACATGGTCAATGAGACCGGACCATCCACCGTGTCATATGCTAATCTAGTCGGTTGCGCGTCCACACAACCCTTTCGATTAGGGACTACTTAGGATAGTCATCATACAATGCATAGTCTCACAAACAATGCGTTCTTGTGCATACACATCATTGATAACGTGCAAAGACTATATTTATTCCATGACGAATAGGAAAATATCATCATACATGATTGTCTCTAGGGCATATCTCTAAAACAATATTCTTTAATTCATAGGTATTTAACAACAAGAACATTTACACCATAAAATAAAATTACTTTCTCATCCAACCAAATGGAAAGAAAAACTCAACTTCTAGTCACATGGGCGTCAACTGGCCTGTGTATTTCACACACTATGCTTAAATAATAAAGATATAATAAATAAACGATGAAATCAATCAACTAAACAATTTTTTGGCTTGACTGTACTGGATATGTCCGCCTTTCTCCATGTAGATTATTTAGCAGGTAGGCATGTTGGGAGGCGGAGGCATCATTTTAGCTTCAGGAGCCTTGCCATCCTTCACGATGAAGACGGTGTTCATTCCCCACACCACATGGCGATCAAAATGACAATGCATGAACCACACACCTAAACAAGACGGCAAACACAAGATTATTAGAGATTGCACTTGATTAATTTCGTTCCAAAGAATGCATAGTCATTGCCAAAACCTGAAGATATATATATATAAACACTATTCTGATCACGGGATCAGAATAATATTCTGATCACAACATGAACTTCCCGAGTAACGCGCCTGACCTTTCCCGTGTGCTAGGTTGAACTTCAGCTAAAAGGTGTCCAAATGGGGCTTGCTATATACCGTTGGAAAGTTATGGACACCAGTATCATGACCCAAGTTAAAATTTTGGCAAAATGTAAGTGGTTTAAGAGCAGTTTTGAAAACCGTTTTTTCTTCGTACAAAAAACGTGAATCATATTTTCGATCGCATTTTTAAACCGTTTATCGGAATGAGGCAAATAATATGGCGTTGGAAAGCTGCTGCAAAACCGCTCCTTCCACAGGTTGAAAGTTTTCTCTAATTCCCTACGGTTAAAGAGTAATTCGGAAAATCGTAGAATTTCGCAAACGAAACACCCGAGTTCGTATTTTCGATGTCATTTCTAAATGGCTAATCCAATTGAGGCAAATAATAAGGCGTTGGAAATCTTATGAAAATGCACTACTTCTTCATGTTAAAAGTTTTTTCTAATTCTGAACGGTTTAAAAGTAATTTAGAAAACGGTACAAGTTCCACCGAGTTCATATTTTCGAGCTAATTTTTTAACTGTACGTCCAAATGCAGCAAACAATATGGCGTTGGAAAGCTGGAGGAAATGCAAAACTTTTTTGTATATATTGTTTCTCCTAATTAATTACGGTTTTATGTCAGTTTTGAAAATGGCTAAAAACGTATTTTTACCGTAATTTCTACAAACTTTATCGGAATGGGGCAAATAATATACCACTGAAAAGCTACGGAAAATGTGAAACTTTTTCATGTTGATGGTTTTCTCTGATTCCTAGCCGTTTTCAAGTAATTTCAAAAACAGAGAGATCATGCGTTCTGCCTTTATCGCGAAACAGATTCTTCGAAAATGCACCGCGTGAAGAGCCTGAACTTCTCGGCGCGTGTACCTGAACTTCACTCTGTTTTTCACGTGACTTTTTTGCTCGTAGGTCTCCATCCACTGCTCGTAACTCTCCATCCACTCACCGTAATTTAGCAAGTGATATACCAGTGGAAAGCTGCTGTAAGCACATAACTTTCCCGTGTTGACCGTTTTTTCATACTCGCGATGATTTTAAAATTTTTTCATCTGAAATTCATTCAGCATAGTAGTTGAACTTCATGCTGTTTTCACGTTGAACTTCTGTGACGTATTTTCGTTTGTAATTTTCTCATCCATTCGTTAGTGTTACACAAATGCTACTCCTTTTGTACAAACCCCTTTCACAATAATTTTTTTAACTTTCTCCGACCGAGGACTTGAAACGTACACAAATGATATTCCTGTAGTTTTGAGGTAAATTAGAAAATGGCGAGATCATGATTTCTGCGTTCATCGTGAACAGAAATGCACTGCGTGAAGTAGTTGAACTTCTGGGGCATGTCTGTTTGAACTTCACTCTGTTTTTGAACGTGTTGTTTTTTGACGTGCTGTTTTTTGCACTGCGTGAAGTAGTTGAACTTCTGGGACATGTCTGTTTGAACTTCATTCTGTTTCACTTTATTGTATTTTTTTATATGAAATACACACCATGTAGTACGTGAACTTCCGGTTGTTATCACTTTTGAACTTCTCTCTGTTTGAGAGAATTATTTTAAAACACAAAAAACTACATTTTTTATGTATTTTGGACATCTAAATACATGGTGAACCTCTCTCACAAGATTTTTTTAAACTTTTCCTCGCCGAGCACTTGAACTTCTAGCAACCATTTTTTCCGTTTATGAGTTGTTTTTAAAAGTGCAAAAAATGGCGTTGTGTTTTTTATTTTTTCAACGGGTAAATCCTAGGTTTTAGTAAACTCTGAACTTCTGTTATTTCAATTTGAACTTCACCTTTTTATATTTTGATTAAAGAATTGTATTCGATTTTTATACGAAAAAAATCGAGCATGGAAATACAAGGTGAACCTCTCTCGCAAGGATTTTTGAACCTCCCGGACAGAGCACTTGAACTTCTTTCAACAAACCTTTTAGGCTTTTCTTTTTCTATACTTTTTATTCTCACCTGAAATGCATTCCTTGCAGTAGTTGAACTTCTCGCTGTTTTCACCTTGAATTTCTGTCACGTATTTTTTTTCAACCTCTCTCATAAGAATTTTTGAACTTTCTCGGGTCGAGCACTTAAACTTCTAGCAACAAAACTTTTAGCCTTTGCTTTTTCATTCTTTTTTAATACAAAATGCACATCGTGTAGCATGTGAACTTCTGGCAGTTATCAATCTGAACTTCTGAGATCATGCGTTCTGCCTTCATTGCAAAAACAAAGTCTTCGAATATGCACTGCATGAAGAGGTTGAACTTCTGGAGCATTTCTGTTTGAACTTCATTCTGTTTTTTTCACTGTTATTTTTTGCCCCTAACTCCCCAACCACTTACCGGAATTGAGCAAATGATATACCGGTGGAAAGCTGTTGAAAACATGCAAATTTCCCGTGTTGATAGCTTTTTCATACTCGCGAAGTTTGAACTTGTAGTTTTTCTAAAAAAATGGGGAAAATCTTTTTAAAACTTTTTTTGTGTTTCCTATTTTTTGAAGGAAATATGCCCTAGAGGCAATAATAAAGTTATTATTTATTTCCTTATATCATGATAAATGTTTATTATTCATGCTAGAATTGTATTAACCGGAAACATAATACATGTGTGAATACATAGACAAACAGAGTGTCACTAGTATGCCTCTACTTGACTAGCTCGTTAATCGAAGATGGTTATGTTTCCTAACCATAGACATGAGTTGTCATTTGATTAACGGGTTCACATCATTAGGAGAATGATGTGATTGACATGACCCATTCCGTTAGCCTAGCACTTGATCGTTTAGTATGTTGCTATTGCTTTCTTCATGACCCATACATGTTCCTATAACTATGAGATTATGCAACTCCCGTTTACCGGAGGAACACTTTGGGTACTACCAAGCGTCACAGCGTAAGCGGGTGATTATAAAGGAGTACTACAGGTGTCTCCAAAGGTACTTGTTGGGTTGGCGTATTTGAGATTAGGTTTTGTCACTCCGATTGTCGGAGAGGTATCTCGAGCCTTCTCGGTAATACACATCACTTAAGCCTTGCAAGCATTACAACTAATGAGTTAGTTGTGAGATGATGTATTACGGAACGAGTAAAGAGACTTACCGGTAACGAGGTTGAACTAGGTATTGGATACCGACGATCGAATCTCGGGCAAGTAACATACCGATGACAAAGGGAACAAAGTATGTTGTTATGCGGTTTGACCGATAAAGATCTTCGTAGAATATGTAGGAGCCAATATGGGCATCCAGGTTCCGCTATTGGTTATTGACCGAGAATAGTTCTAGGTCATGTCTACATAGTTCTCGAACCCGTAGGGTCCATGCAACAAGGTTTCGATGATGGTTATATTATGAGTTTATGAGTTTTGATGTACCGAAGGAGTTCGGAGTCCCGGATGAGATCGGGGACATGACGAGGAGTCTCGAAATGGTCGAGGCGTAAAGATCGATATATTGGACGACTATATTCGGAGTTGGAAAGGTTCCAAATGATTCGGTATTTCTCGAGTACCGGAGAGTTACGGAATTCGCCGGGAGAAGTATTGGGCCTTATTGGGCCCTGCGGGAAAGAGAGAGGGCTGCCTAGGGCAGGGCGCGCCCCATGGCCTAGTCCGGGTGGACTAGGGGAGGGCCGCACCCTTCCCTCTTCCCCTTCCCCAAGTCCTAGTCCAACTAGGAAAGAGGGGGAGTCCGACTCGGTGGGAGTAGGACTCCTCGGCAGCGCCTCTCAAGGGCGGCCGCACCCCCTTGCTCCTTTATATACGGGGCAGGGGCACCCCATGACACACAAGTTGATCTACGGATCTTTCCTTAGCCGTGTGCGGTGCCTCCTTCCACCATATTCCACTTCGGTCATATCGTCGCGGAGCTTAGCGAAAGCCTGCGCCGAGAAGTCATATCGTCGCGGAGCTTAAGGCGAAGCCCTGCGTCGGTGGAGCATCAACATCGTCCCACGCCGTCAGGTTGTGGAACTCATCCCGACACTTTGCTGGATCGAGTCCGGGATCGTCATCGGGCTGAGCGTGTGCAGAACTTCGGAGGTGCCGTCGTTCGGTGCTTGGATCGGTCGGATCGTGGAGACGTCGACTACATCAACCGCGTTGTTATAACGCTTCGCTTTCGGTCTCACGAGTGCGTGGGCGGACACTCTCCCCTCTCGTTGCTATGCCATCACCATGGTCTTGCGTGATCGTAGGAAATTTTTGAAATTACTCGTTCCCCAACGATGGCATCGAGCCTGGTTTTATGCGTTGATGTCATGTGCACGAGTAGAACACAAGTGAGTTGTGGGCGATACAAGTCATACTGCCTACCAGCATGTCATACTTTGGTTCAGCGGTATTGTGAGATGAAGCGGCCGGACCGACATTACGCCAGACGCTTACGCGAGACTGGTTTCACCGCTCCGAGCACTCGTTGCTTAAAGGTGACGGCGGGTGTCTGCTCTCTCACTTTAGTTGAATCGAGTGTGGCTCGCCGGTCCTTGAGAAGGTTAAAGCGGAGTCTATTTGACGAAATATCGTTGTGGTTTTGATCGCGAGGTAAGAACGGTTCTTGCTCAGCCCGTAGCAGCCACGTAAAACTTGCAACAACAAAGTAGAGGGCGTCTAACTTGTTTTTGCGGGGCATGTTGTGATGTGATATGGTCAAGGCGTGATGCTATATTTTATTGTATGAGATGATCATGTTTTGTAACGAGTTATCGGCAATCTGGCAGGAGCCATATGGTTGTCGCTTTATTGTATGAAATGCAAGCGCCATGTAATTGCTTTACTTTATCACTAAGCGGTAGCGATAGTCGTAGAAGCAATAGTTGGCGAGGCGACAACGATGCTACGATGGAGATCAAGGTGTCGCGCGGTGGCGATGGTGATCATGGCGGTGCTTGGCGATGGAGATCACAAGCACAAGATGATGATGACCATATCATATCACTTATATTGATTGCATGTGATGTTTATCCTTTATGCATCTTATCTTGCTTTGATTGACGGTAGCATTATAAGATGATCTCTCACTAAAATTATCAAGAAGTGTTCTCCCGAGTATGCACCGTTGCGAAAGTTCTTCGTCTTTGAGACACCACGTGATGATCGGGTGTGATAGGCTCTACGTTCAAATACAACGGGTGCAAAACAGTTGCGCCGCGAAATACTCGAGTTAAACTTGACGAGCCTAGCATATAACAGATATGGCCTCGAACACGGAGACCGAAAGGTCGAACGTGAATCATATAGTAGATATGATCAACATAGTGATGTTCACCATTGAAACTACTCCATCTCACGTGATGATCGGACATGGTTTAGTTGATTTGGATCACGTAATCACTTAGATAACTAGAGATGTCTATCTAAGTGGGAGTTCTAAAGTAATATGATTAATTGAACTTTAATTTATCATGAACTTAGTCCTGGTAGTATTTTGCAAATTATGTTGTAGATCAATGGCTCGCGTTATTGCTTCCCCGTGTTTTTATATGTGATCCTAGAGAAAATTGTATTGAAAAATGTTAGTAGCAATGATGCGGATTGAATCCGTGATCTAAGGTTTATCCTCATTGCTGCCTGGAAGAATTATGTCCTTAATGCACCGCTAGGTGACAGACCTATTGCAGGAGCAGATGCATACGTTATGAGCGTTTGGCTAGCTCAATATGATGACTACTTGATAGTTTAGTGCACCATGCTTAACGGCTTAGAATCGGGACTTCAAAGGCGTTTTGAGCGTCATGGACCATATGAGATGTTCCAGGAATTGAAGTTAATATTTCAAGCAAATACCGAGTTGAGAGATATGAAGTCTCCAACAAGTTCTATAGCTAAAAGATGGAGGAGAATCGCTCAACTAGTGAGCATGTGCTCAGATTGTGCGAGTACTTCAATCGCTTGAATCAAGTGGGAGTTAATCTTCTAGATAAGATAGTGATTGACAGAATTCTCTAGTCACCATCACTAAGTTAGTAGAACTTCGTGATGAACTATAGTATGCAAGGGATGACGAAAAGATTCTCGAGCTCTTCGCGATGCTAAAATCGCGAAGGTAGAAATCAAGAAAAACATCAAGTGTTGATGGTTGACAAAACCACTAGTCTCAAGGAAAATGGCAAAGAAAGAAGGGAACTTCAAAAGAGCGGCAAGCAAGTTGCTACTCGGTGAAGAAGCCCAAGTCTGGACCTAAGCACGAGACTAAGTGCTTTTGCTACAATGGAATTGGTCTTTGAAGCGGAAACTACCCCAAGTGTTTGGCGGATAAGAAGGATGGCAAAGTGAACAAAGGTATATTTGATATACAGATTATTGATGTGTGCTTTACTAGTGTTTATAGTAGCCCCGAGTATTTGATACTTGTTCGGTTGCTAAGATTAGTAACTCAAACAGGAGTTCTGAGAATAAATGAAACTAGTTGAAGGGAAGTAACGATGAGTGTTGGAAGTAGTTCAAAGATTGATATGATCATCATCGCACACTCCCTATACTTTCGGGATTAGTGTGGAACCTAAATAACTGTTATTTGGTGTTGAGCATAAATATGATTTGATCATGTTTATTGCAATCTGGTTATTCATTTAAGTAAGAGAATAAATTGTTGTTACATTTACATGAATAAAACCTTATATGGTTACACACCCAATGAAAATGGTTCATTGGATCTCGATCGTAGTGATACACATATTCATAATATTGAAACCAAAAGATGCAAAGTTAATAATGATAGTGCAACTTATTTGTGGCACTGCCGTTTAGGTCATAATGGTGTAAAGCGCATGAAGAAACTCCATGCTGATGGACTTTCGGAATCACTTGGTTATGAATCATTTGATGCTTACGAACCGTGCCTTTTGGGCAAGATGACTAAAACTCTGTTCTCCGGAACAATGGAACGAGCAAATGACTTATTGGAAATAATACATACTGATGTATGCGGTCCGATGAGTGTTAAAACTCACGGCAAGTATCGTTATTTTCTGACCTTCACAGATGATTTGAGCAGATATGGGTATATCTACTTGATGAAACACAAGTCTGAAACATTTGAAAAGTTCAAAGGATTTCAGAGTGAAGTGAAGAATCATCGTAACAAGAAAATAAAAGTTTCTACGATATGATCGCAGAGAAAAATATTTGAGTTCTGAGTTTGGCCTTGATTAAAACAATGTGAAATAGTTTCACTACTCACGCCACCGAACACCACAGCATAATGGTGTGTCGAGCGTCGTAACCGCACTTTATTGGATATGATGCGATCTATGATGTATCTTACCGATTTACCACTATCGTTTTGGGGTTATGCATTAGAGACAGCTGCATTCACGTTTAAATAGGGCACCATCTAAATCCGTTGAGATGACACCGTATGAACTATGGTTTAGCGATAAACCTAAGTGTCATTTCTTAAAGTTTGGAGTTGTGATGCTTATGTGAAAAAGTTTTCACCGATAAGCTCGAACCCAAATCGAGAAGTGCGTCTTCATAGAATACCCAAAGGTAACTATTGGGTACACCTTCTATCACAGATCCGAAGGCAAGTTTTTCGTTGCTAAGATGGATCCTTTCTAGAGAAGAAGTTTCTCTCGAAAGAAGTGAGTGGGAGGAAAGTAGAAACTTGATGAGGTAATTGTACCTTCTCCCTTATTGGAAAGTAGTTCATCACGAAATCAGTTCGATGATTCCTACACCAATTAGTAAGGAAGTTAATGATGATGATCATGAAACTTCAGATCAAGTTGCTACCAAACCTCGTAGGTCTTCGAGTAAGATCCGCACTGAGTGGTACGGTAATCATGTTCGAAAGTCATGTTACTAGACCATGATGAACCTACGAACTATGAGGAAGCGATGATGAGCCCAGATTCGCGAAATGGTTTGAGACCATGAAATCGAGATAGGATCCATGTATGAGAACAAAGTATGGACTTTGATTAACTTGCTCTATGATCAGCAAGCCATGTTAAATAAATGGATCTTAAAGAGGAAGATGGACACTGATAGTAGTGTTACTGTCTACAAAGCTAGACTTGTCGAAAAAGGTTTTAGACAAAGTTCAAGATGTTGAATACAATGAGATTTTCTCACTTGTATCGATGCTTAAAAGTCTGTCCGAATCATGTTAGCAATTGCCACATTTTATGAAATCGGCAAATGGATGTCAAAACTGCATTCCTTAATGGTTTTCTTAAAGAAGAGTTGTATATGATGCAACCGAAGATTTTGTCAATCCTAAAGGAGCTAACAAAATGTGCAAGCTCCAATGATCCATCTATGGACTGGTGCAAGCATCTCGAGTTGGAATATATGCTTGATGATTTGATCAAAGCATATGGTTTTATCAGACTTTTGGAGAAGCTCTGTATTTACAAGAAAGTGAGTGGGAGCACTACAAACATTTCGATAAGTATATGTGAATGACATATTGTTGATCGGAAATAATGTAGAATTATTACGCAAAGCATAAAGGAGTATTTGAAAGGAGTTTTTCAAAGAAAGACCTCGGTGAAGCTGCTCACATATTGAGCATCAAGATCTATAGAGATAGATCAAGGCGCTTGATAAGTTTTCAATGAATACATACCTTGACAAGATTTTGAAGTAGTTCAAAATGGAACAGTCAAAGAAAGAGTTCTTGCACGTGTTACAAGGTGTGAGATTGAGTAAGACTCAAAACCCGACCACGGCAGAAGATAGAAAGAGAATGAAAGTCATTCCCTATGCATCAGCCATAGGTTCTATAAAGTATGTCATGTTGTGTACGGATCTATTGCATACCCTACCACTAAGTTTGGCAAGGAGTGCAATAGTGATCTAGGAGTAGATCAATGGACAACGGTCAAAATTATCCTTAGTGGAATAAGGATATGTTTCTCGATTATGGAAGTGAAAGAAGGTTGTCGTAAAGGGTTACGTCGATACAAGTTTTAAACACTGATCTAGATGACTCGAGTCTCTATCTGGATACATATTGAAAGTGGGAGCAATTAGCTAGAGTAGCTCCGTGCGAGCATTGTAGACATAGAAATTTGCAAAATACTTACGGCTCGAATGTGATGAGACCCGTTGACTAAAATTATCTCACAAGCAAAACATGATCACACCTTAGTACTCTTTGGGTGTTAATCACATAGCGATGTGAACTAGATTCTGACTCTAGTTAACCCTTTGGGTGTTGGTCACATGTCGATGTGAACTATGGGTGTTAACCACATATAGATGTGAACTAGATTATTGACTCTAGTGCAAGTGGGAGCTGAAGGAAATATGCCCTAGAGGCAATAATAAAGTTATTATTTATTTCCTTATATCATGATAAATGTTTATTATTCATGCTAGAATTGTATTAACCGGAAACATAATACATGTGTGAATACATAGACAAGCAGTGTCACTAGTATGCCTCTACTTGACTAGCTCGTTAATCGAAGATGGTTATGTTTCCTAACCATAGACATGAGTTGTCATTTGATTAACGGGTTCACATCATTAGGAGAATGATGTGATTGACATGACCCATTCCGTTAGCCTAGCACTTGATCGTTTAGTATGTTGCTATTGCTTTCTTCATGACCCATACATGTTCCTATAACTATGAGATTATGCAACTCCGTTTACGGAGGAACACTTTGGTACTACCAAAGCGTCACAGCGTAATCGGGTGATTATAAAGGAGTACTACAGGTGTCTCCAAAGGTACTTGTTGGGTTGGCGTATTTGAGATTAGGTTTTGTCACTCCGATTGTCGGAGAGGTATCTCAGCCTTCTCGGTAATACACATCACTTAAGCCTTGCAAGCATTACAACTAATGAGTTAGTTGTGAGATGATGTATTACGGAACGAGTAAAGAGACTTACCGTAGCGAGGTTGAACTAGGTATTGGATACCGACGATCGAATCTCGGGCAAGTAACATACCGATGACAAAGGGAACAAAGTATGTTGTTATGCGGTTTGACCGATAAAGATCTTCAGTAGAATATGTAGGAGCCAATATGGGCATCCAGGTTCCGCTATTGGTTATTGACCGAGAATAGTTCTAGGTCATGTCTACATAGTTCTCGAACCCGTAGGGTCCGCACGCTTAAGGTTTCGATGCGAGTTATATTATGAGTTTATGAGTTTTGATGTACGAAGGAGTTGAGTCCCGGATGAGATCGGGGACATGACGAGGAGTCTCGAAATGGTCGAGGCGTAAAGATCGATATATTGGACGACTATATTCGGAGTTCGGAAAGGTTCGAATGATTCGGTATTTTTCGAGTACGGAGAGTTACGGGAATTCGCCGGGAGAAGTATTGGGCCTTATTGGGCCCTGCAGGGAAAGAGAGAGGGCTGCCTAGGGCAGGCCGCGCGCCCATGGCCTAGTCCCGGGTGGACTAGGGAGGGGCCGCACCCTTCCTCCCTTCCCTTCCTTCTCTCCTACTTCTACTAGGAAAGGAGGAGTCCTACTCCGGTGGGAGTAGGACTCCTCCAGGCGCGCCTCTCAAGGGCCGGCCGCACCCCCCTTGCTCCTTTATATACGGGGCAGGGGGCACCCCATGACACACAAGTTGATCTACGGATCTTTCCTTAGCCGTGTCGGTGCCCCTTCCACCATATTCCACTTGGTCATATCGTCATGAGCTTAAGCGAAGCCCTGCGCGGAGAAGTCATATCGTCGCGGAGCTTAGGCGAAGCCCTCGTCGGTGGAGCATCAACATCGTCACCACGCCGTCGTCTTGTGGAACTCATCCCGACACTTTGCTGGATCGAGTCCGGGATCGTCATCGGGCTGAGCGTGTGCGAACTCGGAGGTGCCGACGTTCGGTGCTTGGATCGGTCGGATCATGGAGACGTCGACTACATCAACAGCGTTGTTATAACGCTTCGCTTTCGGTCTCACAGTGCGTGGACGGACACTCTCCTCTCGTTGCTATGCCATCACCATGGTCTTGCGTGATCGTAGGAAATTTTTTGAAATTACTACGTTCCCCAACATTTTTAATTTGAACTTCTTGGTTTTATTCTTTACTAATGAGAAAAATGAGTATTTTATATACTTCGAAATTCTCTGTTATTTTAATTTGAACTTAGTTTTATTCTTAAGTAACGAGGAAAGTCGAGTTTTATTAACTTCTTTGTTTTAAAATTTTGAACTTCTTGGTTTTATTTTTTAATAATGTGCAAAATTCAAATTTTTTACAGACATCGAACTTCACCATTTTTTAAATTTGAACTTCTTAGTTTTATTGGTTAGTAACGAGGAAAATGCTTTTTTTATATTAGCAATGATACGGCGCCGTTATTTTAATTCGAACTTCTAGTTTTCATAGAATGGGGAAAATTAGTTTTTATACAATCTTTTGAAATGCTCCTCTTTTTAATTTGAACTTCTCTGAATTTTTTTACAAACGGCGGAAAATCCGTTATAAAGATTTTTGAACTACTTATTTTTAACTTCTTGCTCAAATTTTTTGAACTTCCAAATTTGTCTTTTAGATATTAACAACTTCATTTTTTAACACTGACCTGCTATGGTTTTTAAATTTGAACTTCTTCCAGAATTTTGTCGCGATATTTTTATGCATTTTTTGCTTTTCGGTGAAGTGGCCTAGGCGGTCCCTTTATTTTATTTGACGATTTTTCTTTTGTACGTGGTACATGTGAACTTCGGAATTTCTGAAATATGAACTTCGCGTGCTATTTTTTTCATGAAACTCCATAGTTTTTATTCTTTGAATCCCATGACTTTTTTGTTTACATTTTTTTGGTTTGAACTTCGATGTTCTTTACACCTGAACTTTTGAAATCACACCTTTTTATACACGTTTTCCCTTGAATCCAACATGTGCAAAAACAATAGGAAAATCTGGGTCAATTCTCATAAGCAATAGGACAAACATTTAGAGGGCACCCATAATAGCTTTTTTCGTTCTATTCAGTGTACTACGGACAAGCACATGCACATCACATCCACACAAAAATTTGGCTCACCTAAAATGAAAAAGATTTCAGTGTTATAGGACGATCATATAAGCATCTGGAATTAGGAAACATGTACCTTTTTTTTTTCCAGAAATGCACCTTTTTCTGTATGCGAACTTCAACTTTTTTTTATATATGAACTTCATTGCGAATTTACATTTTGTTCCATATGCATCTTCTAGGCAGGATGCGTTCTCCCTCAAAAACAATGTCTTTTGAACTTTCTAGGTGGAAGTCGTTGAACTTCTAGATTATTGAAAAAGCATGCCTTTTTTAGTTCTCAATCAATACGGTATATTAAAAAATTGTACACACAAAGTTTCATATCGTTTCGGGAGTAACACGTACAAGAAGTTCCCTATACTTCATCAAAAATGGTTTAAGAAAGTTTACTTTTGGGACACTGAAGCTTGTCTTGACCATAGTTCTTACTAATTTTGCTCTGTACATCGGAGCCCATCCACCCATCCATCCCTGTTAGGCGGAACAACTGGGTGTTCGCATCCTACTACTACTGGCGTGCTAAAAACATGTGTCAAGACTGTATACTAGGAGACTGAAGAAGCCAGAGCAGTTGGCCACCTCCCTGCCTCTATATGTTAATTGCCTTTTCTTGGCGTCCTGATGCCATTTGTACATAAGTAATCTCAAGTAAAAGCCACCAATATTTTGCACAGGAGAAACAGTTGAGCCAAATTATTTTTAACAGCTACCCGAGGTTGTGAAGCGACGGCTGCAAGTTACCATGGAAACTCGTACAAAGAGCATGGTCCCTAATTAAATTAGCTCTCCCGATATGTATAATTTCTCATTCAGGTATACCATGCCCATCCAGTTGTTCATATTGAATCAGTATATATATAACTTGTCTGCGTTACTGCCGGTAGCCGTATGTATTCCTCCAAGTTCCATATGCACTCTGACCTCCTCTGTGTTCCTTGGGGCGTCGCCTGCGCGCGGCATAATGATATGCCAGTACTTAGTGAAAGAACGAACAAGGACGAATATGTGGATGCACATGTAATGCACCTAACCTCCAACCATCCCAAAATATAAATTACTTGAGTCCTCGTACACCATAGTCCTGAAGAAATAGCTAGTACTTGTAGGGATATCACCGAACATCTACAGAGCAACAAATCAGAGCAAGTGAAAAACAGAAAATTTGGAGGATTTTTTCCCAGTTATTCTTTGCAAAACTCTGAACATCACCAACACACCACGAGAAATCAATCAACCACTATATGATTCAGGATACGTGTGTACAGATTCCGCTCTAGTTGAGAGATAGAACAAGGAGCCGCTGGCTCCAGCATGGGGGACAGTGAGCAGGCAAGGAAGAGGCATGACGTACCCAACTGCACTTCACATCACGATTTATTGAATGAGCAGCGCAATACACACCTTGGCGACCTGTCGCTGGACAGTGAGTCGCTGCGACGGATGTGCAGCGCGCAGGTGTGCTTCTTGCTGTAGTAGAAGGGGAGTAGAAGAACTAGAACTGCCACCCCCCGTCAACCACCCCGATCCCCATGTACAGCATCGTGCTCGCCCTGCTCCAATTCGCGCCCTAGTCCACGATCTCCGCTACCAGCCCGGACGTGATGCACAGGAGTACTGGTGAAGACGGGCAAAGGTGTGCGGCGAGCCAGGATCGACCCGGGTGTGGAGGGGTGGGAGCGGCTGCTCCATGGATGAACCTTCCTCGGGAAGGTCAAGGCTGCCCTTGTGAGAAGGTCAATGTGGTCGGCCAGGACGGCGCATGTGTGGGATCCCGGGCGGCGTGGTGAGGCCGCGGCCCGCATCGGCTCCGGCGAGGAAGGATGGCATGCATGGAGGAAAAGGCAGTGGGCACTGGGCAGGGGAGCTCCGCCGCTGCGCAGCTTTCGGAGGTTCCTCGGGGTGGCGGTGCCATGTTCGTCTCCAGAGCGGCGGCGAGCGGAGGAGCGCCGGGCTGCCGCGGCTAGCTCCGCCGGTGGGATCCGGTAGGAGGTGGAGCCGCGCGGGGTTGGCCGGCGGAGGCGGGGCGCGGGGTTGGGCGGCGGCGGCGCGCGGGGTTGGCCTGTGGAGCCGGGGTGCGGGGTTTGGCGGCGACGGCGGAGCCAGGGGGCGGCGGCGGTTGTCCCGGGGGGGAGGCGCTGGATCGGGGAGGTTGGGATCGGGGCAGGGGAAGTGGTGGGCGTGGGGCGTGGCTTTTTTTTCATCTGAGTTCGGGAAGTTCAGGAGCGAACAGTCAGATTTTTTTTTTTGAGGTAAAAACACATTCATTACTTAAACCAGGTTCGGAATGTCATTAGCTACAACATCCAGAATAAAATCTGGAGGCATCCCCACCCACACCTGGACCCTTTCATCGCCTACACCAACTTTAGCTAGCTTGTGTGCAGCCACATTTGCTGAACGACGAGTCCACACCACTCGGAAATCAGCAAACTCTCGTAGCAACAACTTTATTTCTTGCACTCAAGGACCGGAGGACGCCATACACATCTCCTCCCCATTGATCATCTTCACCACACTTTGGCAGTCCAGCTCAACACAAATTCTCTGAACCTGCTGCTCTCTTGCAAGATGAAGAAGCTTCAGACATGCCATAATTTTAGCGCTCTCTGGGTCGTCGCAGTGGGGAAAGAAATGGCAGGCCGCCGCCACAAAACCTCCATGATGATCGCGCAGAATTGACCCACCACCTCCTTTAGCTCCTCGCTTGGCGACCGCCCCGTCCGCGTTCCCCTTGATCCATCCCTGCTCTGGCACCTCCCACCGTTGCGCAGGTTTGGCGACCGTCGGCCTCTCTGGAACAGTATGAGCATCTCTCCATTGCTTCATGGAAGATAACACCCGAGTGAGAACCTCCTGAGGAGGGGAAATTTTCCTACCATCACGCGCATCATTTCTTGCAAGCCACAGGCCATATAGGGCATGAATAACAGCTTCTTTTTCTTCCTCCTTTGCAACAGCAAACCAGCCCAGTAGCCAGTTAGCCAATTCACTTTGAGACTGAAGATGATGAGGGGGCTGTGGTGCCCCCACCCCGCCTTCAGACCCCAACAGTTCACAAAAAAGGACGGAGTGCTGGCACCCCCAAAACCGGTGGTAGACCGATTCCTCTCTGCCACACGCGGTGCAGAACACACCAGGCTTAATGCGCCGCCGGTGAAGCTCAAAGCCAACAGCCAATCCATTCCGCACCAGCCGCCAGGCATGAATCTTCGCCTTCCCCGGGGCGTCAGTATCCCACAGAGCAAGGTAACCCTTGTGTTTTGCCACCGAGTTAGATGCCTCTGGCCGTCCAGTAGACATCCGCTTCAACGCCATCTTAAGATGGTAGGCCGACCTGACCGAGAGGACCCCATTCCGAGTGTAATTCCACGCAAGATAGAGAATCCGTTTTATATAAAACAGAAAAACGGTCTAACCAACTAAAACCGCGTTTGGCTCTTCCAACTGATCCACAGAAATGCAAAACTGAATTCCCATAAACCTGGAATTTCGGGTTTGTAGAAAGACCACTATTAGTCGTTTTTCTATAAACGCGATTCCTATATCTCTCGAGCCCATCCTGGGATTCGTATATCTTTACTCACCGATCCTCCCGGGCACGTTCATCAGCCGTATAATTAGAATCTACAGACGCCAGTGACCGACAACAGCCGCGATGAGTTCTTCCCGGTGTGCCACAGATCGAGGCCGTCCTCCTCTAGCCGCCGGCCACCGGCCGCCACTTCTTGGGCGTCATCCATCTTGGTGGTCGCCGCCAAGGTCAGCTCCTTAGCATTCACATAAATACGTCCGCAACCGGCGTATCAAATCGACCCAGTTGGTTCCCCGGTAGCTAGCTTCTACATGCACATGCACACGCCGTCGTTTAATACATTCTGCAGCCGGCCGATAGAATTATCCAGCCATTGCTCTGCGCAGCAAGGTTCTACATCTGTGTGCGTGCTCACGGCCGTAATTTTGTGCGTTCGGCAGCAGGCGGATCGAATTGATCCAACGCTTGCCTCGGTACCTAGCTTCTACATGAGCCTGTATGCGATCGTCCGGCGAGATCGGTGAGCCCACTGTACTGTATTTGCGTACCTCAACGGAATTTGACCGGAGAATGGGAAGATCACCGCAGAATAGGAATAGTCTGAATAATTGTCAAATAAAGGTCTGACAAACACACTTTCCAACCCAAACGTAGTCTTATATAAACTGATTCTTAACAGAAAAAATAGTAAAACTAGTTTTGCTAAAAATCAGGTAAAAACTCGTCTTATATAAACCAACGCCATAGGGCTGGATGTGATCTAAATAGTTATTCTAATCCTGGGATTAGAACAGTGCTACTCTCTCTCTCTCTCTCTCTCTCTCTATATATATATATATATATATATATATATATATATATATATATATATATATATATATATATATATATATATAGGAAAATGCATCCTACTACCGGGTGTAGTTACACCATTTCTCATATACTACCATGTGGTAGTATATACTCTACTTTATTATTTTTAGTATATTCATATACTATATCTAAGATACTTCAAAGCAAATTATGTGAAAAATTGCATGTGAGCCCATGTTTTTATAATATTTGTGAAATACGTACATATTTATGCGTAAAAAGAAATATGCTCAAAATATACTACATACTACATAAAAATAGTATATATACTACCTAAACATTCTTACATACTACATACTACGCGTACATACTCTCCGATATGATAGATAGAACATATGAAACAAAAATGGGAGTAACTACACCCGGTAGTAGGAAAAATTTGTCTATATATATATATATACTATTAAAGCAGAATGATGGTTCGACCTTGTATTCTCACCTACGATCGATAGTTTCTTTCTCCCGCTTGTAAAAAAGGCAGCTCACCCGGCATAGGACGTGGCCCGGAAACCAGCCCACACTTCCTCCCATCCCCGACCGAATACACAGAGAGAAAAAAACTGTCGCTAACACGTACTCACGTCTTCGCCTCCCACAACTCCCAACTCGCTCCCAGTTTCAATCCCGATCTCATCTCTCTCCAGGGCCGCCGCCGGCTGTGCTCGTCGCCCCACCACCTCTCCATCCGCTGATGCACGCCTTCTGGATCAAGGTGAGGGATGCCTCCCGTCCCTTGTGCCCGCCTTGGAAGAGAGAGGGGGGAGAGAAAGAGAGAGGGAGGAGCGGCCAATGATGGCGCTGGCCTAATCACCGATAGAGGAAGATGAGGTCGTGGTTCTTCGTGCTGGTGCGCTCTCCCGTCGGCCTCCTCTCCCCTTTGCTTGGGCACGCACTGGCCAATCATCGACCAACGGCAGAGTGTCCGAGGAATCTCCAGACGCGTGCTATAGGCTACAGCCTAAGGTTTGGTTGTCTCGTCTACCTTAATCATGTTTAGACCATTCCATTAGTGGTAGTAGTTATCACGAGGAATCCCTCATATCTGGAGTGAGAATTTGCTACTATGGGATTTTCATCCGTGTGGTGCTCTGCTCAATTGGCATATTAGGCAACCTGTACATGGCCAAAAAAGCGCTGAGCGCCGAATCCCGTCCTGGAGCAGGCTTACGAATTGAAGATACCTAGACTCCCATGAGTTGAGTATCATCGGGTAAAGCTGTGTTATGGACAGCGTCAACTCATATGAGGATGCCAATGAGATCAATTGGATTCCTTTATTGCTATTGTTGCACGACAATATCTGTTATTTTCGCTATTGTTAGAAAAAATATCCCAGTGTACACACTGTATTTGCCAATGTAACAGCATGATTAATCTCAATCTAGGACAATGCATTATTTTCTAAATATAGTCAAACATCACAGGATATATACTTTGAACAGTCAATGGAACATGCTACCAGCAGGAAGAAAAACATGTTTGCATTTTCTTGGATGGTATATAGGACCTGAATACTAATTGTCGGACTGCCGACGTACTATGGATATTGTAACAGAACTACACGGATGATAATATCGTTAGAAAAATTTGAAAGAATTACGGTGGATGTTAATTTGCTTGAAGTGAGAGTACTCTACAATGCTTCTCATAGCTTTATACTTCTATGATGCAAAGTTATGTATTCTATAGTTTTTTTTGCTAGGGAACTCGGAAGCATGTGGTTGAAGTAAATCTACAGTCTGAGAAAGAATTTGCATATTCAGGAAAAGGCCTACAAGCTGGTGAGACAACACAATTTGCACGATGACAGACAAAGCTTCGCTACAGAGTTCCACATACGGACATGCTTTTTGCAAAGGCAATTGAGGTTTTTCTGGGGATGAAGCAATACTTATTGAGCGGTATTAAAAATTTGATCATTTTGTTTTAGAATCACGGTGCTAATTAGATAATCTCTTGCCTGGGTGGATCTATGCCAATTGTTCAGTATCTCTTTTTTTATCACAAGGCCCCGAAGGTATCATTCAAAATTTGCAGATGATTAGTAAAGTGTCAAACACATATGGCTTCTGCCATCTGGTAGATGAAACTGGATTGTAAAAATGACTACTTTATTTTCAAATGGAGCCTGCTGTGCGCATATCAAGTGCATGTATAAATTAGTATCATTTTTCCTGCACATTGAGCTTATAATTTATTTCTGAATAATGTGTCATATTTTGATTCCTACCAAAATGACCATTGCTATGTGCTTTCTCGACATTTTGTATGTCACCTATGGCGACAATAATTTTATTTTTTGGGGGGATTTGATTGTGCTCTGTCAGATCTATGTATCTATATGGGTGATAGTTATTTTTTTAATAATGTAACCTCTCAATTTCCAGTTCTCTTAAAGGGTACATTATGAGCATGTAAACTTCTTTGACAATCAAATTGCCACATAAACTGTTTTATTTTGGTAGTGTACTGTCTTAAGCACTCATCAAAGCAGCAGAGCTATCGCACAATTATTTCCCTACTTATACCTTTTTACACTTTTATATGTGCACCTTCTTCTGGTATTTTTTTATGACATTCATTCTTGTGTCTGAAGTCTTGATGTGTGCAGAACTACTTCCGCGGTGGAACGATATTTGGTGAGCCACATGTTCTCACAGCCTGCCGTCATCAATCAAGGTGGGCATCGGTCAATATCGAGCTTGACGAGTACTTCCTCAAGGCTGATGTCCGCTCTCGACGTGTCACTAAGCTGCTACTTTTTTTGACAGATTGGCAAGGGGACACTTGGGTAGGAGAAAAGGAAACGAGGGAGCATGAGAGAGGAAGACGTATAACACGTACATACATAAGAACCTTTCACTATGTTCCATTTTGCTACAAGATGTTCATAACCTAAGTAATGCAGACAGGTTTACATATTTTGTGTGATGGTAGTATTCATCATAGTTTTATGTTAACCAACCATGTTGATTATCCTACTTCATGTTCGTGTCAATCCAAACTCATCATATCGCTCTCGATTTTTAGTCATGCTTGCAGCTTTGATCTTCAACTATACGCAGAAAGAATATCTTAGGCTCAAGGTACTGTTGAAACTTGGACGTTATCCAAATCATATGTTTTTTGGGTTGTATGAGCTTAGACTATCTATTGCATTCATCCTGGCTCAAAATTTTCAGTTTGTAATTGTCCATGATGAAGGCACAACACACATTGTGCTTGCTTTGTTAAGATTTTTATGTTCTCAAGGATGTTAAAGCACTAGTAGAAAAAGGGGCTATCGTTGAGGCCTGTTTTGCCCATTAGTCCCGGTTCAATCCAGAACCGGGACTAATGTGAGCATTTATCGGTTCGTGAGCCTGGGGCTGGCGGACCACGTGGGCCATTGGTCGGTTCGTCCGGACCTTTTGGTCCTGGTTGGTGGGACGAACCGGGACCAATGGGCCTCGCTCTGGCCCACCACTATTGGTCCCGGTTGGTGGCATGAACGGGACCAAAGGCTTCCTTTAGTCGGCTCATGCCACCAACCGGGACCAATAGTGCTGTTTATATATAGCCCCTCGCGCAAGAAGCAGAGCACACTTTGCTGCTTTTTTACGGCCGAGGGAGGGGCTGGTGGTGCTCTAGCTCACCTCCTATGCACACAAGGTGTTCGATGGAATGCCCGAGCCACACTACTTAAGCTTTCTCCTCTCCAAGCTCGACCTCTAACCTCCATTTTCCTCAATATTTGTCTAGGTTTAGCGGTCCGTCACGCCCGTCCCGTCTTCACCGCCGTCGATCACCGCGCCGATCTCATCGCCAAGCACCACCGTGGTGAGCCTCTTGTTCTTATCTTCTTTACGAAAGGAAAAATATTCTTACTTGTATTATTTTCTTACTTTTATTATTGCATCTTATATAGTGCGATGGTTTTGGTATCCACCCCCGTCGGCCCTCGCCCTGTCTATGATTCGGATGTGGTATATATTATCTTTTCATAACTATTGGTTCATTTATTGTTTATGAAAATTATGCCGACCAACGTGACATAGATTTTATTTATCTAGGAGGTTGTTGAACCGGAAATTCCAACCGACCCTATTGTCGAGAGGTTAAATTTAGTTGAAGAAGAAAACAATTTCTTGAAGGAAAAATAAAAAACTTGAGGAGGAGAAGATGATATTGGAGTTGCATGTTGCGGATGTCGTCGATGATCACAAGATCAAGATGGATGCAATGCGCTTGAAGATGAGAAAGATTAGAAAATATGCCATTCATACCGAGGCTTGGTATCATTATGCCGTTGGATCAGTTGTTACCTTGGTTGCGATTATGATCGTATTTGTTTTCACATTGAAATGTTTTACATAGTTTCAATGTATGGTTTAATTAATTTAGATGCTCTGCAGAGCTTTATGTTGTTAGATGATAACTATGTATGTACTTTGGTTTTTATGTGATGATGAACTTCTATTAATTTGGTCACTTAATTATCTATTCATGATGTTACGTAATGATTTTGACACACTTAATTATATATAATGCACGCAGATGAACCGCAATGGATGTACGGTGGCAGACACACCTCCGAGTACATTAAGGCGTGCATGCTTTTCTCAAGTGGCTGAGGCAAACAAGCAGAATGGTTTTATGTGTTGTCCATGCCCTATATGTGGGAATCTGAAGTCTTACTCGACCGGAAAATCCTTCACACCCACCGCTTTACAAGGGTTTCATGCCACACTATAATGTTTGGACGAGGCACGGAGAAATAGGGGTTATGATGGAAGACGGCGAGGAAGAAGAGTACGATGACAACTTTGTGCCCCTGAATACGGTGATGCTATGAACATCAAGTTGCACTGCAGACGATGTGCACGATGGTGCTGCAACGGGCTAAGCTGCTGAAGATCAAGATGAACAGACGATGTGCCCCATGATGATGATCTCCGCGGGTCATTGTCGATGCAAGGACACAATGCGAAAGTCAAAAGGAGAAGCTGAAGTTCGATCGCATGTTAGAGGATCACAAAAGGGTTGTACCCCAATTGCGAATATGGCAACACAAAGCTCGGTACCGTACTCGAATTGCTGCAGTGGAAGGCAGAGAATGCTGTGCTCGATAAAGGATTTGAGAAGCTCGCAAATAATGAAGAAGAAGCTTCCAAAGGATAACGAATTGCCCGACAAGTACATACGCAGCAAAGAAGGTCGTATGCCCTCTAGGATTGGAGGTGGAGAAGATACATGCATGCCCTAATGACTGCATCCTCTACCGTGGTGCCTACAAGGATCTGAACGCATGCCCGGTATGCGGTGCATTGCGATATAAGATCGACGAGATGACCACGGTGATGTTGATTGGCGAGCCTCCCGGAAGAGGGTTCTGCGAAGATGATGTGGTATGCTCCTATAATACCACGGTTGAAACGTCTGTTCGAAACGGAGAGCATGCCAAGTTGATGCGATGGCACAGTGAGGACCGTAAGAAAGGCGGAAGTTGAGAGCACCACCGACGGGTCGTGATGGAGAAAAATCGAGAGAAAGTCTTGGGATGAGTTTGCAAAGGACCCAAGGAACGTATGGTTTGCTTTAAGCGCGGATGGCATTAATCCTTTCGGGAGCAGAGCAGCAATCACAGCACCTGGCCCGTGACTCTATGTATGTATAACCTTCCTCCTTGGATGTGCATGAAGCGGAAGTTCATTATGATGCGGTTCTCATCCAAGGCCCTAAGCAACCCGCAACGACATTGATGTGTACCTAAGGCCATTAGTTGAGGAACTTTTACAGCTGTGGAATGGAAGCGGTATGCGTCGTGGGATGAGCACAAAAGGAGGAATTTGACCTAAAGGCATTGCTGTTCGTGACAATCAACGATTGGCCCGCTCTCGATAACCTTCGGAGACAGACAAACAAGGGATACCACGCATGCACGCACTGTTTACTTGACACCGATAGTATATACCGGGAAGCTGCGGGAAGAATGTGTACAGGCCATCGTCGATTTCTTCCGACCAACCATCAATGTCGAAAGAAAGGCAAGCATTTCAAAGCGAGGCAGATCACCGGAAGAAGCCCGCCATGCGCATCGGTGATCACGCACTTGCTATGGTCAATGATTTACGTAATCTTTGGAAAGGGTCGGCGGACTAGCTGTTCGAATGACGCCGAGAATCATGCACCCATGTGGAAGAAGAAATCTATATTTTGGGACCTACCCTCTGGAAAGACCTAGAGGTCCGCTCTTGATCGACGTGATGCACGTGACGAAGAACCTTTGCGTGAACCTGCTAGGCTTCTTGGGCGTGTATGGGAAGACAAAAGATACACGAGGCACGAGAGGACCTGCAACGCTTCCATGAAAAAGAGGGCATGCCTCCGAAGCAAGTATGAAGGTCCCGCCAGCTACGCTCTTACGAAAGAAGAGAAAGAAATATTATTTCAATGCCTGCTCAATATGAAGGTCCCGACCGGGCTTCGTCGAATATAAAGGGAATAATAAATATGTCGAGAAAAGTTCCGAACCTAAAGTCTCATGACTGCCACGTGATTATGACGCAATCGCTTCGGTTGCATTG
Source organism: Aegilops longissima (assembly GCA_021605205.1). Lineage (NCBI taxonomy): Eukaryota > Viridiplantae > Streptophyta > Magnoliopsida > Poales > Poaceae > Aegilops > Aegilops longissima. Next base: position 169,009,913 of record CM038682.1, read on the forward strand.
AGAGGGCTTCTACGGAAAAGCGTCCGATTAGCCATTGTGAAGCTATGTGCATTCCTCAATGCAATATCTCGAAGGTGATCGATCCAGAAATCGTAGCAACGCTAAGGAGTGATGTGGCGCAATGTCTTGTCGATTTCGAGCTGGTGTTCCCACCATCCTTCTTCAATATCATGACGCACGTCCTAGTTCATCTAGTCGACGAGATTGTCATTACGGGGCCCGTATTTCTACACAATATGTACCCCTTTGAGAGGTTCATGGGAGTCCTAAAGAAATATGTTCAGTAACGCGTGCTAGGCCGAAGGAAGCATCTCCATGGGCCATCAAGCGAGAGGATGTCATCGGGTTTTGTGTTGACTTCATTCCTGGCCTTAATAAGATAGGTCTCCCTAAATCGCGGTATGAGGGGAGATTTGGAAAAGGCACGCTTGGAAGAGACTCAATAATATGCAGGGACGGATATTCTTGGTCTCAAGCACACTACAGCTTCTCTGAACTCTACCTTGGTGACCCGTATGTCGATGAACACAAGAACATCTGCGCCCAAACACCGGGCGCAAAGGCGACGATTGGATTACATGTGAACACATCGGGACTTTCAGCAGTTGGTTGGAAACACGTCTCGGAGGTGACAACACTGTTTGTGATGAGTTGTACTTGTTGTCCAGGGACCATCTTCGACTGTAATGATTTGGAAAGGATATGAGATAAATGGGAATACATTTTACACGATTGACCAAGATGAAAAGAGCACCAACCAAAACAGCGGTGTCGCTTTGATGCAACAACCGACAAGGAAATGACACATATTATGGTTACATAGTAGACATATGGGAACTTGACTACGGAGTAGATTTTAAGGTCCCTTTGCTTAAGTGCAAGTGGGTCAATCTGTCGGGAGGCGGGTGCAGGTAGACCCACGATGCGGAATGACAACAGTGGATCTGAAAAATCTTGGGTACACCGACGAACCGTTCGTCCTAGCCAATGATGTGGCACAGGTTATCTATGTGAAGGACATGTCTACGGACCGAGGAAAAGAAAAGATAAGGAAGCGAATACATCATACAATGAGCCAAAGCGCCACATAGTTCTTTCGGAAAAATGGACATCCACAGGAGTGGAGGGCAAGACAGACATGTCAAGAGTATGAAAAGTTTCATGAAATTCCCCCCTTCAAAGTCAAGGCTGACCCAAGCATCTTGATAAATGATGAAGATTATCCATGGTTACGGCGCAATAAGCAAACGACACAAGCGAAGAAAAAGTGAAGACTTTCTCCCGCAACTATTATGATGATACCATGCCAACTTTGTAACACACGAGTATGATACCATTGTCCGTTTTGTTCATGAACATGCTATGCCAACTTTGAGAACCTCGCCAACCGAAGGGCTCTCACACCGGTTTATAAGCCCGTCCCTCTACGCCTTGTTGAGCTCACAAACTTGTGATTCACACAAATTTCAAAGAATTCAAATTTTATAAAACTAATGGCACAAACAGAAAGTTTATAATTGTTCTAAAACAAATGGCATTAACAGAATGTTTATAATTTTGCTGACCTAAAAGCAAAAAGAATTAAAAAATAAAGCAAAAAACCAAAAGAAAATAAATAATGCAGGAAACAAAACAAAAAACTTGAAAAAAATAATAATAGCAACAATAAGCATTTTGTTGTAAGTAGAAACAAAATAAAATAAATAAAGCAACAAAGAAAACAAAAAAGTGTTTTTGAATTTTAAAACTAATGGCACAAACAGAAAGTTTATATTTTTCTAAAACTAAAAGCACTAACAGAAAGTTTATAATTTTGCTGACCTAAAAGCAAAAAGAATTAAAAATAAAGCAAAAACCAAAAGAAAATAAATAATGCAGAAAACAAAACAAAAAACTTGAAAAAAATAAAAATAGCAACAATAAGTATTTTGTTGTAAGTAGAAACAAAATAAAATAAATAAAGCAACAAAGAAAACAAAAAAGTGTTTTCAAATTTTAAAACTAATGGCACTAATAGAAAGTTTATATTTTTCTAAAACTAAAAGCAAAAGAAATAAAATATAAAGCAAAAAAACTGCCACCTACTAGGCCCCCACGGCCTGAATACGACTAGAAACCCTACATGGGCCAGATTCAGCCCGCAGAGGCCCAATTGGCCCACAGCAGTAGCATGATTAGGCCCAAAGCCTGCATTAGAGAGGAGCTCGAAGGGGACGACACCAGCGCTTATAAACCAGGTGCGGCGCCTTCAACTAGCGAGGTGGGACTGAATATTTGGGTTCGAGGCAGCACAGGCCTTTGGTCCCGGTTGGTGGCACCAACCGAGACTAAGGGGTTTAGTCGGTTGGTGCCACGACCGGGACTAATGCCCTTTAGTCGGTTGGTGCCACCAACCGACCAAAGGTCGCCGCTTCCGCCCTTTGGGCTGCTGAAATTTGGCCTTTGGTCCCGGTTGGTGGCTCCAACCGGGACTAAAGGGGCATTAGTCCCGGTCGTGCCACTGAACGGGACCAATGCTCTTTCTATATAAGCAAGACTTGTGAAATTTTCACATCTCCTCGCCTCCTAGCCAGTGCCCCCGCCGCCAGCTGCCCAAATCGCGCTCCTCGTCGCCGTCGCCGCCGCCGCCGCCCATCCCGTCTCCCGTGTGCCTCGCCCGCGCCGAGCCCACGCCGCCGCCGCCCGTCCCCTGCCCGTCCCGAAAGCACGCCGCGGCGCGCCCTGCGCCACGCCCCGCCGCCGCCCGTGCCCCTGCCCGTCCCGAGCACGCACGGCCGCGCCCTGCGCCCCCGCCCGCCGCCGCCCGTGCCCCCGCGCCGTCCACGAAAGCACGCACGCGCGCCGCCTCGCGCCTCACGCCGCCGCCGCCCGTGCCCTCGCGCCCGCCCGCCCCACCTCGTCGTCGCCGGCGCCCGCCTGCCGCCGCCTCGCCTCGACGCCCCTCCTCCCGTTCGGTCCGGCTCCGCGACCCCTTTCCTCCCTGTCCCCTCGTCCTCTTCATAAAAAAATTTCATATAATTTTTTAGGCAGATTATGTTCATGTATATATGTTCATTATATGTTCATAGTATGGATGATGTATGCATGCTTTTAGGCAGATTTTATATGTTCATTATATGTTCATAATTTTAGGAAGATTTTATATATGTTCATTATATGGATGGATGGATGATTTATATGTTTATATGGATGGATGGATGATTATATGATTTATATGTTTATATGGATGGATGGATGGATGATTATATCATTATATGTTCATAATATGGATGATGTATGCATGCTTTTTAGGCAGATTTTATATGTTCATTATATGTTCATAATTTTTAGGCAGATTTTATATATGTTCATTATATGGATGGATGGATTATTTATATGTTTATATGGATGGATGGATGATTATATGATTTATATGTTTATATGGATGGATGGATGGATGATTATATCATTATATGTTCATAATATGGATGATGTATGCATGCTTTTTAGGCAGATTTTATATGTTCATTATATGTTCATAATTTTTAGGCAGATTTTATATATGTTCATTATATGGATGGATGGATGATTTATATGTTTATATGGATGGATGGATGATTATATGATTATATGTTCATTATATATGTTCATTATATGGATGGATGGATGGATGGATAATTTTAGGCAGATTTTTAGATTTTTAGGCAGATTTTAGAATTTTTGTGTATGTATGTTATGTTTATATGTATGTATGTATGTTCATATGTATGTATGTTTATATGCAAAGCATATGCAAAGAAAATGTATGAATGGTCATATGCAAAGAAAATGTATGTATGGTCATATGCAAAGAAAATGTATGTATGTATGTTCATATGAAAGAAAAATGTATGTATGTATGTTCATATGCATATGCAAAGAAAATGTATGTTCATATATATGATGATATGTTCATATAAAAGGAAAATAAGAAGAGGAAGAAAGGAGAAGAAGAGGAGAGGAAGAAGAGGAGAAATAAATAAGAAGAGGAAAAAGAAGAAAAGAAGAGGAGAAGAAGAAAGGAATAGAAGAAGAAGAAAAAGAAAAAAATTCTATTCTTCTTCTTCTATTCTTCTCTTCTTCTTCTTCTTTTTTTCTTTCTCTCTCTTCTTTCTTCTTCTCCTCTTTTTTCTTCTTTTTTCCTTCTTCTTCTTCCTTCTTCCTTCTTCCTCTTTTCTTCCTTTTCCTTATTTTCCTTTCTCGAGGGATAAGAAGAAAAAGAAGAGGAGAAGAAGAAAGAAAGGAATAGAGGAGAAAGAAGAAACTTTGACACGAGGGGGGTACCGATACCCCCTTCCCGATAACATTATTTTCCCATGTATATGTATGTTGCGTCGTTGTCGATATAACAAGGGTGTCGAGGATCGCCGAGGGGTCTAGGGTCGGGAACTAGGGTAGAGGGTCGAGGGTCATTAAGGGGTCAAGGGTCGAAGGTTTCAGGGTCGAGGGTTCCTATAGTGTCAAAGTATTGAAGAAATCCATCGCTTCATCATTAGCCGGAAGTAACCATGGCATGATGGTACGAAGTCCTCCAAAGTTGTTCTGGAATGGAGTCTCGGATAGGATAATTTGCCTTTTTGCTGAACTTTGTACCAAAAAGCGAATTATCCTATCTGGGACCCTGCTCCAAAACAACTTTGGAGAGCTTGCACCATCATGCACCATTACTTTCGCCTAATGATGAAGACATGGTTTTGTTGAATCCTTTGACACTAGGCAACCTCCCGACCCTCGGCGATCTTCGACCCTTGACCTCGACCGCTCGGCGATCCACGACCCTCTACCCTACTTGTGGGACATAGATGTACTGTTCAACGCCGACCCCTCCCGATAGCTTCAACACATGGGGGGTCGATTACGCACCCTCCTAGCTTGAAGCGTTCTCGAGGCCACCCCTAACCCTTGAAGCGTTGTCGAGGCCACCCCAAACCCTAGAGAAGCAGCGTCGAGGCCACTAATATGATTCCTTATTGTGATTAGCTAGCTAGTTCTACGTTGGCACTAATATATCCATATCTGTCATGTTTAAATAATAATTGCCATGTTGTAAATATTTGTAGAAACTATGGACACCCCGAGACGAAGCACAAGAAGCGTTGTTGAGGGACATAATCGCACACGGAAGTGATGCCGCCTCCTCGATGATGTTTCTCAACGTCGACAACGATGGTCCGGAAGGAGAGGGTGAAGAAGCAGCTGGCTATGATTTACATGGCTCCGATGACCCAATGCGGTGCAAGAAGGAGAGGGTGAAGAAGTAGACCGTGAGGACGGCTCGGTGATCACCAAACCGAGTCCGGCCAGGTATATATATTAGTTAAGCTGTCTTGACTAGCTCTCGTCTTTGTTTTGGTATATATATATGTACACATATTAATTAACTCTCGTCTTTGTTCTTTTTCTAGCCCTCCGGATCGAGCACAACTTCGGTAAAGAGACGAGGCCCGAAAAATTTTTACCCTACCGCCAGAGGATGATCCGGAGAAGCCAGTAATAGAGCCATTAATCAAGTCTTTTGCTCTTAAGAAGATGGCAGAACTATTCAGGAATTGGAAGAAAGACCTCAATACGTATGTCGAAAAAATGAGACACCAGAATTCACGGGCAAATATGAGAAGATCGAGATGATGGCCCGCATTTGTGGCCTACAAGACATCGGAAAAGAGTAAAAAGATGTCAGCGACAAACAAGAGAAATGCTGCGAAGAAGAAGCTTCATCATCGCACGGGTCGTGGCTACCTCATAGCCCGCCTAAGTGGGCCAAGGCTGAGAATGATCTGCTTGATAAAGGGATCGAACCGAGACAATGAACTGGCTGACCGTTGCGGACTTGGTTCTTGGGGCGGCGGATCCTTGGACCCTATAACGGGAAGTGCATTTGGGACGGACGAACAATTGGACATACCAGTCAAGAGGCTTAAGCATTATATCGAAGCAGCACAGCAAGGGAAGTTCGTTCGAGACAGGAGAAGGACGAGCTCACAATGGCCCTCGGAATCTCGAGCACCCGGACGGACACGAGGCACGCCAGCTCCCTTTCGTGGAAGGCTGGATTTCGGACGCAGGGGTTACAAAACCCATGAGAGGAGGAAGAAACTGGAGCAGAGCCTAATGCAGCGCTGCACGAAAGGGTAATGGGGCTAGAGGAACGAGAAGAGGAACGAGAAGCAGCCGATCACAACAAACGACCTGCCAAGCTTCCCCGGCTACCCCGCCATCTCGGCGGAGAAGCAGCGTGGCTTCCACCGAGCTGCTTCAGCCAGAGCAGCATGCCTTGACGGCTCCTGCCAGCTATCCCGTGGATGCTATCACGGATGCTGAAAGTTGCCACCTTATGGCGCAATGGAGCAATTTAAAGGTCAAGGCGGCTGTTGGCTCTGTTTATCCCACTAAACCCGACTCAACTTTTCACCGCCGCCGATTCCGAAGGATATGCTAAGGTGATGGTCGATGAAATAACGGAGGATTTGAGGAGCTCGGCTTGACCACCCTACCGGTGAAGGGAGTATCGGCTGGGTTACGCTCAAGACTCCATGCCTATGGCGGAAGGATCTCATCAACCTTCCGAGCTGGACGCCTCCGCCTCCTCCTCCTCCTCCGGCGAGTCGGGCACTCGCCTCCTCCGCCTCCTCCTCCTCCTCCGCGAGTCAGGGCACTCCGCCTCCTCCACCGCCTCCTCCTCCGGCGAGTGACGATCAGGGCACTCGGCCGGCTCCTTCTCCGCGCGTGGCGGCACTCCGTCTCCTTCTCCGCCTGCACCGGCGCGTCCGGCAGCCAGCCTCCTCCTTCTCCGCCTCGTCGGCAAGGGCGGAAGAGACCCGCCGCCGCTCCGGCTGCTCCGCGCGTCGTAGTCCTTCTCCTCCACCTCGTAAGCAAGGAAAGAAGACATCCGCTCCGTCGCTCAGCCGGCGTCTAGCAGTACAACCAAAGGCGGAGGAGATCTGATTCGGTCCTTCTCTCAAGACTCGGAGAAGTTACCGACGAGAGGAGCGAGGAGGAAAACGCGAAGATCGCGCAGATCGAAGTGGATGACTGGTTTCAAGGGTTGAAAGCAAAGAGACATCCACCTCCGGAGGAGAAGGTAGATCCGGTCAAAGCGAAGCGCACTCTGCTGCCCCGACAAAACCACCCAAGTCTCGCCGAAAGGCAACTATGAGCACATTATTGGAAAGGCATTTGCCGAGGCGGAGAGATCGGGAAGTACTGTCGCTGATCAAAGGATGAAAGAACGACGAGCTGGGAAACAAATTGCCCAGCTCGGCGAACAACGAAGGAATCGTGCCCCCGCTCAAGGTGCTGCTAGCGACATCGTCGATCCGAGGATGGTGCCCGTTATGGCAATCCTGAAGATTACTTGCCCGACGATGTACAATTTGATTTCTTGGAGGTGCAGATACAAAGATACGAGTACGGGAAGCCTCTCGTCAAAGATGAAAGCTCTCTAACAATGATGATGCGAAGATTGCATGATTGGTACATGAAAACCTGCAAAGAGTCTAAGGGGAGGAATACTTTGTATTTGAGAGTTAAAAAGGAGCATGACCTCCTTGGAATTGAACTGTTGCCTATTCCATTTGAGGAGTTCTATCAGTTTTCAATCAATTGGCCCTCGATAAAGCAACGGTCACCTGCTACTGTGCGTAAGTAGTCCTACTTCTGTCATTAAGTATCTCTATATAACTCAGCTCTTTCATTGCATGTATTTATAAATATCCTCACTATATTATGCAGATTGAAGATCGCAGAAATGAAGAAAAACAAGTGGGTGATATTGGGTTCATTAACACATATCTCATCGATGCAAATGAGGTTAAATATCGTGCCAAGGAAACCGAGGCCAACTTGCTACGATCGTTGGAAATAAATGAACACAAAATACAATACTCTTTCCTTACAACTACACGTGAGTGTTACTGTCTTGTGGCATATTCGGTTTCCCTTATTTAGTCCAGGTTATAGAAATGTAATATTGATGAGTTATGCATATGCGCAGGTTCCACTATATTCTCCTAGAGATTAAGCTTGAGCAGGAGTAGTAACTGTCTTAGACTCGAGACGAAAAGATCCCAAGGAGTATCGGAAATGACTGAAATGCTCGAGAAGTAAGTTAAATCGATCATTATCCACCATATCAGCAACTTTGTTCATTTCTGATATCAAGTAATTGTTTTCTTTGTATGGCAGGGCTTGGGGAAAATTCACCAAAAAAGCTCCGGGACTACCGAAGAAGCTGCAATTTAGACACCAGTAAGTACTATATAGTAGCATATTCCACGCGCATCTCCTAGTGATTCAAGCGCTAGTTTCATCAATACCATTTAGCATGTGCTTGCTAATTATCAGTTTGATTGACCTCTGTTTCTTGTAAAGTGGTTGTGGCAGGAACAAGGGAATGATTTCTGTGGATACTACGTTTGCGAGTCCATCCGCCACACGACCTGTGAGAGGGCTACTCCGACAAACAATTTGAAGTGCGTAAATAAAAATATTCACAATTTTATTTTATTACCATCATTTGTGTTGAGTTTCATTCATTCATATATATATATATATATATATATATATATATATATATATATATATATATATATATATATATATATATATATATATGTGTGTGTGTGTATTGACCCCTTTCTTAAAATTAGATGTTTCGGCAGCGGGATGAACTCCTAGCACCAGATCGCATGCGAGCAATTCAAGAGGAATTGGCGGCATTCTTTCTTGACTATGTGATCGCTGAAGACGGGAATACCATGTGGACCACGCGTCCGTATTGTAAAAGATAATTATTGTATATATGTAGCGGTAGTGTCGGATAGATATACGAGAACTTGTTGTTCGACCAATCTCTCAGAGAAGGAGAGGTGGTCGATATCACTTCTCTCTGTATGCATATATATGTTCATGACGATCTTCTGTTTGCTTAATTACTAGCTAGCTAGCATGTCTAGTTAGTCCTCTCTATACGTATGTATAATACGAAGGCGTCGACCAAGCACGGACAAAAGAAAGGACACTTTTCTCTATTAATTAGCTAGCTATAGCACAATATATGAAACACCTAAATTAACCCCCAAAACCCCCAAACCCCTCCCCTCTTTTGAAAAAAAAAAACCAGAGCTAAAGAAATGCTGACGCGTGGATGCCTATTGGTCCCGGTTGGTGCCACCAACCGGGACCAAAGGCCCTCCCTACTGGGCTCAGCGGACAGGCCACGTGGAGGCCCATCTGTCCCGGTTGGATAGAACCGGGACTAAAGGGTGAGGGTATTAGTACCGACCCTTTAGTCCCGGTTCATGAACCGGGACTAAAGGCCCTTATGAACCGGGACTATAGGCCCTTTTTCTACTAGTGAAGGGTTCCTCCTGGGAACCAAGAGGACAGCCTTGAACTCAAGCTGCCTCTTCACAGAGAAGTGCTTGAACGGAAAGATGCTCCTCCCGAGTCATTTGACAGATATAGAACTAAGATTTTATGAAGTAACCTGAAGGTCAGATGTGTTTTGTAGTAACTATATCTCTTCTGTTATCTTTTTTTTCTTTATGATTGGGAGTAGTATATGTTGTTTTAGAGGGTCTAATTATTAGAAAATAAGATTTTGTTCTTTTGTTTCTGTACTCAATGTAATTCATGTTTCCTTTCATTTAGTTATGAGAGGAACTGCTTAAGTTTTATTTCAACTAATTCATCGCAAAAAAGATATTAAAATAATATTTTGAATTGATAAAAACATAATATATATAAAATACAACATTTTGAAGAGGGTTCAAACACAATGATAACAAAAAAGGTGAAGGGAAAGGAAGGGTAAGGACAAAGATATGATGTGAGGAGGGAGTGGTTAAAGAAACACGACCATGCCTACGAAGAAAGAAGCGGAAGAAATAATTAATTTGTTGTTATAGGAATTGAAACAATCGTGCTTCACTATGTTTTCTGTTCACCCGTAGCAACGCACGGGCATTAAACTAGTATATATATATATATATATATATATATATATATATATATATATATATATATATATATATATAGGAAAATCCATCCTACCACCCGTGGTAGTTACCCCACATATCTCATATACTACCATGTGATACTATATTTACTATTTTATTATTTTAGATATGTTCATATATTATATGTAAGATATTTCAAAGCAAGTTAAATGAGAAAATTGCATATGAGCCCATAGTTTTTGTTATATTTTTGAAATACGTACATATTTGTACGTAAAATAAAACATACTCAAAACATGGTACATACTACCTAAAAATTAGTATATATACTACCTAATCATTGTTATATACTACTCCCTCCGCCCGGAAATACTTGTCCAAGGAATGGATGTATCTAGATGTATTTTAGTTCTAGATACACCCATTTGTATCCATTTCTATGACAAGTATTTTCGGACGGAGGTAGTACATACTACACGTACATACTCTCGGTTTTGATAGATACTACATACAACATACAGAACGCAAGTGGTGGTAACTACCACTGCTTGTAGGAAACATTTGTCCTATATAGGGAAAATCCATCACCCTAGCAACAAATCCTGGTGAGTCAACTATATATATATATGCTAGGGTGAGATGAATTTTGGCACATTGGGTGTATTTTAAATGTCCGGACCTCATGGTGTACCACAGATCATTTATTGTGGGGTCTATTGATGTTGATATTCTAGTGGAAGTCTTTCATGCACGTTCCATGCTAGGAGCTGTTTGATCTCCATTATCTTTGTGACCCACATGGGTCAATATTAGACTTTTATTGTAAAAACACATATAATTATTTAGCAGGCAGGCATGTTCCGAGACGGATGCATCATTTTAGCTTTAGGCCTCCTTTGGTTTGTAGGAATCCTGTAGGAATTTTATAGGATAGGATTTTCAAAGGAAAAATTCCTATGGAGCCCTTTGGTTGTAGGAATGGATTCCTATTTCTATGTAGGATAGGTCCAATCCTACGCATTTTAAAGGAAAAAAACATTAGCCTGGATTCAATGAAAAATTCCTATCCTATGCATCAAATAACATCTCTTTCTTTATAGAAATTGAGATGCATGTCATCTCACTTCCTATGAAGTTCCTATTCCTACAATATTTATATCCTATGAATCAAAGGAGGCCTTAGGAGCCTTTCGTGCATATTTAATGCGCTGGGTTGTCTATCCTATAACCGAAATGATGAGCCATTTTAGAATTATTGCTTGAAAAGCGGTGTAGCGAGTGGTTTTTACTAGAGAAATGATGAGCCCTTTTAGAACTATTGCTTGAACTCCATGATGCAAAAGTGCAAACCTTTTGTACAAGAAACTAAGACAATGCATATAACCGGAATCCATACCATAATGAAATATTCTTAATTCATATATAGGTATTGAACAACAAGAACATTTACACAATAAAATAAAATTACTTTTCCCATCCAGCCAAATGAATAGAAAACTCAACTTCTAGTCACATGGGCCTCAGCTGGCCCGTGTATTTCACACACTATGCTTAAATGATAAACAATATAATAAATGAATGATAAAAATCAGTCAACTAAACAATTTTTTGGCTTCATTGTAGTGCATATGTCCGCCATTTTCCATGTGGATTATTTAGCAGGTAGGCATGTTGGGAGGCGGAGGCATCATTTTAGCTTCAGGAGCCTTGCCATCCTTCACGATGAAGACGGTGCTCATTCCCCACACCACATGGCGATCAAAATGGCAATGCATGAACCAGACACCTAAAAAAGAGCACATACACAAAACATTAGAGATTGGCACTTGATTAATTTGCTCCAACGAATTTCACAGGCATAGCCCTAAAGCTGAATATAAAGTTAAACTCACCTGGATTCGCCGCGCGGAATCGGATAGCTGCCCAGCCAGCTTTGGGCACGGAGACGGTGTTCTGGTGCGGCGGGTCGACCAAGTTATAGGTGGCCGGGTCCTTCTGCTCGTCAAAATTCCCGAACCCTCTCCCTACCACGTAGAAAGTGAAGCCGTGCAGGTGCATGGGGTGGTTCTCCGCGCCGAGGATGGAGGTGTCCTGGAACACCACCTCCACGACGGCGCCGTACTCCACCACCTTCACCTTGGTGCCGCGCTTGGTGGCCCAGCGCTCGACAGGGTCGTTGTCGACGTCCGTGAAGTTGAAGAAGAAGGGCGGCTTGTTGGGGAAGTCTGCGTCGAACACGCCGCGGACGGAGCGGTAGTAGGCGCCGAGGATGTCGACGGACGGGTTCACAAAGCTGACGTTGTTGAGGCTCGCCGCTTGGCGGTTGCCGTCGGGGCCCCCGCACGTCTCGTTGGGTGCGCAGGGGAGCACGTTGACAGCGATGGTGACGAGCATGTGCTCGTCGACCTGCCTCGGCACGTCCACTGGGTGGTCCTTGCTGCCCAGGGACCGGAGCTGCGCCGTGTACGCCGTCGCCGAGTCGATGTCGTTGACGCCCGGAAGGTTGGTAGGGAACTCCGGCGGGGCCGTACGTCCCGGTGCGTCGTCTATGTATTCCACGATGGCGGTGGCGGTGCTGTTGTTGACCCCGATGTTGGGGTTGGACGCGAACGTCCTCGATGCCATGTAGTATCGGCCGCCATCGGCGCGGTTGGCCTCGAGAAGCGCGTCCATGGTTTGACCTGGCGCGATCATGATGTGCTTGACGGCGAACGGCTTAGTGTAGTGTCCGTCGGTGCCGACCACGGTGAGGTTGTGCCCGGCGACGCTGAAGAAGAGGTCGTTGGAGAGCCCCGCGTTGATGATCCGGAGCAGGTACGTCTTGCCGTGCTGCACCGGTATCTTGTAGGTGCCGGCTTTGGAGCACGGGAACAGGTCTCCCGGCTGTCCGTTGATGGTGTTCGCGTCCGAGATGTTGATCTCGCCGCCGATCCTCTCCGCCTCCTCGAGTAGATGGTTCACATCGGCATTCCACCACTCACCTGCATGCACGCGAGTATATCATGTTAACGACATTCAAGCAACGACAACTTGGCTTAATTACAAGCATGGATGAAATAAATGGAAGCATGAATGTGTATAGTATATACCGAGGATAACAGGTATCTCCTTGTGTGGCTTCACGAAGGGGAAGGTGGTTCCAAGCTTGGGGTGGATGACAATGGCGCCATGGACTGTGGTGCGGTCGAAGTCGCTGTGCGCGTGCCACCAGAGCGTACCCTCTTCCTCGGACAAGATGACCTGGTAGGTGAAATTACCGCCGGGGCGGATGGGACACTGGGTAATGTACTCCGGTCCGTCGGACCACGGGTTGCGTGGCTGGTCCACACCATGCCTGTGTACACGCACATATGTCGCGTCAGAAAATAGGTTTACTGGATGGTTGTAATTGGTTTTCAATTTCAGTTTCAGAAAAATTTCAGCACCAACCGAAATCACTGAAATTCAGTGAATTTCAGTGATTTCAGTTTCCATTTCAGCCAAATGACCGAAATATTAACTTGAATTTAATTAAAAATTTGAAAAATTTTAAAAAATATTTTGAAAAATATTGAAATTGTTGTGCTATACTGAAATTGATGAAATATTTTGGCCGAAACGTAATATTTCAGTGTCTGCTGAAATTACTGAAATTCAGTGAATTTCACCGAAATCTCATTGAAAGTGAAAACCACTTGTATGCAGTGAACGGCCGGCAGCCAGGCTAACTACAATTTACCAGTGGATGGTGATGTTTTTATCGCCTTGATTGTAGACATTGACTATGACAAGGTCGCCCTTGCGCGCGTAGATGGTAGGGCCAGGGAACTGGCCGTTGACGGTGAGGACGGTCCTCTCCTTGCAGAGCCTTGTGTAGTTGCTCTCCTCAATCTGCCAAAAATGATGAACAAACGTCACAAGTAAGTTTATGATATGCTGAGATGGCATGTGTAAATGTTAATTAAGAGAAATAGATTTGTTGAGGCTACTCTTTAGATATAGAAATGAATGCAAATAAATGCAATCAAACTTACAAAGAAATCGTGGTGGCGAGTCTTGGCGCCCTGAGCGGGGCTAAGTGAAACTCCAAACGCTAACACCGCACCAAGTAACCACAGCACCACTGGAATCTTAGCCATACCCATCGCCGGCCGACGGCCGTCACCACTCACCGAGCTAGCTCAGCTAGCTCGACCGTGAACCGTCGGAGACCAAGAAGCCAACCACAAGTTATGCACGTACGCTAGCTGCACTGCTGCTTGAGCAAATCTGAAAACTAATGTGTGGGATGGACTGATGATGGCAATCCCAAGCAGACGCACGAGGTATTTATGGGTCACATGGGGAGGGTGACAAGATCGAGCCCGGTCGACGATGCGTGCGTGCATGGTTTCATATGATTAGCTTCTTGTCAAATATAATCGGTAGAAAGGCGGAGTCTTTGGCCCAGCCGCCCACCGCGACGACGTGAAATGCATGCATGCATGCAGTTATCCCTGAATTGATTATCGTTAGTTGGTCGCTGTCATGCATGCTGTCTGTGACGACGACAGCGTCAAGGCCTTAACCCTTCGCGGCAACTGCCCAGGGAATTTAGTTTCAGTAGACAAATCATCCAAGCACGTACGGATGAAGGTGCAACTTCTGAAAAATTAATCAGAAAAACACGATGAGCTTTTGCAACGTGTGGTGGATGCATGCATGCATCAGTTCCTGCTTTTGCCTCATTTGGCGGAGCAGCGTTAGTTTCAATTTGATGTTTGTTATTATTGTCGTTAGTAGAATTTTGACCAGCTTGTGAGCGATACTGGCTCGTTTTGTAGCTGGAACGAGCAAAGCTGATCAACGCGTGTGGAAATGGAAATCCTGCTGACATTTGTGGCGCGCGCCCGGGAGACGTGATCGACTAGGCAGTCAATTCAAGGAAAACATTCATGCATGCTTGTCCGGCCGTCAAGGAAATACTAATCTCGACTGTTAAACCGCGGCGTGAACGTTGAATATAGGGAGCGAGCGACTATACCCTGGAAGGGATTCCAGCGGGCACAGCTTCATCCGCGGGAGCACTCGCGTTTCAGGGGTTTTGGATTTTGCTTGATTTTTCCTAGTTTTTTCTGAAAAAAAATTCCTCCCATGAACACACCTTATGAAAAACACAGTCGTGTTTCTTAAAAATGAAAAGCACGATTACGCTTCATGGTGAAGCACAATTGTGCTTTCACGTAAATTACAATTGTGCTTTTCATAACCGTGCTTACTAAAAATTGAGAAGCACAATTCTACTGCCCGAAATTGAAAAATGAATAGTTTGTTTCACGGTCCGTGCTTCTCAAAACTGAAAAGCACATTTTGCTTCACCGTAAAGCACAACTATGCTTCTGCCTTTAGTACAAATGTGCTTCCAGAGAAAGTACGAAAAAACACAAAATCTGCTTCTGTGCTTTTGTTTATATTTTTTGGGTGTCTTCATTTTTTTTAAAGAAGTTTGTCCAAATCTATTAGCATGCTAGGTTCGAATCTCTTGACATGAGGAAACCGGTGCTGAAAACGGTTCGTGATTCAGATGCATGGTTCAAAATGTAAAATGTCTTGAGAAAACGAATGTACGAAAAAACACAAAACTCATAGGGCATCTCCAGAACTAACCCCCAAATCAGACAGACACTTATACGGGAGCCAGCTATCCAACCACAGCCGCAAATGTCCGGAGACATTTCGAACGGAATTTAAGGGAATAAACAAATTTTATGCAAATTTAAACAAAATAGACGAATCTCATTAAAACTTGGATGTTTAAAAAAATGCGGATGATTTTCATCCAAACCGGAGCACATGCATTGCATTTTCGATATATTTGGACTAAACCCTACTCTAATAACCGTCGGCGCGTGTTCCCATGTCCGGCAACTTATCAGACGACCAATGGCCCCCGAAAATGAAGCTCAGCCTCCGTGAAACCGGCAAGTGGCTAATCGGATGGCGATGATGATCCCGCCAAGCTTAGCTTCAACGGGAGGGGAGAAGTGGTGGCCTTCATGGGACCAAAGCGCCGGCGACCTCCCATGCTCTACTCTTCCTCGTTGCCTGTGGAGCCAGTGGATGTGCTGGCTTCGTTGTCATGGCGCGGCCAATGTGGGGCTGGCGACGTCGTCGTCATCCTTGTTGTAAACTTCATCCATCGTCTCGTTGATCTCCGCAAATGTGGCTTCTTTCTCTGCCCGTAGGACACGGTACCGCAAGCGCTTGTGGCGGATGTCGCGGGCGTAGTGGTAGGATAGGAGCACCGCCTCCTGCTCGTCTACATCTATGTCTGCCGCGATGCACGTGAAGGCGGCGAGTTGCTCCTCCGCATGCTTGTGCTCGTCGAGAAAGAGAAGGTTGTGGGCCTGGTTGGCCTGCGCTTGCCGAACGTAGCCTCCCGTTCTTCCAACACCATGTCAGTGTAGTGAGCCCGCGCCTCGCCCATGGTGATGTCGACATGGGACGACAAGGAGGGTGGCGCCAGCTCGTCCGCAACGCTGACCACTAGAGAGCTTGTCTATCTGCCGGCCAGCCAACCAACCTCAGTGGTGGTGATCTCCTTCTTCAATTCATAGGAGAGGTTGTCCCACTGGCGAGGCTTCAGAGCTCGAATAGGCCATGGCGGGAATGATGCCGAGAGGAGGTAGGGAGCGGAGAAGGTTGGATGCGGCTGTTGTCGGGCCGGGCGTTTAAATAGCGGGCGGTGGCAGGCCAGGCGGCGAGATGGTCAATAGTGGGTGGCAGACGGACGGACGGTGGCGTCGGAGTAGGTTTCTCGGCTACCGGACATGATTAATGGAGGGAGGCGGACCAATGGTGGCGCCGGACTAGGTTTCTCGGCTACCTGACGCGCCCATGCATTGGGATGCGGTGCGGACGGTGAGATAAGTACAGTAGAGATAAGTATTTCCCTCAATTAAGAACTAAGGCTATCAATCCAGTAGGAGAACCACGCGAAACCTCGTTGGCAGCACCTACACACATAAAAGCAAATACTTGAATCCAACGCAAGGATCAAATCTCATAGTGATAGATAGATAGACTAAAACACAAAATAAAAGAGCGGTAAATAAATTGCAGTAAGGTATTTTTGGATTTTATATATGATAAAAGTAGACCCGGGGCAATAGTTTTCACTAGAGGCTTCTCTCTCAAACAAAAAACATACGGTGTGTAAACAAATTACTGCTGCACAATCACTAGTAGAAAAAGGCCCATTTGTCCCGGTTCGGGAACCGGGACTAAAGGGTCGGTACTAAAGCCAAGTACCTTTAGTCCCGGTTCTTATACCAACCGGGACAGATGGGGCTCCACGTGGCCGCTGCGGCTTGCCCAGGCAGGGGGGCCTTTTGTCCCGGTTGGTAGCACCAACGGGGACCAATAAGCGACCACGCGTCAGCAGTTCAGGGGCTGGGGTTTTTTTTGAAAGGGGGGGGGGGGGGGTTGGGGTTTTTGTAGGGTTAATTTAGGGGTTTCATATATTGTGTTAGCTAGCTAATAGAGAGAAGTGTCCTCTCTTATGTCAGTGCTTGGTCGACGCTACGTACTATACGTATAGAGAGGACTTGACAGGCTAGCTAGTAAGCAAATGAAGGAAACCATTAAGTACAGAAGATCATCATGAACATATACAGAGAGAAGTGATCGACCTCTCCTTCTCCGAGAGATTATTCAAACAACAAGTTTTCGTATATCTATTCGACGCTACTGGCTGCATATATACAATATAAGATCTCTTACAATCCCCTAATATCTGAACTCAACCTCCACATGGTATTCTGCGTCTTTATCAATGACGTGGTCAAGAAAGAATCCCGCCAATTCCTCTTGAATTGCTTTTATGCGATCTTGTAGTAGGAGTTCATCCCGCGGCTGCCAAAGCTAATTTGAAGAAGGGGGTCAATACATATATATGAATGAAACTCAACACAAATGATCGTAATAAAATGAAATTGTGAATATTATTTCTTACGCACTTCATAATCTACTTGAGTAGCCCCGCTTAGAGGTCGTCGCGTGTTAGATGTACTCGCAAATGTAGTATCCACAAAAATTATTCCTGTCTTCCTGCCACAACCACTTCACGAGAAATAGAGGTCAATCAAACTGATAATCAAGCATAATAAATGGTATTGATGAAACTAGCTAGCTAGAGTTAGTGGGAGATGCGCGGAACTAGCTAGTAGTACTTACTTTCGGGTGTGTAAATCGCAGCTTCCCTGGTAGTCCCGGAGCTTGTGCGGTGAACACTTTCCAAACCCCGCGAGACAAAGAAATTAATTATTACTTGATATCAGGAAATGAACAAAGTTGCCGATATGGTGCGATAATGATCGATTGAACTTACTTCTCGAGCATTCCAGTCATGGCCGCATACTCCTTGGGATCTTTTTGTCTTGAATCTAAGACGATTACTAGTCCCTGCTCAAGCTTAATATCTAGGAGAATAAAGTGGAAGCTGCGCACGCATGCATAACTCATTAGTTACATTACTATAACCTAGAGTAATAAGGAAAACCGAATATGCACAAGACTGTAACACTCACTTGAAGTTGTAAGGAAATAGTATTTTATCTTTGTTTTGATTTTTAAGCAACGATTTTAGCAAGTTGGCCTCGGCTTGTTTGGCATCATGTTTAACCGTCCATTCATCTATGATATTTGTGTTAATGAACCCAATATCATAGATTTGTCTTTTCTTGCATTCAACGATCTTCAATCTGCATAATATAGTGAGGATAATTATATATACATGCAATGAAAGAGCTGAGCTATATATAGAGACTTAATTACAAAAGTAGTACTGACAGACAGTAGCAAGTGATGATTATTTTATCGAGGGCATTCTGATTGAAAAACTGGAAGAACTCCTCAAATGGAACAGACAACGGATCAATTCCAATTAGATCGTGCTCCTCTTTAACTCTCAGCGTCAAAATATTCTTCCCAGACTTGCAGGTGTCCATGTACCACTTATGGAATCCTCGCATCATCCTTGATAGAGGAGGATGACCAAGTTTGACGAGTGGCTTCCCGTACTGGTATTTGTGTTCGTCCACCTCCATTGTATCAAAATGTGCAGAGTCGGGCAGGTACTCACCATGATTGGTACCGGGAAGCACCCCCGGCAGATTTGCGACGATATCGCTAGACACCTTCAGCGGGGGGCACGATTGGTTCGCCTGTTCACTGAGCTGGGGATTTTTTTCCCACTTGTTCGTTCTTGTAACCTTTTGTCACTTGAAGTTGTTCCCGACCGGCGCGCTTCTTGCGCTGCCTTTTTAAGAGCGCAGACATGGTTGTCATCCGGCGGAGGCGGTGGTGGTCGCTTCAGGGCATCCAAAGTGCGCTTCAATTTCACCGGATCTATCTTCTCCTCCGGGGGTGGATGTTTCTTAGCTCTTTGCGTTTCAAAGAAGTCCTTCACATAGGCTTGACAGACCTCCGTGTTTTCCTCCACGATCCTCTTGTATGGTAACTTCTCTAGAGGCTTGAGAGATGGACCGAATCTGTATTGCCTCCCGCCTCTAGCTGTACTGCTAGACACCGGAGCGGCCAGAGTGGCGGTGACTGTCTTCCTTTGTTGCTTACGAGGCGGGGAAGGAAGCGGAGTGCTATGACGCGCCGGAGCAGCCGGAGTGGCGGCGGCTCTCTTCCGCCCTTGCTGACAAGGCGGAGGAGGAGGCGGGCTGCTCGGACACGCCGGCGTAGACGGAAAAGGAGGCGGAGTGCTGATAACCCACAAGTATAGGGGATCGCAACAGCTTTCGAGGGTAGAGTATTCAACCCAAATTTGTTGATTCGACACAAGGGAAGCCAAAGAATATTCTAAAGTATTAGCAGCTGAGTTGTCAATTCAACCACACCTGGAAACTTAGTATCTGCAGCAAAGTGTTTAGTAGCACAGTAATATGATAGTGGTGGCAATGGTAACAAAAGAGTAGTGCGAGCAATAGTAAATATTTTTGGTATTTTGTAGTGGTTGTAACAGTAGCAACGGGAAAGTAAATAAGCGTAAACCAGTATATGGAAAACTCATAGGCACCGGATCAGTGATGGATAATTATGCCGGATGCGGTTCATCATGTAACAATCATAACATAGGGTGACACAGAACTAGCTCCAATTCATCAATGTAATGTAGGCATGTATTCCGTATATAGTCATACGTGCTTATGGAAAAGAACTTGCATGACATCTTTTGTCCTACCCTCCCGTGGCAGCGGGGTCCTATTGGAAACTAAGGGATATTAAGGCCTCCTTTTAATAGAGAACCAGAACAAAGCATTAACACATAGTGAATACATGAACTCCTCAAACTATGGTCATCACCGGGAGTGGTCCCGATTATTGTCACTTCGGGGTTGCCGGATCATAACACATAGTAGGTGACTATAGACTTGCAAGATAGGATCAAGAACTCACATATATTCATGAAAACATAATAGGTTCAGATCTGAAATCATGGCACTCGGGCCCTAGTGACAAGCATTAGGCATAGCAAAGTCATAGCAACATCAATCTCAGAACATAATGGATACTAGGGATCAAACCCTAACAAAACTAACACGATTACATGATAAATCTCATCCAACCCATCACCGTCCAGCAAGCCTATGATGGAATTACTCACGCACGGCGGTGAGCATCATGAAATTGATGATGGAGGATGGTTGATGATGACGACGGCGACGAATCCCCCTCTCTGGAGCCCCGAACAGACTCCAGATCAGCCCTCCCGAGAGGTTTTAGGGCTTGGCGGCGGCTCCGTATCGTAAAACGCGATGATTTCTTCTCTCTGATATTTTCTCTTAGAAAGCAAATATACAGAGTTGGAGTTGGCGTCGGAGGGTCTTGGGGCCCATGAGGTAGGGGGGCGCCTAAGGGGGGCCCCCACCTCATGGACAGGTGTGGGCCCCTGGTCTTCATCTTTAGCGAGGATTTTTATTATTTTTATAAGATATCCCGTGGAGTTTCAGGTCATTCCGAGAACTTTTGTTTTCGCGCATAAAACAACATCATGGAAATTCTGCTGAAAACAGCGTCGATCAGGTTAGTTCCATTCAAATCATACAAGTTAGAGTCCAAAACAAGGGCAAAAGTGTTTGGAAAGTAGATACGACGGAGACGTATCAACTCCCCCAAGCTTAAACCCTTGCTTGTCCTCAAGCAATTCAGTTGACAAACTGAAAGAAAGAAAGAAAAACTTTTACAAACTATGTTTGCTCTTGTTATTGTAAATATGTAAAGCCAGCATTTAGGTTTTCAGCTAAGATCATAACTAACCACATTTGCAATAATTCTCAGGTCTCATCATTACTCATATCAATAGCATAATCAACTAGCAAGCCATAATAATAAATCTCGGATGACAACACTTTCTCAAAACAATTATAATATGTTATAACAAGATGGTATCTCGCTAGCCCTTTCTGAGACCGCAAAACATAAATGCAGAGCACCTTTAAAGATCAAGGACTGACTAGACATTGTAATTCATGGTAAAAGAGATCCAATCATAGTCATACCCAATATAAATTAACAATGATGAATGCAAATGACAGTTGTGCTCTCCAGCTAGTGCTCTTTAATAAGAGGGTGATGACTCAACATAAAAGTAAATAGATAGGCCCTTCGCAGAGGGAAGCAGGGATTTGTAGAGGTGCCAGAGTTTGCTTTTGAAATAGAGATAAATTGTATTTTGAGCGGTATACTTTCATTGTCAACGTAACAACTAAGAGATGGCGATATCTTCCATGCTAAACACATTATAGGCGGTTCCCAAACAGAATGGTAAAGTTTATACTCCCCCTCCACCAACAAGCATCAATCCATGACTTGCTCGAAACAACGAGTGTCTCCATAATACATCTGGTCCCAGGGGGAGTTTTGTTTGCAATTAATTATGATTTAGTTTGCATAAAGCATGGGACTGGGCATCCCGGTGACCAGCCATTTTCTCGTGAGTGAGGAGCGGAGTCCACTCCTCTTGAGAATAACCCGCCTAACACGGAAGATAAGGACAGCCTTGGTTGATACATGAGCTATTCGAGCATACAAAACAGAATGTTTATTTGATGGTTTAGAGTTTGGCACATACAAATTTACTTGGAACGGCAGGTAGATACCGCATATAGGAAGGTATAGTGGACTCATCTGGAATAACTTTGGGGTTGAAGGGATTGAATGCACAAGCAGTATTCCTGCTTAGTACAGGTGAAGGCTAGCAAAAGACTGGGAAGCGACCAACTAGAGAGCGACAACAACCATGTACATGCATTAAAATTAATAAACATTGGATGCAAGAATGAGTAGGATATAAGCCACCATGAACATAAATATCGTGAAGTCTATGTTGGTTTGTTTCAACTACATGCATGAACATGTGCCAAGTCAAGTCACTTAAATCATTCAAAGGAGGATACCACCCCATCATACCACATCATAATCATCTCAATAGCATGTTGGCACGCAAGGTAAATCATTATAACTCATAGCTAATCAAGCATGGCACAAGCAACTATGATCTCTAATTGTCATTGCAAACATGTTTACTCATAACGAGCTGAATCAAGAATGGACTCATCATATTTACAAAAACAAAAGAGGTCGAGTTCACACCAGCTTTTCTCATCTCAGTCAGTCCATCATATATCATCATAATTGCCCTTCACTTGCACGACTGAACGATGTGAATAATAATGAGAGTGCACGTGCATTGGACTAAGCTGGAATCTACGAGCATTCAATAAACAGGAGAAGACAAGGCAATATGGGCTCTGGATTAAATCAACAATAATGCATATAAGAACCACTTCAACAATTTAATCATGGTCTTCTCCTACTGACCCCCAAAGAAAAGAAAAGAAAATAAAAACTATTTACACGGGAAAGCTCCCAACAAGCAAAAGAAGAACGGGAAATATTTTTGGGTTTTCTTTTTTAATTATTACTACTACAGCAGAAAAATAAACTACTACTAAATTTTTTGGTTTTTCTTACGGTTTAACAAACACACAAGAAGAAAGCAAGAAAGAAAATAAACTAGCATGGATATTACAGTGAAGGAGTATGAGCACCGACATCTAGCAATGGGTGTGTGTGAACATAAATGTAATGTCGGTGAGAAATACGTACTCCCCCAAGCTTAGGCTTTTGGCCTAAGTTGGTCTATTGCCAGGGATAGCCTGGCGGATACCCATAGGTGTAGCTGGGAGTCGTACTGAGCCGAAGAATAACTGGGATCATACTGTCATGAAGAAGACTCTGACTGCCACTGGCTGACAGTCATCTCTGGATCCCAAGAATAAACAGATTGTCGTGGAGGCTCATCTTGTGGTTCCAGTTCCGGGGCTGGTGCAGGATTTTTGTAAGCTTGGACGGCAGCCCACGTAACGAGATAGGGTCCTACAAAATTAAACAGAGAAGGAGCAGGCAACGTAATAGTTTCAGGATAATGTTTATCAAAGTATAAATTATATTTGAGCTCTCCATCCCTGCCCTTAACAAGAAAATCATGGGCTATCATGCTCTTATAATCTAGATAAGCATTAGGCAGCAATTTTTCTTGTTTCTCATAATGCCTAATAGCTATGTTAAAATGTGCAGCAAGGCGAGAAGCATAAATGCCTCTAAAGATGGGGCCTTTTGTACGGTTCAGACTTAACCGTCTAGCAACAATTCGGCCCATACTAACAGTGTTGTCGCGGTATAAACCATGGAACAGAATAATAATATCAGGAATACTAAGGTTCCCACAGTTCTCGCGACCAATCAAGCATCGACTAGCAAATAAAGCAAAATAGCGTAACACAGGAAAATGTATGCTAGCGATTCTCGCGTCAAAAACCTTCCTGGTTTCTCCCACAGAGATAAGATTAATAAATGGTTCCAACTCTTTACGAGGTTGTTCCTCTAAAGTACCCTCAGGGGGTATGTTGCAGACTGCGCAAAATTCAGACAATGGCATTTTCTTCACAACGTCATATAAATGAAACTCTACCAAAGGAGGTGATTCCTTAGGGTAAAAGTAGAAGTTTTGCACTAAAGTACTTGTGAGTAAGAGATACTGTGGACGTTGGTCGCGGACGAAGTCGGAAGAGGAAATTCAAAACCTCCAATTATAATCAATGGAATTTTTCCAATGGAGTTGATACTATGAACTTGAGGTTGTTTCCTCGGAAAGTGTACCGTATGCTCATTACCATTAACATGAAAAGTGACATTGCCTTTGTTGCAATCAATAACAGCCCCTGAAGTATTAAGAAAAGGTCTTCCAAGAATAATAGACATACTATCATCCTCGGGAATATCAAGAATAACAAAGTCCGTTAGAATAGTAACGTTTGCAACCACAACAGACACATCCTCACAAATACCGACAGGTATAGCAGTTGATTTATCATCCATTTGCAAAGATATTTCAGTAGGTGTCAACTTATTCAAGTCAAGTCTACGATATAAAGAGAGAGGCATAACACTAACGCCGGCTCCAAGATCACATAAAGCAGTTTTAATATAATTTCTTTTAATGGAGCAAGGTATAGTAGGTACTCCGGGATCTCCAAGTTTCTTTGGTATTCCACCCTTAAAAGTGTAATTGGCAAGCATGGTAGAAATTTCAGCTTCCGGTATCTTTATTTTATTAGTAATGATATCCTTCATATATTTAGCATAAGGATTTGTTTTGAGCACATCAGTCAATCGCATACGCAAAAAGATAGGTCTAATCATTTTTGCAAAGCGCTCAAAATCCTCATCATCCTTTTTCTTGGATGGTTTCGGAGGAAAATGCATGGGTTTCTGAACCCAAGGTTCCCTTTCTTTACCATGTTTTCTAGCAACAAAGTCTCTTTTATCATAACATTGATTCTTTGATTATGGGTTATCAAGATCAACAGCAGGTTCAACTTCTACATCATTATCATTGCTAGGTTGAGCATCATCATGAACATCATCATTAAGATTCTCATTAGGTTCATGTTCATTACCAGATTGTGTTTCAGCATCAGACATAGATATATCATTTGGATTATCAGGTGGTTCAGCAATAGGTTCACTAGAAGTTTGCACAATTCTATCATTTTTCTTTTTCTTCTTTTTAGAAGAACTAGGAACATCAATATTATTTCTCTAAGAATCTTGCTCGATCCTCTTAGGGTGGCCTTCAGGATACAAAGGTTCCTGAGTCAATCTACCAGTTCTAGTAGCCACTCTAACAGCATAATCATTTTTCTTACTATTCATTTCATCAAACACTTCTTTTTGAGCTTTAAGTACTTGTTCTACTTGAGTGGTAACCATAGAAGCATGTTTGCTAACAAGTTTAAGTTCACCTTTAATATTAGCCATATAGCCACCCAAGTATTTAATCATATAAGAATTTTATTTTAATTGTCTACCAAAATAAGCATTGAAGTCGTCTTGCTTAAACATAAAGTTATCAAACTCATCCAAGCACTGACTAGCAATTTTAGTAGGAGGGACTTCAGCTTTATCATATCTATAGAGAGAATTTACCTTTACTACCTGTGTCGGGATATCGGGATTAGGAGGTTCTTCAGTAAATAAAGAATTGAGATCATATGTTTATTCGACAGGCGGTAAATTAAGACCATGTATTTCTTCAATAGGAGGTAAATTCTTAACATCTTCAGCTTTAATACCTTTTTCTTTCATAGATTTCTTTGCCTCTTGCATATCTTCAGGACTGAGAAATAGAACACCTCTCTTCTTCAGAGTAGGTTTAGGAATAGGCTCAGAATTGGAGCAGGGGCTGGCTCAGGAGGTTCCCAATTATTTTCATTTGTCAACATATTATTCAATATAATTTCAGCTTCATCCGGTGTTCTTTCCCTGAAAAGAGAACCAGCACAACTATCTAGGTAATCTCTGGAAGCATCGGTTAGTCCATTATAAAAGATATCAAGTATTTCAGGTTTCTTAAGAGGATGATCAGGCAAAGCATTAAGTAACTTGAGAAGCCTCCCCCAAGCTTGTGGGAGACTCTCTTCTTTAATTTGCACAAAGTTGTATATTTCCCTTAAAGCAGCTTGTTTCTTATGAGTAGGGAAATATTTAGCAGAGAAGTAATAAATCATATCCTGGGGACTACGCACACAACAAGGATCAAGAGAATTAAACCATATCTTAGCATCACCCTTTAACAAGAACGGAAATATTTTGAGTATATAAAAGTAACACGATCTCTCATCATTAGTGAACAGGGCGGCTATATCGTTTAACTTAGTAAGATGTGCCACAACAGTTTCAGATTCATAGCCATAAAAAGGATCAGATTCAACCAAAGTAATTATATCAGGATCAACAGAAAATTCATAATCCTTATCAGGAACACATATAGGTGAAGTAGCAAAAGCAGGGTCAGGTTTCATTTTATCTCTAAGTGATTCTTTGTTCCATTTAATCAATAACCTCTTGAGCTCATATCTATCTTTGCAAGCTAAAATAGCGGCAGAAGATTCCATATCAAAAACATAACCCTCAGGAATAACAGGCATATTTTCATCATCACTCTCATCATTGTATTCAGATTCAATAATTACTTTTTCTCTAGCCCTAGCAATTTGTTCATCAAGAAATTCACTAAGGGGCACAGTAGTATCAGGCATAGAAGCAGTTTCATCATAAGTATCATGCATAGCGGAAGTAGCATCATCAATAACATGCGACATATCAGAATGAATAGCAGAAGCAGGTTTAGGTGTCGCAAGCTTACTCATAACAGAGGGTGAATCAAGTGCAAGGCTAGATGGCAGTTCCTTACCTCCCCTCGTAGTTGAGGGATAAATTGTTGTCTTATCGTCTTTCAAGTTCTTCATAGTGTCCAGCAGATATAAATCCCAAGTGACTCAAAGAATAGAGCTATGCTCCCCGGCAACGGTGCCAGAAATTAGTCTTGATAACCCACAAGTATAGGGGATCGCAACAGCTTTCGAGGGTAGAGTATTCAACCCAATTTTGTTGGTTCGACACAAGGGGAGCCAAAGAATATTCTCAAGTATTAGCAGCTGAGTTGTCAATTCAACCACACCTGGAAACTTAGTATCTGCAGCAAAGTGTTTAGTAGCACAGTAATATGATAGTGGTGGCAATGGTAACAAAAGAGTAGTGCGAGCAATAGTAAATATTTTTGGTATTTTGTAGTGGTTGTAACAGTAGCAACGGGAAAGTAAATAAGCGTAAACCAGTATATGGAAAACTCGTAGGCACCGGATCAGTGATGGATAATTATGCCGGATGCAGTTCATCATGTAACAGTCATAACATAGGGTGACACAGAACTAGCTCCAATTCATCAATGTAATGTACGCATGTATTCTGTATATAGTCATACGTGCTTATGGAAAAGAACTTGCATGACATCTTTTGTCCTACCCTCCCGTGTCAACGGGGTCCTATTGGAAACTAAGGGATATTAAGGCCTCCTTTTAATAGAGAACCGGAACAAAGCATTAACACATAGTGAATACATGAACTCCTCAAACTATGGTCATCACCGGAAGTGGTCCCGATTATTGTCACTTCGGGGTTGCCGGATCATAACACATAGTAGGTGACTATAGACTTGCAAGATAGGATCAAGAACTCACATATATTCATGAAAACATAATAGGTTCAGATCTGAAATCATGGCACTCGGGCCCTAGTGACAAGCATTAGGCATAGCAAAGTCATAGCAACATCAATCTCGAACATAATGGATACTAGGATCAAACCTAACAAAACTAACACGATTACATGATAAATCTCATCCAACCCATCACCGTCCAGCAAGCCTACGATGGAATTACTCACGCGCGGCGGTGAGCATCATGAAATTGGTGATGGAGGATGGTTGATGATGACGACGGCGACGAATCCCCTCTCTCGAGCCCCGAACGGACTCCAGATCAGCCTCCCGAGAGGTTTTAGGGCTTTGGCGGCTCCGTATCATAAAACGCGATGATTTCTTCTCTCTGATTTTTTCTCTTCGAAAGCAAATATATAGAGTTGGAGTTGGCGTCGGAGGGTCTTCAGGGGGCCCATGAGGTAGGGGGCGCGCCCTAAGGGGGGGGGGCGCCCCCCACCCTCATGGACAGGGTGTGGGCCCCCTGGTCGTCATCCTTGGCGAGGATTTTTTATTATTTTTTATAAGATATCCCGTGGAGTTTCAGGTCATTCCGAGAACTTTTGTTTTCTGCACATAAAACAACATCATGGCAATTCTGCTGAAAACAGCGTCAGTCCGGGTTAGTTCCATTCAAATCATACAAGTTAGAGTCCAAAACAAGGGCAAAAGTGTTTGGAAAAGTAGATACGACGGAGACGTATCAAGTGCCGCCACGCATCGGAGCAGGCGGAGAAGGAGGCGGAGTGCTCTGACTCGCCGGAGGAGGAGGAGGAGGAGGGGGCGGAGTGCCCTGACTCGCCGGAGGAGGAGGAGGAGGCGGAGGCGTCCAGTTCGGAAGGTTGATGAGCTCCTTCCGCCATAGACATGGAGTCTTCAGAGCACAACCTAGCCGAGTCTCCCCTTCACCGGTAGGGTGGTATAGCTCGAGCTCCTCAAATCCCTCCGTTATTTCATCCACCATCACAATAGCATATCCTTCTGGAATCGGACGACAGTGGAAAGTTACGCCGGGTTCAGGAGGTGGAACAGAGCCGACAGCCGCCTTGACTTTGAAGTTCTGCCATTGCGTCATAAGGTGGCAATCTTGAGACTCTGTGATAGCATCCACGGGGTAGCTAGCAGGAGCCGTGAAGATAGGCTCCTGAAGCAGCTCGATGGAAGCCACACTGCTTCTGTGCTGAGATGGAGGGGTAGCTTCTGGGGTAGCTTCAGCAGGTCGCTTGCTGTGAACTGCTTGTTCTTCTAGTGCTTGTACCCTTGCGTGCAGCTTCTGCAGTTGGGCTGCTCCACTTTCCTCCTCCTCTCTCGGGTTTTGTAACCGCCTGCGTCGGGAAACCCAGCCTTCCAAGAAACGGAGCCTAGCGTGCCTCGTGTCCATCCAGGGTGCTCAGGATTCCCGAGGGCCTGTGTGAGCTCGTCGTTCTCTTTGTCGGGAACGAACGTCCCATGCTGTGCTGCGGCGATGTACTCCTGAAGCTTCGTGACGGGTATTCTCAGTTGCTCGTTGTCCAAACGCACTTCCCTGTTTCAGGGTCCAACGTTCCCCCAACCCCAAGAACCAAGTCCTTGAACGGTCTGGCCAGTGCAATGTCTCTGGTTCAACCCCTTTCTCAAGCAGGTCATTCTCAGCCTTGTTCCACAACGGCCGTGCTTTGAGGTAGCCACCTGACCCCATGCGATGATGAAGCTCCTTCTTTGCAGCATTTTTCTTGTTTGTCGCTGACATGTTCTTACTCTTCTCCGACGTCTTGTGGGCCACAAATGCGTCCCAGTGATCTCTTATCTTCTCAAATTGGCCGGTGAATTCTGGAGTCTTTTCTTTGTCGACAAACGTTGTTTTCAACTCATTCTTCCACCTCCTGAATAGATCTGCCATCTTCTTAAGATCATGAGCCTTGACCAATGGCTCTATAGCTGGCTTCTCCGGATCCTCCTCTAGCGACAGGGTGAAATTTGCCTTCTGCACGGTCCAAAGATCATCTTTCTGCCTATCGTTGACATAAGACAGAGGGTCTTCGTTCTTAGGATTATACCATTGGTGGATGCTGAACGGGATCATCTCCCTAACAAGAACCCCACACTGAGCAGAAAATGCTTCCTTGGTCCGGATGGGTTCAATCGGCTGGCCATCGCGTGCGATTGCTGTGATCGTGAACCTTTCGCCCTGGCGCAACTTTTTCTTCAGGCCTCGTCTCGTTGTCGAAGTTTTTCTCGATCCGGAGGGCTAGAAAAGAAGAAAGAAGAGAGTTAATATGTGTACATACCAAAACAATTAATGCATCAATTAGCTAGTCAGCACAGGCTTAATTAATATATATACCTGGCCGGACTCCGTTCGGTCACCGGAGCCGTCATGACGGTCTCCTTCTTCCACCGGTATTCGGTCACCGGAGCCATCATAATCATGTCCTTCCTCCTCCATTCTTCGATCACCGTAGCCTGCTTCACCCTCTTCTTCCAGACCATCTGTGTCATTGAGATACGACATGACATAACCTCCGGCGAGGATTATGTCCCCCAACACCTATTCTGCTTCCAAGTCTCGGTGCTCCATAGTTTCTGCAAATATTACAACATGGCAATTAATATACAAACATGACAGATGGATATATTAGTGGAAAACATAGACCTATAGCTAGCTAATCACAACAAGGAATCATATTAGTGGCCTTGACACTTCTACGGTTTGGGGTGCCCTCGACAATGCTTCTAGGGTTTGAGGTGGCCTCGACGACAACGCTCTTTTAACTTGGTAAATTTGGGTGGCCTCGGCAGCGCTTCTAGGGTTTGGGCCGGACCACCTCTCTCATGATTGTCCGACGTCCGGACCGACAAGGGATTTAAAAATATGGCGCCATTCTGGATGTGCAGAAAATGGTCCATATTTTTCCTGATCTCATCTACCCTTCTATATGTCACGTTGTCTAGTGTCAAAGAATTCAAGAAAACCATGACTTCATCATTAGCTGGAAGTGACATGCACATAATGGTACGAAGCTCTTCAAAGTTGTTTTGGAATGGAGTTCCCGATAGAATAATTTGCTTTTTGGTACAAAGTTCAGCAAGAGCCTTCTGAATATCGCTATGTGGAAGGCCTTTGCTAAAATCCGTACCAAAAGGAGAATTATTCTATCAGTAACTCCGTTCCAAAACAACTTTGAAGAGCTTCGTAGCATGATACACCTGTTACTTCCACTTAATAATGAAGCCATGGATTTCTCAATACTTTGACAGACAACGTGACATATAGAAGAATATATATAATGGGGGCACATCAACTTGTGCACATCCATAATGGGGGCATTCTTGATAAATCTGGACCCTCGACCCCTGGACAACCCTCAACCCCTTGACGACCCTCGACCCTCGACCCCTCGGTGACCCTCGACCATCTACACTAGTTCACGACCCTCGACCGCTCGGCGATCCACGACCCTCTACCCTAGTTCCGGACCCTCGACCCCCTCATGTCATGTTTGTCTAGTGTCTTATTTTTTCTTCTTCTCCTCTATTCCTTCTTCTTCTCCTCTTTTTTTCTTCTTCTTCTTCCTCTTCTTATTTTTTTCGACGTCCCCCCTCATGTCATGTCCGACGTCCCCCTCATCGCATGTCCGACGCCCCCCTTATGTCATGTCCGACCCTCGACCGCTCGGCAATCCTCGACACCCTCGTTCCTGAAAAAATAAGAAGAGGAAGAAGAAGAAAAAAGCAACGAAAGAAGAAGGAATAGAGGAGAAGAAGAAATAATAGATATATATTTTTTTCTTCTTCTCCTCTATTCCTTCTTCTTCTCCTTTTTTTCTTCTTCTTCCTCTTCTTATTTTTTCTCCTCTTCTTCCTCTCCTCTTCTTCTCTTCTTCTTCTCCTTCTTTCTCTTCTTATTTTTTTCTCCTCTTCTTCTCTTTTCTCCCCTTTTTCCTCTCCTTCTTTTTCTTCCCTTCTTCCTTTTTTCTTCCCTTCTTCCTTCTTCCTTCTTCCTCTCTTTTCCGTACATATAAAAAGTTTAAAAAATACATACATACATACATACATACAAAATATACATACATACATACATATAAAAAGAAATCATATATATATATATATATATAATCATATATAACCAAAAAAGCAATGACGGCGGCGGCGGGGTGGCAATGCGGAGGCGGCGGCGGGGTGGGGGGGGGGCATGGCACGATGCTCATAGAGGAGGCGTCGGGGCGGGCAGGGGCGGGCCGGGCGGCGACGGCGACAAGGGCACATGCGATGGTAGGGGTGGTGGACGGCGTCAATCGGGGCAGCCTGGCGGCGTCGATGAGCTCGGCATCATCGGGCGGGGCGAATGGCATGGCGATGAGTTTGTGAAAATTTCACAAGTGTTGGCTTATATAGCTTAGCATTGGTCCCGGTTCGTGGCACCAACCGGGAGCAATGCCCCCCTTTAGTCCCGGTTGGTGCCACCAACCGGGACCAAAGGGCGGGAAGCAGAGACCTTTGGTCCCGGTTGGTGGCACCAACTGGGACTAAAGGGGGGCATTGCTCGGTTGGTGCCACCAACCGGGACCAAAGGTGGGTATTGGTCCCGGTTGGTGCCACTAACCGGGACGAAAGGGGGGTGTTGCTGCCGCCGCCAAAACTTTAGTCCCACCTCGCTAGTTGAGAGGGGCTCGGAGTGGTTTATAAGCCCCACTCTCGCTGCCCTCTCGAGCTCCTCTCAAATGCAGGCTTACGGGCCTAAACACACCGTATCTGCGTGTGGGCCTACTGGGCCTTCTGCGGGCCTGAATCCTGGCCCATGTGTGGGTTTCTAGTCGTATTCAGGCCGTGGTGGCCCACTAGGTGGCATTTTTTTATTTTTCCAATTGTTTTGTTTTGTTTTTTGCATTATTATTATTTTTGCTTTATTTTTTAATTCTTTTTTGCTTTTAGGTCAGAAAATATATAAACTTTTTGTTAGTGCCATTAGTTTTCAAATTTGAATAGTTTAAACTTGAATTATTTGAAATTTGTGTGAATCACTAGTTTGTGATCAACTTTATTATAAAAATAGATTTTGGAGTGATTCTTTTCCTGCTATTTAATATTAATGTTTTTATCATTATATTCAGAAACAGTTTTTATATTTTAGTTTCTAACAAAAAATCTTTATGATAACTCTTTTTGCTATTAGAGTTTCTAACAAAAAAATTCTTTATGAAAATACTTTTTGCTTTTAATGTTTTGAACAGAAAATACTTTCATAATTTTAGTTGCATAAATTTTAGTTTATTATTTTTTCTATTAGAGTTTCATAAAAGTTCTCGAGTTCATTATTTTTTGTATTAGTTCATTCTTTGAGCTAAATGACCTTGAAATTGAAAAGCACTTCAGATGAACTCTGAAGAGGTTGAAAATTGGCATGGTATCATCATTTCACCCACATAACATGTGATAAAAAGTTGAGAGGGTTACGGCAAAAACTGGATGCACTTCGTGTACAAAACGGATAATCTCTTTCGAAGTATCAGGGTTTCGGACGAAAACTCATCTGTTACAAAGGGATTTCATTTTTTTGAACTTATTTGAACTCCAGACTTTTTGTGTGTTCAAAATGCACCATTCAAAGCCACATCATCAATTTTCAACCCTTTCTAACTTCATTTGTTATTTTTAATGCATTTACTGATTTGTTGAGCTAAATGACCTCGAAATTGAAAAGCACTTCAGATGAACTCTGAAGAGGTTGAAAATTGGCATGGTATCATAATTTCACCCACATAGTGTTGGGGATCGTAGCAGAAATCAAAAAATTTCTATGCATCACCGAGATCAATCTATGGAGTTCTCTAGCAACGAGAGGGATAGGAGTGCATCTACATACCCTTGTAGATCGCGAGCGGAAGCGTTCAAGTGAACGGGGATGATGGAGTCATACTCGCCGTGATCCAAATCACCGATGACCAAGTGCCGAACGGACAGCACCTCCGCGTTCAACACATGTACGGTCGGGAAGACATCTCCTCCTTCTTGATCGAGCAAGGGAGAAGGAGAGGTTGATGAAGATCCAGCAGCACGACGGCGTGGTGGTGGATGCAGCAGGATCCCAGCAGGGCTTCGCCAAGCGCAAGCGGGGAGGAGAGGTGTTGCGGAGGGAGAGGGAGGCGCCAAGAGCCAGGGTGCGGCTGCCCTCCCTCCCCCCTCTTTATATAGGGTCCTTGGGGGGCGCCGGCCCTAGGTGATCTAATCTCCAAGGGGGGCGGCGGCCAAGGGGTGGCTTCCCCCCCCCCCAAGCCAAGTGGGGGGCGCCCCCACCCCTAGGGTTTCCCAACCCTAGGCGCGGGGGCAAAGGCGCACCAGCCCACCAGGCTGGTTCCTCCCACTTCAGCCCATGGGGCCCTCCGGAATAGGTGGCCCCACCTAGTGGACCCCCGGGACCCTTCCGGTGGTCCCGGTACAATACCGGTAACCCTCGAAACCTTCCCGATGGCCGAAACTGGACTTCCTATATATAAATCTTTACCTCCGGACCATTCTGGAACTCCTCGTGACGTTCGGGATCATATCCGGGACTCCAAACAACTTTCGGGTTACTGCATACTAATATCTCTACAACCCTAGCGTCACCGAACCTTAAGTGTGTAGACCCTACGGGTTCGGGAGATATGCAGACATGACCGAGACGCCTCTCCGGTCAATAACCAATAGCGGGATATGGATACCCATGTTGGCTCCCACATACTCCTCGATGATCTCATCGGATGAACCACGATGTCGAGGATTCAATCAATCCCGTATACAATTCCCTTTGTCAATCGGTACGTTACTTGCCCGAGACTCGATCGTCGGTGTCCCAATACCTTGTTCAATCTCGTTACCGGCAAGTCACTTTACTCGTACCGTAATGCATGATCCCGTGACCAACCCCTTGGTCACATTGAGCTCATTATGATGATGCATTACCGAGTGGGCCCAGAGATACCTCTCCGTCATACGGAGTGACAAATCCCAGTTTCGATTCGTGCCAACCCAACAAACACTTTCGGAGATACCCGTAGTGCACCTTTATAGCCACCCGATGCCAGGACGTTGTCGCACACACCAAAGCACTTCTACGGTATCCGGGAGTTGCACAACCTCATGGTCTAAGGAAATGATACTTGACATTGGAAAAGCTCTAGCAAACGAACTACACGATCTTTGTGCTATGCTTAGGTTTGGGTCTTGTCCATCATATCATTCTCCTAATGATGTGATCCCGTTATCAATGACATCCCATGTCCATAGTCAGGAAACCATGACTATCTGTTGATCAACGAGCTAGTCAACTAGAGGCTCACTAGGGACACATTGTGGTCTATTTATTCACACATGTATTACGATTTCCGGATAACACAATTATAGCATGAATAATAGACAATTATCATGAACAAGGAAATATAATAATCATTTTATTATTGCCTCTAGGGCATATTTCCAACAGTCTCCCACTTGCACTAGAGTCAATAGTCTAGTTACATTGTGATGAATTGAACACCCATGGAATTCTGGCGTTGATCATGTTTTGCTCTAGGGAGAGGTTTAGTCAATGGATCTGCTACATTCAGGTCCGTATGTACTTTACAAATTTCTATGTCTCCATTTTGAACACTTTCACGAATGGAGTTGAAGCGACACTTGATATGCCTGTTCTTCCTGTGAAACCTGGGCTCCTTCGCAAGGGCAATAGCTCAAGTGTTGTCACAGAAGAGAGTCATCGAGTCCGACGCATTGGGTATGACTCCTAGGTCAGTAATGAACTCCTTCACCCAGACTGCTTCTTGTGCTGCCTCCAAGACTGCCATGTACTCTGCTTCAAATGTTGATCCCGCCACGACGCTTTGCTTGTAACTGCACCAGCTTACTGCCCCACCATTCAAAATATACACGTATCCGGTTTGTGACTTAGAGTCATCCAGATCTGTGTCGAAGCTAGCGTCGACATAACCCTTTATGACGAGCTCTTCGCCACCTCCATAAACGAGAAACATATCCTTGGTCCTTTTCAGGTACTTCAGGATGTTTTTGACCGCTGTCCAGTGTTCCTTGCCGGGATTACTTTGGTACCTACCTACCAAACTTATGGCAAGGTTTACATCAGGTCTGGTACACAGCATGGCATACATAATAGACCCTATGGCTTAGGCATAGGGGATGACACTCATATCTTCTATATCTTCTGCCGTGGTCGGGCACTGAGCCGTGCTCAATCGCGCACCTTGCAATACAGGCAAGAACCCCTTCTTGGACTGATCCATATTGAACTTCTTCAATATCTTGTCAAGGTACGTACTTTGTGAAAGACCGATGAGGCGTCTCGATCTATCTCTATAGATCTTGATGCCTAATATATAAGCAGCTTCTCCAAGGTCCTTCATTGAAAAACACTTGTTCAAATAGGCCTTTATGCTTTCCAAGAATTCTATATCATTTCCCATCAATAGTATGTCATCCACATATAATATGAGAAATGCTACAGAGCTCCCACTCACTTTCTTGTAAACGCAGGCTTCTCCATAAGTCTGCATAAACCCAAACGCTTTGATCATCTCATCAAAGCGAATGTTCCAACTCCGAGATGCTTGCACCAGCCCATAGATTGAGCACCGGAGCTTGCACACCTTGTTAGCATTCTTAGGATCGACAAAACCTTCCGGCTGCATCATATACAATTCTTCCTTAAGAAAGTCGTTAAGGAATGCCATTTTGACGACCATTTGCCATATCTCATAATCATAGAATGCAGCAATTGCTAACATGATTCGGACGGACTTCAGCTTCGCTACGGGTGAGAAAGTCTCATCGTAGTCAAAACCTTGAACTTGTCGATAACCCTTAGCGACAAGTCGAGCCTTATAGATGGTCACATTACCATCTGCGTCTGTCTTCTTCTTAAAGATCCATTTATTTTCTGTGGCTCGCCGATCATCGGGTAAGTCAGTCAAAGTCCATACTTCGTTTTCATACATGGATCCTATCTCGGATTTCATGGCTTCTAGCCATTTGTCGGAATCTGTGCCCGCCATCGCTTCTTCATAGTTCGAAGGTTCACCGTTGTCTAACAACATGATTTCCAGGACAGGGTTGCCGTACCACTCTGGTGCGAAACGTGTCCTTGTGGACCTACGAAGTTCAGTAGGAGCTTGATCTGAAGTATCTTGATCATCATCATTAACCTCCTCTCTAATCGGTGCAGGCACCACAGGAACATTTTCCTGAGCTGCGCTACTCTCTGCTTCAAGAGGCAGTACTTCATCAAGCTCTACTTTCCTCCCACTTACTTCTTTCGAGAGAAACTCTTTCTCTAGAAAGGATCCATTCTTGGCAACAAAGATCTTGCCTTCGGATCTGAGGTAGAAGGTATACCCAATGGTTTCCTTAGGGTATCCTATGAAGACGCATTTTTCCGACTTGGGTTCGAGCTTTTCAGGTTGAAGTTTCTTGACATAAGCATCGCATCCCCAAACTTTTAGAAACGATAGCTTAGGTTTCTTCCCAAACCATAATTCATACGGTGTCGTCTCAACGGATTTTGACGGAGCCCTATTTAAAGTGAATGCGGCAATCTCTAAAGCATAGCCCCAAAATGAGAGTGGTAGATCGGTAAGAGACATCATAGATCGCACCATATCCAATAGAGTGCGATTACGACGTTCGGACACACCGTTACGCTGAGGTGTTCCAGGCGGCGTGAGTTGTGAAACGATTCCACATTTCCTTAAGTGTGTGCCAAATTAGTGACTTAAATATTCTCCCCCACGATCTGATCGTAAGAACTTTATTTTTCTGTCACGTTGATTCTCAACCTCACTCTGAAATTCCTTGAACTTTTCAAAGGTCTCAGACTTGTGTTTCATTAAGTAGACATACCCATATCTACTCAAGTCATCAGTGAGAGTGAGAACATAACAATAGCCACCGCGAGCCTCAACACTCATTGGACCGCATACATCAGTATGTATAATTTCCAATAAGTTGGTTGCTCGCTCCATTGTTCCGGAGAACGGAGTCTTGGTCATTTTACCCATGAGGCATGGTTCGCACGTGTCAAATGATTCGTAATCAAGAGACACTAAAAGTCCATCTGCATGGAGCTTCTTCATGCGTTTGACACCTATGTGACCAAGGCGGCAGTGCCACAAGTATGTGGGACTATCATTATCAACCTTGCATCTTTTGGTATTCACACTATGAACATGTGTAACATTACGCTCGAGATTCATTAAGAATAAACCATTCACCAGCGGGGCATGACCACAAAACATATCTCTCATATAAATAGAACAACCATCATTCTCGGATTTAAATGAGTAGCCATCTCGAATTAAACGAGATCCTGATACAATGTTCATGCTCAAAGCTGGAACTAAATAACAATTATTGAGGTTTAAAACTAATCCCGTAGGTAAATGTAGAGGTAGCGTGCCGACGGCGATCACATCGACCTTGGAACCATTCCCGACGCGCATCGTCACCTCGTCCTTCGCCAGTCTCCGCTTATTCCGCAGCTCCTGCTTTGAGTTACAAATATGAGCAACCGCACCGGTATCAAATACCCAGGAGCTACAATGAGTGCTGGTAAGGTACACATCAATAACATGTATATCACATATACCTTTGGTGTTGCCGGCTTTCTTGTCCGCTAAGTACTTGGGGCTGTTCCGCTTCCAGTGACCACTTCCCTTGCAATAAAAGCACTCAGTCTCAGGCTTGGGTCCATTCTTTGGCTTCTTCCCGGCAACTGGCTTACCGGGCACGGCAAATCCCTTGCCGTCCTTCTTGAAGTTCTTCTTACCCTTGCCTTTCTTGAACTTAGTGGTTTTATTCACCATCAACACTTGATGTTCCTTTTTGATCTCCACCTCCGCTGATTTCAGCATTGAATATACCTCGGGAATGGTCTTTTCCATCCCCTGCATATTGAAGTTCATCACAAAGCTCTTGTAGCTTGGTGGAAGCGACTGAAGGATTCTATCAATGACCGCGTCATCCGGGAGATTAACTCCCAGCCGAGTCAAGCGGTTGTGCAACCCAGACATCTTGAGTATGTGTTCACTGACAGAGCTATTTTCCTCCATCTTACAACTAAAGAACTTGTCGGAGACTTCATATCTCTCGACCCGGGCATGAGCTTGGAAAACCATTTTCAGTTCCTCGAACATCTCATATGCTCCGTGTTGCTCAAAACGCTTTTGGAGCCCTGGTTCTAAGCTGTAAAGCATGCCGCACTGAACGAGGGAGTAATCATCAGCACGTGACTGATAAGCGTTCATAACGTCTTGGTTTGCTGGGAATGGTGCTACACCTAGCGGTGCTTCTAGGACATAATCTTTCTTGGCAGCTATGAGGATGATCCTCAGGTTCCAGACCCAGTCCGTATAGTTGCTGCCATCATCTTTCAGCTTGGTTTTCTCTAGGAACGCATTGAAGTTGAGGGCAACATTAGCGTGGGCCATTTGATCTACAAGACATATTGTAAAGATTTTAGACTAAGTTCATGATAATTAAGTTCATCTAATAAAATTATTCAATGAACTCCCACTCAGATAGACATCCCTCTAGTCATCTAAGTGAAACATGATCTGAGGCAACTAGGTCGTGTCCGATCATCACGTGAGACGGACTAGTCAACATCGGTGAACATCGACATGTTGATCGTATCTTCTATACGACTCATGCTCGACCTTTCGGTCCTCCGTGTTCCGAGGCCATGTATGTACATGCTAGGCTCATCAAGTCAACCTAAGTGTATTGCGTGTGTAAATCTGGCTTACACCCGTTGTATTCGAACATTAGAATCTATCACACCCGATCATCACGTGGTGCTTCGAAACAACGAACCTTCGCAACGGTGCACAGTTAGGGGGAACACTTTCTTGAAATTAATTCGAGGGATCATCTTATTTAAGCTACCGTCATTCTAAGCAAATAAGATGTAAAACATGATAAACATCACATGCAATCAAATAGTGACATGATATGGCCAATATCATTTCGCTCCTTTTGATCTCCATCTTCGGGGCGCCATGATCATCGTCGTCACCGGCATGACACCATGATCTCCATCATCATGATCTCCATCATCGTGTCTTCATGAAGTTGTCACGTCAACTATTACTTCTACTACTATGGCTAACGCTTTAGCAATAAAGTAAAGTAATTACATGACATTTTTGTTGACACGCAGGTCATAAATAAATTAAGACAACTCCTATGGCTCCTGCCGGTTGTCATACTCATCCACATGCAAGTCGTGATTCCTATTACAAGAACATGATCATCTCATACATCACATATATCATTCATCACAACTTTTGGCCATATCACATCACAAAACACTTGCTGCAAAAACAAATTAGACGTCCTCTAATTGTTGTTGCAAGTTCTTACGTGGCTGCTATAGGTTTCTAACAAGAACGTTTCTTACCTACGCCAAAACCACAACGTGAATTGCCAATTTCTATTTACCCTTCATAAGGACCCTGTTCATCGAATCCGATCCGACTAAAGTGGGAGAGACAGACACCCGCTAGCCACCTTATGCAACTAGTGCGTGTCAGTCGGTGGAACCAGTCTCATGTAAGCGTATGTGTAAGGTCGGTCCGGGCCGCTTCATCCCACAATGCTGCCGAATCAAGATAAGACTAGTAACGGCAAGATAATTGACAATATCGACGCACACAACTGCTTTGTGTTCTACTCGTGCATAGAAACTACGCATAGACCTAGCTCATGATGCTACTGTTGGGGATCGTAGCAGAAATCAAAAAATTTCTACGCATCACCGAGATCAATCTATGGAGTTCTCTAGCAACGAGAGGGATAGGAGTGCATCTACATACCCTTGTAGATCGCGAGCGGAAGTGTTCAAGTGAACGGGGATGATGGAGTCGTACTCGTCGTGATCCAAATCACCGATGACAAAGTGCCGAACGGACAGCACCTCCGTGTTCAACACAGGTACAGTCGGGAAGACGTCTCCTCCTTCTTGATCCAACAAGGGAGAAGGAGAGGTTGATGAAGATCCAGCAGCACGACGGCGCGGTGGTGGATGCGGCAGGATCCCAGCAGGGCTTCGCCAAGCGCAAGCGGGGAGGAGAGGTGTTGCGGAGGGAGAGGGAGGTGCCAAGAGCCAGGGTGCGGCTGCCCTCCCTCCCCCCTCTTTATATAGGGGCCTTGGGGGGGCCGGCCCTAGGAGATGAAATCTCCAAAGGGGGCGGCGGCCAAGGGGTGGCTTCCCCCCCACCCAAACCAAGTGGGGGGCGCCCCCACCCCTAGGGTTTCCCAACCCTAGGAGCAGGGGGGCCCAAGGGAGGGCGCACCAGCCCACCAGGGGCTGGTTCCCCTCCCACTTCAGCCCATTGGGCCCTCCGGGATAGGTGGCCCCACCCGGTGGACCCCCGGGACCCTTCCGGTGGTCCCGGTACAATACCGGTAACCCCCGAAACCTTCCCAATGGCCAAAACTGGACTTCCTATATATAAATCTTTACCTCCAGACCATTCCGGAACTCCTCGTGACGTCCGGGATCTCATCCGAGACTCCGAACAACTTTCAGGTTACTGCATACTAATATCTCTACAACCCTAGCGTCACCGAACCTTAAGTGTGTAGACCCTACGGGTTCGGGAGATATGCAGACATGACCGAGACGCCTCTCCGGTCAATAACCAACAGCGGGATCTGGATACCCATGTTGGCTCCCACATACTCCTCGATGATCTCATCGGATGAACCATGATGTCGAGGATTCAATCAATCCCGTATACAGTTCCCTTTGTCAATCGGTACGTTACTTGCCCGAGACTCGATCGTCGGTATCCCAATACCTTGTTCAATCTCGTTACCGGCAAGTCACTTTACTCGTACCGTAATGCATGATCCCATGACCAACCCCTTGGTCACATTGTGCTAATTATGATGATGCATTACCGAGTGGGCCCAGAGATACCTCTCCGTCATACGGAGTGACAAATCCCAGTCTCGATTCGTGCCAACCCAACAGACACTTTCGGAGATACCGTAGTGCACCTTTATAGCTACCCAGTTACGTTGTGACGTTTTGCACACCCAAAGCACTCCTACGGTATCCGGGAGTTGCACAACCTCATGGTCTAAGGAAATGATACTTGACATTGGAAAAGCTCTAGCAAACGAACTACACGATCTTTGTGCTATGCTTAGGTTTGGGTCTTGTCCATCACATCATTCTCCTAATGATGTGATCCCGTTATCAATGACATCCCATGTCCATAGTCAGGAAACCATGACTATCTGTTGATCAAGGAGCTAGTCAACTAGAGGCTCACTAGGGACACATTGTGGTCTATTTATTCACACATGTATTACGATTTCCGGATAACACAATTATAGCATGAATAATAGACAATTATCATGAACAAGGAAATATAATAATCATTTTATTATTGCCTCTAGGGCATATTTCCAACACATAGCATGTGCTAAAAAGTTGACAGGATTACGGCAAAAACTGGATGCACTTCGTGTACAAAACGGACAATCTCTTTCGAAGTATCAGGGTTTCGGTCGAAAACTCATCTGTTACAAAGGGATTTCACTTTTTTGAACTTATTTGAACTCCAGACTTTTTGTGTGTTCAAAATGCACCATTCAAAGACACATCATCAATTTTCAACCCTTTCTGACTTCATTTGTTATTTTTAATGCATTTACTGATTTTTTAAGCTATATGACCCTGAAAATGAAAAGCACTACAAATGAACACTGAAAAGGTTGAAAGTTGGCATGGTTTCATCATTTC
This sequence comes from Aegilops longissima, assembly GCA_021605205.1. Classification (NCBI taxonomy): domain Eukaryota; kingdom Viridiplantae; phylum Streptophyta; class Magnoliopsida; order Poales; family Poaceae; genus Aegilops; species Aegilops longissima. Next base: position 169,052,298 of record CM038682.1, read on the forward strand.
ACCCACATAGCATGTGCTAAAAAGTTGAGAGGATTACGGCAAAAACTGGATGCACTTCGTGTACAAAACGGACAATCTCTTTCGAAGTATCAGGGTTTCGGACGAAAACACATCTGTTACAAAGGGATTTCATTATTTTGAACTTATTTGAACTCCAGACTTTTTGTGTGTTCAAACTGCAACTTTGAAAGCCACATCATCAATTTTCAACCCTTTCTTACTTCATTTGTTATTTTTCATGCATTTACTGATTTTTTTGAGCTACATGACCCTGAAAATGAAAAGCACTACAAATGAACTCTGAAAAGGTTGAAAGTTGGCATAGTATCATCATTTCGCCCACATAGCATGTGCCAAAAAGTTGAGAGGGTTACTGCAAAAACTGGATGCACTTCGTGTACAAAACGGACAATCTCTTTCAAAGTATCAGGGTTTCATACGGAAACTTGTGTGTTACATGGATATTCTAGATCAAAGGCATCATCATAATAGTCGTGGAGAGAAAGTCTTCACTTTTTCTTCACTTGTGTCCTTTGCTTATTGCATCGTAACCATGGATAATCTTCATCATTTAACAGGGTGCTTGGGTCAGCCTTGACTTTGAAGGAAGGAATTTCATGAAACTTTTCATAATCTTCGGACATGTCTGTCTTGCCCTCCACTCCCACGATGTCTCTTTTTCCTGAAAGAACTATGTGGCGCTTTGGCTCATCGTATGATGTGTTCACTTCCTTATCTTTTCTTTTTCTCGGTTTGGTAGACATGTCCTTCACATAGAAAACCCGCGCCACATCATTGGCTAGGACGAATGGTTCGTCTGTGTACCCAAGATTGTTCAGATCCACTGTTGTCATTCCGTACTGTGGGTCTACCTGTAACCTGCCTCCTCACAGATTGACCCATTTGCACTTAAACAAAGGGACCTTAAAATCATGTCCGTAGTCAAGTTCGCATATGTCCACTATGTAACCATAATATGTGTCCTTTCCCCTCTTGGTTGCTGCATCAAAGCGGACACCGCTATTTTGGTTGGTGTTCTTTTGATCTTGGGCAACGTGTAAAATGTATTCCCATTTATCTCGTATCCTTTGTAAGTCAATACAGTCGAAGATGGTCCCCTGGACAACCAGTACAGCTCATCACAAACAGTGTTGTCACCTCTAAGACGTGTTTCCAACCAACTGCTGACAGTCCTGATGTGTTCACATGTAATCCAGTCGTCACACTGCTCCAGGTGTTTGGAGCGCAGACTATTCTTGTGATCATCAACATACGGGTCACCAAGGTAGAGTTCTGTAGAACTGTGTAGTGTGCTTGAGACGAAGAATACCCGTCCCTGCATATTATTGAGTCCCCTCCTAGCGTGCCTTTTCCAGTCAGTCTCCCCTCATACCGCGATTGAGGGAGACCAATCTTCTTAAGGACAGGAATGAAGTCAACACAAAACCCAATGACATCCTCTGTTTGATGGCCCATGGAGATGCTTCCTTCTGGCCTAGCGCGGTTACGGACATATCTCTTTAGGACTCCCATGAACCTCTCAAAGGGGTACATATTGTGTAGAAATACGGGGACCAGAACGACAATCTCGTCGAATAGATGAACAAGGACATGCGTCATGATATTGAAGAAGGATGGTGGGAACACTAGCTCGAAACTGACAAGACATTGCGCCACATCACTCCTTAGCCTTGGTATGATTTCTGGATCGATCACCTTCTGAGGGATTGCATTGAGGAATGCACATAGCTTCACAATGGCTAATCGAACGTTTTCCGGTAGAAGCCCCTCAATGCAACCGGAAGCAGTTGCATCATGATCACTTGGCAGTCATGAGACTTTAGGTGCTGGAAATTTTTCTCTAGCATATTTATTATTCCCTTTCTATTCGACGAGAAGCCATACGGGACCTTCATACTGAGCAGGCATTCAAAGAAGATTTCCTTTTCTTCTTTGGTAAGAGCTGATAATCCCCAAGTGCAGGGAATCATCGTAGCAATTCCCAAAGGTGGAAGTGATAAGTATGCAGTGTCGAACCCACAAGAAGCTAAAGGTAAGATCAATATTCTCTCAAGTCCTATCGCCATCGAGCGATCGACTCTCGCACACAAGTTTGCTTCCAACTAGAAACGAGAAATAAAACTACGGTGTGGGTATGAAGAGGATAACTCTGCATGATATCGGAGAGCTAAAACATAAAAGTAGGTGATATTATCAAAAAGTTAGAATATATTACTAAATATTATAAATAGCGAGTGTGGAATAATGATGGGTCGGTGTGCAGAATTATCCTACGCAATTGTTAACAAGACCGGTAATCGTCATTGCAATTTCATATGAGGGAGAGGCATAAGCTAACATACTTTCTCTTCTTGGATCATCTGCACTTATGATTGGAACTCTAGCAAGCATCCGCAACTACTAAAGATCACTAAGGTAAAACCCAACCATAGAATTAAAGCATCAAGTCCCCTTTATCCCATATGCAACAACCCCCTTACTCGGGTTTATGCTTCTGTCACTCAAGCAACCCACTATAAGCGAATCATGAACGTATTGCAACACCCTACAACGGGAATCCCTCACGCTTGCGCGACACGGAGGGCACAATACGACAGCACCAAAATAAAACATACAACTCATACTAATCTAGATCATCAATCAACCCAAAGACAAAGGATATCTACTCAAAACATCATAGGATGGCAACACATCATTGGATCATAATATGTGGCATAAAGCACCATGTTCAAATAGGGATTTGATGACCCACAAGTATAGGGGATCTATCGTAGTCCTTCAGATAAGTAAGAGTGTCGAACCCAACAAGGAGCAGAAGGAAATGATAAGCGGTTTTCAGCAAGGTATTCTCTGCAAGTACTGAAATAAGTGGTAACAGATAGTTTTGTGATAAGATAATTTGTAACGAGCAACAAGTAACAAAAGTAAATAAAGTGCAGCAAGGTGGCCCAATCCTTTTTGTAGCAAAGGACAAGCCTGGACAAACTCTTATATAAGGAAAAGCACTCCCGAGGACACATGGGAATATCGTCAAGCTAGTTTTCATCACGTTCATATGATTCATGTTCGGTACTTTGATAATTTGATATGTGGGTGGACCTGTGCTTGGGTGCTGTTCTTACTTGAACAAGCATCCCACTTATGATTAACCTCTATTGCAAGCATCTGCAACTACAACAAAAGTATTAAGGTAAACCTAACCATAGCATGAAACGTATGGATCCAAATCAGCCCCTTACGAAGCAACGCATAAACTAGGGTTTAAGCTTCTGTCACTCTAGCAACCCATCATCTACTTTTTACTTCCCAATGCCTTCCTCTAGGCCCAAATAATGGTGAAGTGTTATGTAGTCGACGTTCACATAACACCACTAGAGGCTAGACAACATACATCTCATCAAAATATCGAACGAATACCAAATTCACATGACTACTAATAGCAAGACTTCTCCCATGTCCTCAGGAACAAACGAAACTACTCACAAAGCATATTCATGTTCATAATCAGAGGGGTAATAATATGCATAAAGGATCTGAACATATGATCTTCCACCAAATAAACCAACTAGCATCAACTACAAGGAGTAATCAACACTACTAGCAACCTACTAGTACCAATCCCGGACTTGGAGACAAGAATTGGATACAAGAGATGAACTAGGGTTTTGAGATAAGATGGTGCTGGTGAAGATGTTGATGGAGATTGCCCTCACCCAATGAGAGGAGCATTGGTGATGACGGTGGCGATGATTTCCCCCTCCGGGAGGAAAGTGTACCCGGCAGAACAGCTCTGCCGGAGCCCTAGATTGGTTCTGCCAAGGTTCCGCCTCATGGCGGCGGAGTCTCGTCCCGAAAGGTTGCTTATGTTTTTTTCCTCGTCGAAAGACCTCATATAGCAGAAGATGGGCATCGGAAAGCCAACAGGGGGCCCATGAGGTAGGGGGCGCGCCCAGGGGGTAGGGCGTGCCCCCACCCTCGTGGACAGGTGGGCCCCCCTCTGGTGAACTTCTTCTGCTGGATATTTTTTATTATTTCCAAAAATGACTTCCGTGGAGTTTCAGGACTTTTGGAGTTGTGCAGAATAGGTCTCTAATATTTGCTCCTTTTCCAGCCCAGAATTCCAGCTACCGGCATTCTCCCTTCTTATGTAAACCTTGTAAAATAAGAGAGAATAGCCATAAGTATTGCGACATAACGTGTAATAACAGCCCATAATGCAATAAATATCGATATAAAAGCATGTGCAAAATGGACGTATCAACTCCCCCAAGCTTAGACCTCGATTGCCCTCAAGCGAAAGCCGATAACGATAAATATGTCCTCATGTTTAGAGGTACAGGTGTCGATAAAAATAAAATACGGACATGAAGGCATCATGATTATTCTTATAACAGCAACATATATAGATATTGTCATCTGATTTCTTATACTCAAGTAATAATCTATTCACAATGCAGAGGTACGAATCATAAACTTTATTGAGAACCAACAAACTATAATCTCAGTCATTGAAGCAATTGCAGTTTATCATAACATCAGAAAGAGTCTATGTCAGCTTAAAAGCAAGTCCACATACTCAACTATCATCTAGTCCTTCATAATTGCTAACACTCATGCAATACTTGTGGTTATGAAGTTTTAATCGGACACAGAGAAAGATAGGGGCTTATAGTTTTGCCCCACAACCTTTTACCTCAAGGGTAATGTCAACAATAATAACTCACACTCCCCTACATCCAATTAGGTATATATATCAGGTTCTTTTCAACATACTGTGCTTGCCAAAGGATAAAACGAAAAAGGAAAGGTGAAGATCACTGTGACTCTTGCATAAGATAGAAGATAATAATAAAAGATAAGCCCTTCGCAGAGGGAAGTAGAGGTTGCCATGCGCTTTTATGGTTGGATGCACAAAATCTTAATGCGAAAGAACGTCACTTTATATTGCCACTTGTGATATGAACCTTTATTATGCAGTCCGTCGCTTTTATTACTTCCAAATCACAAGATCATATAAAGCTTATTTCTCCCACACCAATCAATCATTCATATTTAGAGCAATTTTTATTGCTTTGCACCGACGACAACTTACTTGAAGGATCTTACTCAATCCATAGGTAGATATAGTGGACTCTCATGGCAAAATTGGTTTAAGGGTTTTGGAAGCACAAGTAGTATCTCTACTTGGTGCTGAGAATTTGGCTAGCATGAGGGGGAAAGGCAAGCTCAACATGTTAGAGGATCCATGACAACATACTTTATCTCAGATATAAGAAAACATGACTCATTACGTTGTCTTCCTTGTCCAACATCAACTCTTTAGCGTGTCATATTTTAATGAGTGCTCCCAATCATAAAAGATGTCAATAATAGTATATTTATATGTGAAACCTCTCTTTCCTTATTACTTCCTATTAATTGCAACGATGACCAAAACTATGTTTGCCAACTCCCAACAACTTTTAATCATCATACTCTTTCTATGTGAAGTCATTACTCTCAACAAGATCAATATGAACTCTTTGTTTCTTTTTATTCTTTTTCTTCTTTTATTTTATTCACTCAAGATCATGGAAAAATAATCAAGCCCTTGACTCAACACTAATCTTTATTATATATAAAGCTCATGGACTCGATTACATAGAGAGATCATAAAGCAAAACTCAAAACTAGATCATGCCATAAACTTTATTCTACTCGATCAAGATACTACTAATAGGATCGAACTAAGAAAAACGGTAAAGATAGGAGTTGTGATTGTGATACGATACCGGGGCACCTCCCCCAAGCTTGGCAGTTGCCAAGGGGAGTGCCCATACCCATGTGATTATGTCTCCTTCTTTGTTGTTGGTGAAATATTCTTGGCGATGATGCCCTTTAGGATACGATTCTCCTCCTAAAGCTTATTGACTTGCTGCTTGAGGTCCATTATTTCCTTCATGAAGCTTTCAGAATCGCTAAGGCTCCTTGCACCCAAGGGTGCTGCATAGCTCTTGGAGAACAAGTGACACTCCTCTTCATATTTTCATAAGAAAGAAATCTAACATTAGAAGGGATAACCGAGTTTGGAATAGTTGAGCTCTGTAGTTCCCCCATCGTGAACCCAGCTCGGAAGCGAGAAGTGACTTCTTGATCCTCCATGGCATCTGCCCTCATCAAGTCAGCCTCCATCTCTTCCTCCGTTGCTGGCCCAAAGTGGCCAGCGTCGCTGTTTGCCCCTGGTTCCGGTGCCGGATTAGATACCCGGCTCTCCCCCACTGACTCTTGAGAAGACATCTTGCTCTAATCTGCAGCAGCAACAGCTCGAAACAAAAACAGAGGATATTTGCGTGATACTGGAGTCAAAACCCTCAGGAGATTATATAATGAATTTTTACGTATCATGCAAGAAAATGGAGTCCGGAAGGCACACGAGGTGCTCACGAGGTAGGGGGCGCGCCCAGGGGGGTAGGGCGCGCCCTCCACCCTCGTGGGGCCCTTGTGACCTTCCCGGACTGCCACTTATTTTTCTATTTTTCTAAATATTCCAAAACGGAGAAATATTGCCTTAAAAATTGTTTTGGAGTCGGTTTACTTACCGTACCACATATCTATTCCTTTTCGGAGTCTAAAACGTTCTGGAAAGTGTCCCTTATGTATTCCTCCGAGGTTACGGTTTCAATAATATTGGTTTCAACATTTATGGGATTACCTGAGATATAATGTTTAATTCTTTGACCGCTCACCACCTTCGGATTTGTGCCTTCGAAGTTGTTGATTTTTATGGCACCGGAACGATAGACCTCCTCGATAACGTAGGGACCTTCCCATTTAGAGAGAAGTTTTCCTGCAAAAAAATCTTAAACGAGAGTTGTATAGCAATACATAATCACCTACCTTAAAGTCACGCTTTTGTATCCTTTTGTCATGCCATCTTTTAACTTTTTCTTTAAACAACTTGGCATTTCAATAGGCTTGGGTTCTCCATTCATCAAGTGAGCTAATATCAAATAACGTCTGCTCACCGGCAAGTTTGAAATCATAGTTGAGCTCTTTAATAGCCCAATATGCCTTATGTTCTAGTTCGAGAGGTAAGTGACATGCTTTTCCATAAACCATTTTATACGAAGACATACCCATAGGATTTTTATATGCAGTTTTATAGGCCCATAATGCATCATCAAGTTTCTTAGACCAATTCTTTCTAGTCCTATTGACAGTCTTTTGCAAAATTAATTTGAGCTCTCTATTACTCAATTCTACTTGACCACTAGACTGCGGGTGATAAGGAGATGCAATTCTATGATTAACATCATACTTAGCAAGCATTTTACGGAAAGCACCATGAATAAAATGTGAACCACCATCAGTCATTAAATATCTAGGGACTCCAAACCTCGGAAAAATAACTTCTTTAAGAATTTTAATAGAAGTGTTATGATTAGCACTACTAGTTGGAATAGCTTCTACCCACTTAGTAACGTAATCAACAGCAACTAAATATGTGTATATCCATTAGAGGCAGGAAAAGGTCCCATATAATCAAAGCCCCAAACATCAAATGGTTCAATAACTAGTGAATAATTCATAGGCATTTATTGACGTCTACTAATATTACTAATTCTTTGACATTCATCACAAGATAAGACAAACTTACGGGCAACCTTGAAGAGAGTAGGCCAATAAAAACCGGATTGCAATACCTTATGTGTAGTTCTATCTCCAGCATGGTGTCCTCCGTAAGCTTTGGAGTGACACTTGCGTAGGATCTGTTCCTGTTCATGCTCAGGTACACAACGTCTAATAACACCATCTACTCCTTCTTTATAAAGATGTGGGTCATCCCAAAAGTAATGTCTCAAATCATAGAAAAACTTTTTCTTTTGCTGGTATGTGAAACTAGGTGGTATGAATTTAGCAACAATGTAATTAGCATAATCAGCATACCATGGAGTACTACGAGAAGTACCTATAACATTTAATTGTTCATCAGGAAAGCTATCATCAATAGGCAGTGGGTCATCAAGAACATTTTCTAACCTAGACAAGTTGTCTGCAACGGGGTTCTCAGCTCCCTTTCTATCAACAATATGCAAATAAAATTCTTGTAGCAGGAGAACCCATCTAATAAGTCTAGGTTTAGCATTTTTATTTTCCATAAGATATTTAATAGCAGCATGATTAGTGTGAATAGTTACTTTAGAATCAACAATATAAGGTCTGAACTTATCACAAGCAAACACAACTGCTAAGAATTCTTTTTCAGTAGTAGCATAATTTCTTTGAGCATTGTCTAGAGTCTTACTAGCATAATGGATAACATTTAATTTCTTATCAACTCTTTGCCCTAGAACAACACCTACAGCATAATCACTAGCATCACACATAATTTCAAAGGTAAATTCCAATCGGTGGCTGAACAATAGGTGCGAGATCAATGCTTTCTTAAGTATTTCAAATGCTTCTACACAATCATCATCAAAGACAAATGGTTTATCTTTCTGTAATAAATTAGTCAGAGGCCGAGAAATTTTTGAGAAGTCCTTAATGAACCTCCTATAAAATCCGGCGTGACCAAGGAAACTTCTTATACCTTTGATGTCCTTGGGACATGGCATCTTTTCAATAGCATCAACCTTGGCTTTATCAACTTCAATACCTTTTTCAGAAACTTTATGCCCCAAGACAATACCCTCATTAACCATAAAGTGGCACTTTTCCCAATTCAAGACAAGATTAGTTTCTTCACGTCTCTGCAAAACTCGATCAAGATTGCTCTAGCAATCATCAAAAGAAGATCCATAGACGGAAAAGTCGTCCATGAAAACCTCACAAATCTTTTCACAAAAGTTAGAGAATATAGCCATCATGCATCTTTGAAAGGTAGCAGGTGCATTACATAAACCAAAAGGCATACGTCTATAATAAAAAGTACCAAAAGGGCATGTAAAAGTAGTCTTTGATTGATCTTTAGCCGACACATGTGTTTGAGAGAAACCATAATAACCATCTAGAAAGCAATAATGTGTATGTTTGCATAATCTTTCTAGTATTTGATCAATAAAAGGTAAGGGGGTAATGATCTTTCTTAGTAGCCTTATTTAATTTGCGGAAATCAATTACCATCCTATAACCTGTGATAATTCTTTGTGGAATCAATTCATCTTCATCATTAGGAACAACAGTAATACCTCCCTTCTTAGGGACACAATGGACAAGACTTACCCACTGACTATCAGCAACGGGATAAATTATACCTTCCTCCAGAAGCTTTAGTATTTCTTTTCTTACCACCACTTTCATTTTAGGATTCAAACGTTGTTGAGGATCACGAACTGGTTTGGCATCTGCTTCCAAATTTATTTTATGTTGACATAGAGTGGGACTAATGCCCTTAAGATCATCAAGAGTATATCCAATAGCAGCACGGTGCTTCTTCAGAGTTTTCAATAATCTTTCTTCTTCATGCTCTGAAAGGTTAGCACTAATAATAACATGATATATCTTCTTTTCATCAAGATAAGCATATTTAAGATTATCAGGCAACGGTTTAAGCTCAAACACGGGATCACCCTTGGGTGGAGGAGGATCCCCTAAGATTTCAACGGGCAAATTGTGTTTCAGAATAGGTTCATGTTTAAAGAATACTTCATCTATTTCCCTTCTTTCATTCATAAACATATCATTTTCATGGTCTAGCAAATAATGTTCTAAAGGATCACTAGGAGGTATGGCAATAGAAGCAAGACCAATAATTTCATCCTTACTAGTCAATTCTTCTTCACGGTGTTGTTTACTAAATTTAGAGAAATTAAACTCATGAATCATATCATCCAAGCCAATAGTAACAACATTCTTTTCACAGTCTATCTTAGCATTAACAGTATTCAAGAAGGGTCTACCAAATATAATGGGACAAAAGCTATCTTGTAGGGAATCTAGAACAAGAAAATCAGCAGGATATTTATTTTTCCCACACAAGACTTCAACATCTCTAACAATTCCCATTGCTGATATAGTATCTCTATTGGCAAGTTTAATTGTAACATCAATATCTTCTAACTCAGCAGGTGCAATTTCATGCTTAATTTCTTCATATAAGGTAATAGGTATAACACTAGCACTAGCACCCATATCACATAAGCCATGATAACAATTATCTCCTATTTTAACAGAAATAACAGGCACGCCTACCACAAGTCTATGTTTATCTTTAGTACTAGGTTTGGCAATTCTAGTAGTTTCACCGTAGAACTGAATAACATGCCCATCAATATTATCAGATAAGAGATCTTTAACAATAGCAATATTAGGTTCTACTTTCACTTGCTCAGGAGGTGTATAAGTTCTAATATTGCTTTTATGAACCACAGTTGAAGCTTTAGCATGATCCTTTATTCTAACAGGGAAAGGTGGTTTCTCAACATAAGTAGGAACAATAGGATCATTGTAAGTGACAGTCTTTTCTTCAACTTTAATAGGTGCAACTACTTTTACTTCTATGGGAGGATGATAATTTAAACCACTTATCCTTGGGGAGATCAAAATAAGTAGCAAAAGATTCACAGAAAGAAGCTACTATCTCAGAGTCAAGTCCATATTTAGTGCTAAACTTACGGAAAATATCGGTATCCATAAAAGATTTAACACAATCAAACTTAGGTTTTATACCTGACTCCTTACCTTCGCTGAGATCCCAATCTTCAGAGTTGCGTTTAATTCTGTCAAATAAATCCCATTTAAATTCAATAGTCTTCATCATAAAAGAGCCAGCACAAGAAGTATCGAGCATGGTGCGATTGTTTTCAGAAAGCCGAGCATAAAAGTTTTGAATAATTATTTCTCTTGGGAGCTCATGATTAGGGCATGAATATGACATTTATTTAAGCCTCCCCCAAGCTTGAGCGATGCTTTCTCCTTCGCGAGGCCGAAAATTATATATATAATTGCGATCACGATGAACAAGATGCATAGGATAATACTTTTGATGAAATTCCAATTTCAATCTTCTATAGTGCCATGATCTCGTATCATCACATAGCCTATACCATGGCAATGCATCTCCCTTCAAAGATAAAGGGAAGACCTTCTTATTAGCAACATCATCGGGTATACCTGCAAGCTTAAATAATCCACAAATTTCATCCACATATATTAGGTGCTCATCAGGATGCTTTGTTCCATCTCATGTAAAAGGATTAGTTAGCAGTTTTTCTATCATACCCGAAGGGAATTCAAAGGGAACATTTTCATATTCAATAGGTTCGGTAGGTTGAGGATCAACTCTTTGCTCTACTGGTCGGGGTGAAGATACCCCAACAAGCCCCTCAGAGGATTAGTTTCCATAGTAACAAGTGACAGTAAATTTCAGCACACTATATAAATTTTTCCTTACCAAATTCCACCTACCAAAGGTGCTTCACTCCCCGGCAACGGCGCCAGAAAAGAGTCTTGATGACCCACAGGGGATCTATCGTAGTCCTTTCGATAAGTAAGAGTGTCGAACCCAATGAGGAGCAGAAGGAAATGATAAGTGGTTTTCAGCAAGGTATTCTCTGCAAGTACTGAAATAAGTGGTAACAGATAGTTTTGTGATAAGATAATTTGTAACGAGCAACAAGTAACAAAAGTAAATAAAGTTCAGCAAGGTGGCCCAATCCTTTTTGTAGAAAAGGACATGCCTGGACAAACTCTTATATAAGGAAAAGCGCTCTTGAGGACACATGGGAATATCGTCAAGCTAGTTTTCATCACGTTCATATGATTCGCGTTCGGTACTTTGATAATTTGATATGTGCGTGGACCGGTGCTTGGGTGCTGTTCTTACTTGAACAAGCATCCCACTTATGATTAACCTATATTGCAAGCATCCACAACTACAACAAAAGTATTAAGGTAAACCTAACCATAGCATGAAACATATGGATCCAAATCAGCCCCTTACGAAGCAACGCATAAACTAGGGTTTAAGCTTCTGCACTCTAGCAACCCATCATCTACTTATTACTTCCCAATGCCTTCCTCTAGGCCCAAATAATGGTGAAGTGTTATGTAGTCGACGTTCACATAACACCACTAGAGGCTAGACAACATACATCTCATCAAAATATCGAACGAATACCAAATTCACATGACTACTAATAGCAAGACTTCTCCCATGTCCTCAGGAACAAACGTAACTACTCACAAACCCTACTAGGGAAAACCTTATACACAAAATGTTACCAGTAGTGCTTGTTAAAATGAGGCGCTACTGCTACCCGCTTAGCAGTAGCGTTGTAGGAAAAGAACGCGCTACTACTATAATTGCCGCACCGTTCTCGATGTGCTAGGTATAGTAGTAGCGCCCTTCTACGAACAGCGCTACTACTACGGATTTTAGCAGCAGCGCGTTTTGCCTCCCCACGCTACTGTTAAAGCTATTTTCACCTAACCCCAGCGGCCTGATTCCTCTCCTCTGCTTCCTCCCCAATTCTCCTCTACTATTCCTCGTCGCCTCCGCCTCACCGCCGTCTCCCCGACCCGCCTCGCTTGCCGTCTCCCCGACCCCACCCCCCCGCCTCCGCCTAGCCCGTCTCCCCGACCCGCCTGCACTTGCCGTCTCCTCGACCCCACCTCGTCGCCGTCTCCCCTGACCCCGCCTCGTCGTCATCTCCCTCGACCCGCCTCGCCGCGCCTCGGTGCCGCCGTCTCCCCCGACACCATCTCTCTCCCCGCCCTCTGTAAGCACTCTCCCCTTCCGATCCCTCTTCTCTGCTTCGTATGAACCCTAGCTATTTAGTGCTAGTTAGTATGAACCCTAGGCTATTTTTAGTGCTAGTTAGTTAATTACTTATATGGTAATTAGGGCAGTACTTCCTAGGTACTAATTAGTTAGTAAGAACTAGGTACTAATTAGGTATTAGTTTATTTTTATTTATAGTAAGTTTATTTTTAGTAAGAACTAATTGAATTAATAGAACTCGTTAGTAAGAACTTGTTGCTATTTTTTTAGTTAAAGCAATTTTTCTCGCATCGACGTGGACGATGCCTATCCCCATCCTCGTCGTTGAGTCGGCGGAGGACGACACACTGCTTGACCAGATGGGCCATGTCCGGACTGGCTCCGCCGAGGTGGTACTGGAGGCGCTACCTACGGGGCGCAGGTTGGTGAGGAGCCAGCCTGTCGTTGACTGAACCTTCTTTGGTGGCGGTCGCGTGGGCCAGTGACGGTCCAGAGGCTCGAGGACTCCGCGGAGGTGGTGCGTCACAGTGTCAGTGAGGAGGACGCGCACGTCCGTCGCTACTTGTTTGCGTTGGAGCACAAGTTCTCTAATACCTGGCAGGTTCTCCATGGATCTCATTGGAGCTATGATCCCATGATGGTTCCTTCTCTGTGGGTGTCCACCGCCCGCGCCAATACCCGTCCTGTGCTAGGGTTTTAGTTGTACTAGTGATGTTATATGTATGACACTATTCGGGAGTATTAGTGATAATATTCGACGATGTACGGACGCATGAGATGATTTACTTTTGCTTATTGAATGCATGCTAATTTGAGTCCTATAAGATATTTTGAAATGTATATCTTGTGTTGCTCAATATCCAAGTGGCCGGTCATGTTTGCAGGTTACACCTCCGAGTGGCCTATGTTTTGCCGAAGTGTTGATTCATTTCTGTTCTGGCAAATTTCAGGCGCTCGATATGTCCTATTTTAGCAAAGGTCATGCCGGATTTTTTCGTGAATTTTGGCATGACTTTTGCCAGAATATGTAGGAAATATCGAGTGCCCCGGATTTGTGTGTTGAGTATCCTGGTAGTTGTCTTCGATCGATTTTCAATTAATGTTTTAACTATGAACATAGGAAATGTCTGATGACGAAAAGGATTTTGGTATTTGCAAATACTTCAAGACGCGGCGGCCTGTCGCATGTAATCTTCCTAGATGATGATAGGCGCTTGACATCAAGCTGGATAAGAACTTGAAGTGGATCTGAAGAAATCACAATGACAAGTCTTTTTTCGTAATTAAGCATGACATCTGCTTCATTTGCTTCAACTTATATTTTTTTACTATTCTACTAGCGTATCCACTGCCATGCAAGAGTTTTTGTATTGGATAAGATAGGTTTCAGTCATACTATGGAGGTAAAGAAAGTTTACTTGAAGACCGAGCATGGTTATATTTTCCACGCAAAATTATAAAATTCAGACGACTACACCTATTTTGGATGCAAAACATGGCGAGCACTATGCAAGACTATGCATTTGAGCCTTATATGGTTATCACCTTTGATATTCGTCCGGAAGATGATATTGAAGGTAATACCGACATCCGGTCGATGTGCGACGCCTCGATTACACCATTATGTAAGTTTCTCAACCATATTTATGTCTTTGATATTGTTTATTCAAAATAGTTGACAACTAATTTGTATTGTCACTTATTTGGTGCAAGCAAACATGTCCAGCGCTTGGTAGACAGGACCTACTACTGTCCCGGGCTGAACTAAACTCATGAGGAGCTAAGTCATTATGTTTCATGGCTTGAGGATCTTGATCTGTCAAGACAAATTTTCTTCCTGCACTTAGAAATGTTAGTCTGAAAACGTCGACCAATAGTGTTCGTAATGAACTACGGTCACATCTATTTAGGAAGGATGGTAAGATTTTTACTATTTGTCCTTAGTGCATCTTTTCCATACATTATTTGTGAAGCTAAACTTCATTGCTAAGTATGTTACCATACGATGTTCTTCAACAGGGACTCCTGATGAATGTTGTGCCTTATGGGATCGAGACTAAAGGTACCATGAGTATTATTAGCTTACGGCCAAGATATCCTACATGTTACTTTAGTGCATTCAAGATCAGCGATGGATGCTTAATAGTGCAAGACTGGACCAAATATGTGATGGGGGAGCTTTAGAAGTACTAGGGGGCAGCAAACAGATGTGCTACCCACAATTAGGAGACAGGTTCATCTGCATGCTCCAATTTGATCAAGGAGGAGAGCTACACATGTTTTATGTTATTTTACCTAAGAGAGAGCAGCAGGAGTGATTAGCTAGCTAGAAATGAGTTTGAGGATGATGATGTGCTACACTATTACTATGATGATAAAATAGCTAGTGTTGGTGGTAATGACTATGATGATTATTATTAGCTAGTGTTGGTGGTGATTAGCTAGCTAGAATGAGAGTTTGAAGATGATGATGTGTGCTACACTATGACTATGATGATTCAATAGCTAATGTTGGTGGTAATGACTATGATGATGATTAAATAGCTTGTGTTGGCGGTTTAGATTCAAGTGGAGGCAACATGTGGTGCACATCGAAAGTACTACTAGTCCAAACTAGATCAAGTTTGGATTTGTAGTATACTTTTGACATGCACCACATATTGCCTCCACTTGAAACTAATCCACATTCATTTGACACACTGTTATGGACATAATGATGTAAACCTCATAACTGGTATTGTACCAATATTTGTACGACGGCGCATAAATACACTAAAAATAAAAAAAATAAAAAAAATAATACTAGTAGCGATGGACAGAAAACGCGCTGCCAGTAGTTACATTAGCAGTAGCGTGGGATTCAACAAACGCTGCAGCTACATGTCCTAGCAGTAGCGCGTGCGGGCGCATGTTACTGCTAAGCAATAGCTGTAGCGCCTTATTAGTAGCGCGCCTACCCGCGCTACTAGTGAGCACAAAACCAGCGCTACTGCTAGGGTTTTCCCTAGTAGTGAAAGCATATTCATGTTATAATCAGAGGGGTAATAATATGCATAAAGGATCTGAACATATGATCTTCCACCAAATAAACCAACTAGCATCAACTACAAGGAGTAATCAACACTACTAGCAACCTACTAGTACCAATCCCGGACTTGGAGACAAGAATTGGATACAAGAGATGAACTAGGGTTTTGAGATAAGATGGTGCTGGTGAAGATGTTGATGGAGATTGCCCTCTCCGGATGAGAGGAGCGTTGGTGATGACGATGGCGATGATTTCCCCCTCCGGGAGGGAAGTGTCCCCGGCAGAACAGCTCTGTCGGAGCCCTAAATTGGTTCCGCCAAGGTTCCGCCTCGTGGCGGCGGAGTCTCGTCTCGAAAGGTTGCTTATGATTTTTTCCTCATCGAAAGACCTAATATAGCAGAAGATGGGCATCGGAGAGCCAACAGGGGGCCCACGAGGTAGGGGGGCGCGCCCACGGGCCTCCCCACTAGTAAGTCTTTGTTCCAGTATATTTTCCAGAAAAATTCTCCATTGATTTTCATCACATTCCGAGAACTTTTATTTCTGCACAAAAACAACACCACGGTAGTTCTGCTAAAAACAGCGTCAGTCCGGGTTAGTTCTAATCAAATCATACCAAAATCATATAAAACTATTGTAAACATGGCATGAATACTTCATAAATTATAGATACGTTGGAGACGTATCAAGAGCGTAGCTGGCAGGACAATCATACTGCTTTGGAGGCATGCCGTCTTTTTCGTGCAAACGTTGCAGGTCCTCCCGTGCCTCCGGTGTATATTTTGTCTTCCCATACACGCCCAAGAAGCCTAGCAGGTTCACGCAAAGGTTCTTCGTCACATGCATCACGTTGATTGAAGAGCGGACCTCTAGGTCTTTCCAGTAGGGTAGGTCCCAAAATATAGATTTCTTCTTCCACATGACTGCGCGTCCCTCGGCGTCATCCGGAACAGACAGTCTGCAGGGACCCTTTCCAAAGATTACGTGTAAATCATTGACCATAGAAAGTACGCGATCACCGGTACACATGGCGGGCTTCTTCCGGTGATCTGCCTCGCCTTTGAAATGCTTGCCTTTCTTTCGACATTGATGGTTGGTCGGAGGAAATCGACGATGCCCCAGGTACACATTCTTCCTGCATTTGTCCAGGTATATACTTTCGGTGTCAGCTAAACAGTGTGTGCATGTGTGGTATCCCTTGTTTGTCTGTCCTGAAAGGTTACTGAGAGCAGGCCAATTGTTGATGGTTACTGCTACCTCTTGAGCACTGCGTTGGTTTTCCCTTGAAGAGGAAAGGGTGATGCAGTAAAGTAGCGTAAGTATTTCCCTCAGTTTTTGAGAACCAAGGTATCAATCCAGTAGGAGTCCACGCACGAGTCCCTCACACCTACATAAACAAATAACTCCTCGCAACCAACGCGATAAGGGGTTGTCAATCCCTACACGGTCACTTACGAGAGTGAGATCTGATAGATATGATAAGATAATATTTTTTGTATTTTTGTGATAAAGATGCAAAGTAAAGAAAGTAAAATAAAAACGGCGCTAGAAATAGCTTGTTGTCGGGAGATTAATATGATGGAAAATAGACCCGGGGGCCATAGGTTTCACTAGTTGCTTCTCTCAAGAGCATAAGTATTTAAGGTGGGTGAACAAATTACTGTTGAGCAATTGACAGAATTGAGCATAGTTATGAGAATATCTAGGTATGATCATGTATATAGGCATCACGTCCGAGACAAGTAGACCGACTCCTACCTGCATCTACTACTATTACTCCACACATCGATCGCTATCCAGCATGCATCTAGGGTATTAAGTTCATAAGAACAGAGTAACGCTTTAAGCAAGATGACATGATGTAGAGGGATAAATTCATGCAATATGATATAAACCCCATCTTATTATCCTCGATGGTAACAATACAATACGTGCCTTGCTGCCCCTACTGTCACTGGGAAAGGACACCGCAAGATTGAACCCAAAGCTAAGCACTTCTCCCATTGCAAGAAAGATCAATCTAGTAGGCCAAACCAAACGGATAATTCGAAGAGACTTGCAAAGATAACCAATGATACATAAAAGAATTCAGAGAAGATTCAAATATTGTTCATAGATAAACTTGATCATAAACCCACAATTCATCGGTCTCAACAAACACACCGCAAAAGAAGATTACATCGAATAGATCTCCACAAGAGAGGGGGAGAACATTGTATTGAGATCCAAAAAGAGAGAAGAAGCCATCTAGCTAATAACTATGGACCCGAAGGTCTGAGGTAAACTACTCACACATCATCGGAGAGGCTATGGTGTTGATGTACAAGCCCTCCATGATAGATGCCCCCTCCGGCGAAGCTCCGGAAAAGGCTCCAAGATGGGATCTCACGAGTACAGAAGGTTGCGACGGTGGAATTAGGTTTTTGGCTCCGTATCTGGTAGTTTGGGGGTACGTAGGTATATATAGGAGGAAGAAGTACATCGGTGGAGCAACATGGGGCCCACGAGGGTGGAGGGTGCGCCCAGGGGGGTAGGCGCGCCCCCCTACCTCGTGGCTTCCTGGTTGATGTCTTGACGTAGGGTCCAAGTCCTCTGGATCACGTTCGTTCCGAAAATCACGTTCCCGAAGGTTTCATTCCGTTTGGACTCCGTTTGATATTCTTTTTCTGTGAAACTCTGAAATAGGCAAAAAAAACAGCAATTCTGGGCTGGGCCTCCGGTTAATAGGTTAGTCCCAAAAATGATATAAAAGTGTATAATGAAGCCCAATAATGTCCAAAACAGAATATAATATAGCATGGAGCAATCAAAAATTATAGATACGTTGGAGACGTATCAGTTACAAACAGCAATGCATGCAGGTTAAATTCCTCCTGTTTGTGCTTATCCCACACACGTACACCGTTTCCATTCCATAGCTGTAAAAGTTCTTCAACTAATGGCCTTAGGTACACATCAATGTCGTTGCCGGGTTGCTTAGGGCCTTGGATGAGAACTGGCATCATAATGAACTTCCGCTTCATGCACATCCAAGGAGGAAGGTTATACATACATAGAGTCACGGGCCAGGTGCTGTGATTGTTGCTTTGCTCCCCGAAAGGATTAATGCCATCCGTGCTTAAACCAGCCATACGTTCCTTGGGTCTCCTGCAAACTCAGCCTGGTACTTTCTCTCGATTTTTCTCCACTGTGACCCGTCAGCGGGTGCTCTCAACTTCCCGTCTTTCTTACGGTCCTCTCTGTGCCATCGCATCAACTTGGCATGCTCTTTGTTTCTGAACAGATGTTTCAACTGTGGTATTATAGGAGCATACCACATCACCTTGGCAGGAACCCTCTTCCTGGGGGGCTCGCCGTCAACATCACCAGGGTTATCTCGTCTGATCTTACACCGCAATGCACCGCATACTTGGCATGTGTTCAAATCCTCGTACGCACCGAGGTAGAGGATGCAGTCATTAGGGCATGCATGTATCTTCTGCACCTCCAATCCTAGAGGGCATACGACCTTCTTTGTTGCGTACGTACTGTCGAGCAATTCGTTATCCTTTGGAAGTTTCTTATTCAATATTTTCAGTAGCTTCTCAAATCCTTTGTCAGGCACAACATTCTCTGCCTTCCACTGCAACAATTCCAATACAGTATCGAGCTTTGTGTTGCCATCTTCAAAATTGGGGTACAACCTTTTTTTGTGATCCTCTAACATGCGATCGAACTTCAGCTTCCTTTTGGCTTTCACACTATCTCCTTGCATCAACAATGACCCGGCGGAGATCATCATCGGGCACATCGTCTGGTTCCTCTTGATCTTCAGCTTCCCCCGTTGCAGCATCACTGTATTCAGGGGGCACATAGTTGTCATCGTCCTCTTCTTCTTTTTAGTTTTCCATCATAACCCCTATTTCTCCGTGCTTGGTCCAAACATTATAGTGTGGCATGAAACCCTTATAAAGCAGGTGGGTGTGAAGGATTTTCCGGTCAGAATAAGACTTCATAATCCCACATATAGGGCATGGACAGCACATAAACCATTCTGCTTGTTTGCCTCAGCCACTTCGAGAAAATTATGCACGCCCTTAATGTACTCCGAGGTGTGTCTATCACCGTACATCCATTGCTGGTTCATCTGCGTGCATTATATATAATTAAGTGTGTCAAAAACCATTACAGAACATCATGAATAGATAAGTGACCAAATTAAGAAGTTCATCATCACATTAAAACCAAAGTACATACATAGTTCTCATTGAACAACATATAGCTCTCCAGAGCATCTAATTAAACCATACATTGAAACTATGTAAAACATTTCAATGCAATAACAAATGCGATCATAATCGCAACCAAGGTAACAATTGATCCAACGGCATAATGATACCAAGCCTCGGTATGAATGACATATTTTCTAATCTTTCTAATCTCCAAGCGCATTGCATCCATCTTGATCTTGTGATCATCGACAACATCCACAACATGCAACTCCAATACCATCTTCTCCTCCTCATTTTATTTTTATTTTTTCCTTCAAGTAATTGTTTTCTTCTTCAACTAAATTTAACCTCTCGACAATAGGGTCGGTTGGAATTTCCGGTTCACATACCTCCTAGATAAATAAAATCTATGTCATGTTGGTCGGCATAATTGTCAAAAACAATAAATGAACCAAATAGTTATAAAGATAATATATACCACATCCGAATCATAGACAGGACGAGGGCCGACGGGGGCGGATACCAAAACCATCACACATATAATAACAAGCAATAATAAAAGTAAGAAAATTAGACAAGTTATATCTAATCATACAAGTAAGAATTTTTTTCTTTTAGAAAGAAGATAAGAACAAGAGGCTCACCACGGTGGTGCCGGCGACAATATCGGCGCGGGCGATCGATGGCGGTGAATACGGGGACGGGACTTGAACCTAGACAAATCTCGAGGAAAATGGAGCTTGGAGGTCGAGCTTCGAGAGGAGAAAGCTTAACTAGTGTGGCTCGGGCATTTCATCGAACACCTCATGTGCATAGGAGGTGAGCTAGAGCACCACAAAGCTCTCCCCTCGTCGGCCAGAAAAAACAGAGCAGTGTGGAGTGCTCTGCTCGCTGGTGAGGGGGTATATATAGGCACCTCATTGGTCCCGGTTCGTGGCTGGAACCGGGACGAAGGCTCTCTTCGCCGATTCCAGCCATTTAACCGGGACCAATGGATGTGGGCAGAGCGAGACCATTAGTCCCGATCAGTGCTCGAACCGGGACAAATGGGTCTGCATTTAACCAGGACCAATGCCCCACGAGGCCCGCCTGCCCCCTGGCGCCTTTAATGGGGACGTATGCCCCCATGGGTCCCGGTTAAGTGATCGAACCGGACTAATGAGACTGGCCAGGCCTGAACCAAAGCCATGTTTTCTACTAGTGAATTGGTAGAAAAGCGCATAGTTATGACGATATTCAAGGCAATGATCATCTACATAGCCATCACGTCCGAGACAAGTAGATCGACTCATGCCCACATCTACTACTATTACTCCACACATCGACCGCTATCCAGCATGCACATAGAGAATTAAGTTCATAAAGAACGAAGTAACGCCTTAACCAAGATGACATGATGTAGACAAAGTAAACTCAAGCAATATGATTAAAACCCGTCGTTCTCCCCTTAATGACAACAACAGATACGTAGCTTGTCCCCTTCTGTCACTGGGATATAGGTCACCACAATATTGAACCCATTACAAAGCACCTCTCCCATTGCAAGATAAATCAATCTATTTGGCCAAACCAGACCACACTAGTAGAAAAGGGGCCAATGGTCCAGGCCGGTCCAGCCCATTAGTCCCGGTTCAATCCAAAACCGGGACCAATGGGGGCATTGGACCCGGTTCGTGAGCCCCGGGGGCCGGCCGGGCCACGTGGGCCATTGGTCCCGGTTCGTCTGGACCTATTGGTCCCGGTTCGTCTGGACCTATTGGTCCCGGTTGGTGGGACGAACCGGGACCAATGGCCCTCGCTCCTGGCCCACCACCATTGGTCCCGGTTGGTGACTTGAACCGGGACCAAAGGCTGCCCATTAGTCCCGGTCCAAGCCACCAACCGGGACTAAAGGGTTGGTCCTCGTTAATGGCGAGTTTAGTCCCACCTCGCCAACCAAGGGGAATCGGACGGTTTATAAGCCCCCCTCTCTGCTGTTGAGCTCCTCGAAAATGAAAATAGATGCCCTTATACGAGGATTTAGCCTAAATTCATACGTAATTTCTCTGAAATTTGTTATGAATTTAGGTTGAATTTTTCTATAAGCGCATCTATGCTCATTCTGAGTAGTTTTTATATAGTTTTTTTCTTTTCGCTTATTTCGATTTGTAATAAGTCATTAAAAATAAGCATATATGCTCATTTTTAGTAAAGTTAATCATAACTATTTTTCTTCTATCTATTTTTGAATTGCAATAAGTCATTAAAATAAGCATCTATGCTCATTTTTAGTAAAGTTAATCACAACTATTTTTTCTTCTATTTATTTATGAATAGTTTTTATATAGTTTTTTTCTTTTACGCTATATTTATTTTTTCTATTTATTTATGAGTTGTAATAAGTCATTAAAAATAAAAAGATTTTAGTAAAGTTAATCACAACTATTTTTTCTTCTATTTATTTCTGAGTAGTTTTTTTTTTTTTCTCGCTATATTTTTCTTCTATTTATTTCAGGGCTTATAAACATCATGAAAGTGCCTCTCGCTTGGCGAGTGGGACTAAAAAACAGCTGCATAAAATAAATAAGTAAAGAAAAAAGTGCCTCCTCATCGGGCCCCCACGGCCTGGATACGACTAGAAACCCACCATGGGCCAGATTCAGCCCAGTGGCCCAATGGGACCATCGGGCAAAGCAATAGTAAGTAGGCCCGTAAGCCTGCAGTGGAGAGAAGCTCGAGAGGGGAGCGGCAGTGGGGCTTATAAACCACTGCGCGCCCCTCTCAGCTAGCAAGGTGGGACTAAACTTCCGTGCCGCACCGTGCCAGCACACTGCCATTGGTCCCGGTTCGTGGCTCCAACCGGGACCAAAGCCCTCTGCTTCCCGCCCTTTTCGCTGCTGAAAAGAGGCCTTTGGTCCCGGTTGGTGCTACCAACCGGGACTAAAGGGTGCATTGGTCCCGGTTGGAGCCACGAACCGGGACCAAAAGAATTGGCTATATAAGGAAAATTTCAGACCGCATCCCCACTTCGATCTCTCCTCCTCCTCGATCTCGACGCGCGCTTGCTGACCGACCGACCTGCCCATCGCCGCCCGCCCGCCCGCCCGACACCGTCGCCCGCCCGCCGTCGCCACCCGCCCGCCCGACACTGTCGCCTCCCTGCCTGCCCGAAGTCGCCCGCCGCCCGCCCGACGTCGAGTCATTCGCACGCACAAGACTCGTCGTCATCGCCTTCGACCTCGCCGTGAGCAACTTAGATGTGTAGTAGTTTAGATATGTATAGTTCATAGTATGTTAATTTAGATTGTGTAATTAATTTGTTCATATTGTGTTAGATTTTTTCTGTTAATAGATTTTTTTCTATTAATTTGTTCATAGTGTGTTTGGTGATATTTAGATTGTGTTAGTAAGTACTATAATTGAACTAGCTAGTTAGAAAAATATATATAGAAGTATGTAGTAAGTGCTTAGTATAGTTGAACTAGATAGTTGATTTAATTAATAAAACTACTTTATTTAACTATATATAGAAGTAGTTTGTAGTAAGTGCTACTTTATTTATTTATAGTAAGTGCTACTTTATTTATTTATAGTAAGTACTACTTTATTTATTTATAGTAAATGCTTAGTATAGTAGTTGATATATAGTTGATTTAATTAATAAAACTACTTTATTTAACTATATGTAGAAGTAGTTCCCGCATCGACGTCGGCGATGCCTATCCCGCATCCTCGTCGTCGTCGACTCGGCGGTGAAGGCTTGCTTGATCAGGGCCATGTTCGGGACTGGGCTCCGCCGGGCTGGTATTGGGAGGTGCTACCTTCCGGCGGACGTAGGTTGGTGAGGAGGCAGCCCGTTGTTGACCCGATCCTTGTTTGGTGGCGGTCGCGTGGGCCAGTGACGGTGTCGAGGCTTCCGGACACAGCGGAGGTGGTACGTCACCGTGTCAGCGAGGAGGACGAGCACGTCCGCCGCTACATGGTTGCATTGGAGGGCAGGTTCGACAATACCTGGCAGGTTCTTCAGGGATCTCACTGGAGCTATGATCCTGTGATGGTTCCTTATCTTTGAGTGTCCACCGCCCGCGTCGATACCCGTCGGGCGCTATGGTTCTAGTTGTATTAGTGATGCTATATTAGTGATAATATTCGACGATGTACGAACACCAAGAGATGATGTACTTTTGCTTATAATTATTGAATGCATGCTAATCTGAATACTACTTTATTTTATAATTTAGTTTTGCTTATTTTATGATTTGGTTTTGCTTATAATTGAATGCTCATATTGGATAAGTTATCCTTCATTTGAATTATAAACATAGGCCGGAAATGTCGTACTCGGACGCATTTAAAACCGCCCGCCCAGTCGATTGGTGCCACGACGACCGAGGTCTCGCGACAGCAGTTCATTGAGCTGGACGAAGATCGGCGCTTGGCATTAAGCTCGACGAGACCTTCGATGTTCAGACGATGCATAGCAGCGACAATAGTTTTTTTCGTAATTAATCAGGACTTCAACTATTTTAATCATGACAATATTTTTCATCTTTTCCAATTCGACTAGCTTATCCCATGCTTTGCAAGACGTTATGTCTTGGAGAGGATGGGTTTTGAAGACCATGAAAGTTTCGAAACCAAAAAAATTATCCTAAGTACCCATCATGGTGTGGATTTTCAAGTAAAGCTGTACAATGCTCAGAGTGTAACCCATTTTGGTTGCAAAAATTGGGAAGCACTTTGCAAGATGTATGGTCTTGATGAGGGTATGCTTGTCACCATGGATCTTGGTGATCCTACAATCGAGCAAGAGAGACCTTCGATTTGGGTCCTTGTGGATACACCTCCAATTCTTCCCCCATGTGAGCTTAACATAATTATTAAGTAATTTATATTGTTTATTTCAAAATAGTTGACAGCTTATTTTGATTGTTCAAAGAATGTGCGGAAGATGGTAGACAAAACCCACTACACCGATGGCTCCGAATTAACTTATAAGGAGAAAAATCATCTGATAGCATTTTGTAGAGATCTTGAGAATTACAATGTCTACAATCGAACTCCTCAACATTATGGTCAATACGTGCCACTAGTGCATGTGTTGAACTACGGTAACTACCATGGAGATACCCTGGTAAGATTTTTTACTATTACGACATCCGTGCATCTTTTTGCATACTTCTAAAACTAGTACATCATTTGTAACGCCCCGGATTCGATGCGCCAGGTGTCCGCCAGTTATTCGTCGTCGTTGCCATGTCATGTGCTTGCGTGTTGCACTTTGCCATGTCATCATATGCATTTCATACCATGTCATCATGTGCATTTAATTTTGCATACGTGTTCGTCTCATGCATCCGAGCATTTTCCCGTTGTCCGCTTTTCCAATCCGCACTCCTATGTCTCCCGCGCCCCTTTTACCTCTTTTAGGTATGCGAGTGTTAACGGTCTCGGAATGGCCGAGGTTTGCCAAGCGGCCTTGGTATAGCACCGGTAGACCGCCTGTCAAGTTTCGTGCCATTTGGAGGTCGTTTGGTACTCCAACGGTTAACCAAGTAACCGCAAAAGCCTCCTTCTCTTTGCAGCCCAACACCCCTTTCAAAGTGGCCCAAAACCCATCCTAACCCCCTCCATGCTCTCGGTCGTTCGATCACGATCGCGTGGCCGAAAACCGTGCTCCATTTGGACTCTCCTAGCTCCCTCTACCTATATATACACCTCCCCCTCCGAAATTCGTGGTCAAATCCCCCCGAAACCCTAGATAAAACTCCACCCGCCGCCGCCGGACAAAACTCCGGACAGCGGACATGTCCGCCCCCGCCCCCGCGGCGAATCGGAGCGTGCCACGTGGGCGCCGCCGTCTCCGCCGCCGCCCGGCCCATGAGCCAGCGGGCCCTTCCTCCTCCGCCCGCCGCGCTTTCCCCTCCGCCCGCGCCCCGCTGCTGCCGGCTCGCTGAGCACTGCGCCGGCCGCCATGCCGCCGCCTTGCGCCGCCCTCGTCGCCGCCGGCCACCAGATCCGGGCAGCGCCGCCGGATCCGCCCCCGAGGATCTCCGCCGCCCGAGCCCCGTTAGCCGTCCTTCTCCTCGTCTCCGGCGAGATTCCGGCGAGGTTGACCCCCCTCTGAAATTTCTCTAAGTCCCCAGTATTCCAAAGATTTTTATGCCATGTTCATTGCATCATAACTCTGCATATTGCTCCGTTTAAATGCGTGTAATATGTCAAATTGTTCGTCTCATCGAGTACATCATTTCATCTCATTGCATCATTTACATTTGAGCTCATCTTGTTGCCCGAAATGCTATTAGAAGAGGGCTATGTGATGTTAGTTTCAGATTCTTATCAGAACTTGCACTTATGTCATTTTTGCCATGATTGATGTGTGTATCCTATGAACTTGAGTCCTACATGTGTTTTGTAATATGCCATGCCATCTTTACAGGGGTGTATGCCATCTATTTTTGTGATCTCTGTGGTGACTAGCACAAGCATGCAAACTAGGCTTCATGATGTTGCTGA
Organism: Aegilops longissima; assembly: GCA_021605205.1. Lineage (NCBI taxonomy): Eukaryota > Viridiplantae > Streptophyta > Magnoliopsida > Poales > Poaceae > Aegilops > Aegilops longissima. The sequence goes on from CM038682.1 coordinate 169,078,759, forward strand.
TTTCAGCCCTGCTCACTGATATTTTTATGCCATGTTAACTTGATGCTACCGAGAGATCCATGCTTATTTTGAGATACTTCAGTAAGGATGTTTTGAACATATGGTTATTCTCTATCCATCCATGCCCTTGTTTGCAATTATGGAGTGCCATAGCTTGAGTCAATCGAGCTCTACCGAGAGATCCATGCTTATTTTGAGATACTTCAGTAAGGATGTTTTGAACATATGGTTATTCTCTATCCATCCATGCCCTTGTTTGCAATTATGGAGTGCCATAGCTTGAGTCAATCGAGCTCTACTTTTGCTATAAAATGTTTCCTGGCAGGTTGTTTACATGTTATTCAATTTTTCCAAGGTTGTTGTAGTTGATCCGTGTATGCTATGATGTTGTTCTTGCCATGTATAGCTTCTATGCCATGTCTTCTTACTTTGAGTTGCTTTGCCATGACATGTATTGCTCTGTGGTGAGTGGTTCAAGCTTACCAACATGCCTACTTATTGTTGTTCCTGCCATGTTTGAATCTGTAATATAACTTGTCATGTTTACATGGGTGCCATCATATCTTGTGTTCCTTTTTGGCTTATGGTCAGTAAGGGACTTTTGTTCTATGCTTTGAGTAGATTCATGCCATGCCTTGTTTTGCTATTATAAGTTCCTGTAGCATGTTGTTTGCTTGCTCTGAACATTGCAACCTGATATTGTTTCTGCCATGTCCTGTGATTTCACAAAGTATGTGAAACTGTTATTATTTGCAATCTTGCCATGTGTGTTTGAGCATGTTCTAGTGATTTCTGGAGATAGCTCAGTGTTTATGTTTTGTCATGCTTTACCTGTACATCATGCCCATGCCTTTTGTAATTACGTCGAGATGTTGTAGCATAGTGTTTTGATGCTTGCAATATGCCTAGTTGCTGTTTTGGACAGATTGTTGTCATGACTTGTATAGGGTGTATGTGTTGAACCGTTGCTCCGTTTTGAGTGTGCTCTATATGAAACTTGCTTGTTTTTGCATGTAGCTTCATATTATCATGTTGCATCCTTGTTTTGGTGTGTTTGCTTGATGTTTGTATGCATTTTGTATCAATGCCATGTTTAACTTGTTTTGCTCATATCTTCTAGGCCATACCTCCGAATCTAATGAACTTTATATGTAACTTGACTAGAATTTCGTGTAGATCATCTTGGTGCATTTTAACTTGCTGTTTAACAACTTGAACATAAAGTTATTCAGATCTGGACCAATTTCGAAATTTGCATATGAGGACTTACCGGAATTGTTATATGTTGTTTCCGACCTCATTTAAACTTGCTTTGATGTGTTGCTCTTGTTTGCATCATCTCTTGCCATGAGTAGCTTCATGTAGTCTTGTCATGCATCATGCTTGGTTGTGCATCATGCCTTGTTCATGTGTGGTGTGTTTACTATGTTGTGTGCTTCTTCTTGTTAGTTCCTATTTCGTTGCGATCGTGAGGATTCGTTCGTCTACGCTTGGTTCGGCTTCATCCGTTCGTCTTCTTCATGGACTCGTTCTTCTTCCTTGCGGGATTTCAGGAAAGATGACCGCTACCCAGGATCTCACTACTATCATTGCTATGCTAGTTGCTTCGTTCTATCGCTATGCTGCGCTACCTATTACCTGTTTATCAAGCCATCCCAATTTGCCATGAACCTCTAACTCATTGTCACCTTCCCAGCAAACCGTTGTTTGGCTATGTTACCGCTTTGCTCAGCCCCTCTTATAGCGTTGTTAGTTGCAGGTGAAGATGAAGTTTGTTCCTTGTTGGAACATGGAGATGTTGTTCCTTGTTGGAACATGTTTACTTGTTGGGATATCACAATATTCCTTATATTATTAATGCATCTATATACTTGGTAAAGGGTGGAAGGCTCGGCCTTATGCCTGGTGTTTTGTTCCACTCTTGCCGCCCTAGTTTCCGTCATATCGGTATTATGTTCCCGGATTTTGCGTCCCTAACGCGGTCGGGTGATTTATGGGACCCCCTTGACAGTTCGCTTTGAATAAGACTTTTCCAGCAAGGCCCAACATTGGTTTTACCATTTGCCTGACCTATTACCTTTTTCCCTTGGGAGTCACGCATCCCAAGGGTCATCTTTATTTTATCCCCCCCGGGCCAATGCTTGTCTAAGCGTTGGTCCAAACTAGAGCCCTTTGCAGCGCCGCCTCGGGGAAACTTGAGGGCTGGTTTTAGTTGTACGGACTGCTCATCCGGTCGTGGCCTGAGACGAGATACGCGCGGCTACTATCAGGGTGTCGGCACGCCGGAGGTCTTGCTGGTCTTGTTTTATTGCTGTCGAAATGTCTTGTAGCCGGGATTCCGAGACTGATCGGGTCTTCCCGGGGAGAAGGAATATCCTTCGTTGATCGCGAGAGCTTATCATGGGCTGTTGGGACACCCCGCAGGTATAAACTTTCGAGAGCCGTGCCCGCGGTTATGTGGCAGATGGAATTTGTTAAAATCCGGTTGTAGTAAACTTGAAGCAAACTCTTCTAAAATACACCAACCGTGAGTGTCTCTTTTCGGGTTGATCGAGAGGAGAACACGGTTTCGGGTTATGTCGACGTAAGTAGGAGTTCGGGATCACTTCTTGATCATTACTAGTTGACGACCGTTCCTTTGTTTCTCTTCTCGCTCTCATTTGCTTATGTTAGCCACCATATATGCTTAGTCGCTGCTGCAACCTCACCATTTTACCCCTTCCTTTCCCATTAAGCTTTGCTAGTCTTGATACCCATGGTAATGGGATTGCTGAGTCCTCGTGGCTCACAGATTACTACACCACCAGTTGCAGGTACAGGTTGTGCGATGATCTTGCCGCGAGAGCGATGTTTGCTTGTATTGGAGTTCTTCTTCTATTTCTTCTTCAATCAGGGGATAGGTCCAGGTCGGCAGCCTGGCTAGCAGGGTGGATGTCGTTTGAGTTTCTGTTTATGTTTCCTCCGTAGTCGGGTGTTGATCTTGTATATGATGTGATGTTGTATTCTTGTGGCATTTGTGCCTTATGTATGTATCCCCATCTATTATGTAATGTCGATGTAATGATATCCACCTTGCAAAAGCGTTTCAATATGCAGGTCTATCCTTGGTGGGACCTTCGAGTTCCTTTTGGATAGGGTCGCATATTGGGCGTGACATCATTGCTAACTACGAAGTTATTACTATGTTTTTCAACAGAGAATCCCAGAGGATTGTGTGCCTCATTTGATGTATGAGAATGGCAGCCTTCATGTTTTGAACATATATCCAGGTCATCCTACGAATCTCAACTGTCCATACCGGATTTCTAAAAGAAGTGGAGACATGACAATCAAAGAATGGGAAAATGTATGGACAATCGTAAGGAGCTTCTTGGAAGCAAAAGGAAGCGAAGCGCAAGAATTGAGAGCAGGATGATCTCCATTCTTCATAATGGAGAGTCAGGGTCTATATTGTTTTATGCTATTTTACCTTAAGGGTGTTTAGGTCCTACCTGATATTGATGATCATGTGCTAAGAACAATTATGTAGGGTTGGGTTCGATGACTATGAGGATGATGATCGTATGACTTATTATTAATAACGAGTAGAAGTTGTATGATGATGCATGATTAGTAGGACTTGTTATTATATATGATGATGTATGATGTGAGCATGCATGAGCATGTTATATCAGCGGGTCAAATGAATATAGCAGCAGCGTTGATAAACCAAGGATGAAGATATAAGCTAGCTAATAACAACCTAAAAATAACCCCCAAAACCCCTAAAGCAGCCGCTTTTCTAAAAAAACATGGACTTTTGGTCCCGGTTGGTTCCACCAACCGGGACCAAAGGCCCCCCTGACTGGGCTCGGCGGACCAGCCACGTGGAGGCATATCTGTCCCGGTTCGTGTTTGAACTGGGACTAATGGGTGGAGGTATTTGTAACGACCCATTAGTCCCGGTTCATGAACCGGGACTAAAGGCCCTTACGAACCGGGACTAATAGGTGTTTTTCTACTAGTGCCAATAGACCGAAAAGAAATACAAAGTTATAATAATCATGCATATAAGAATTTAGAAAAGACTTCAATATTTTTTATGAATAATCTGATCATAAACCCACAATTCATCGGATCCCAACAAACACACCGTAAAAGAAGATTACATCGGATAGAAGTCTAAGAACATCGAGAATAACATTGTATTGAAGATCAAAGAGAGAGAAGAAGCCATCTGGCTACTAGCTATGGACCCATAGGTCTGTGTTAAACTACTCACACATCATAGGAAGGCAACAAGGTTGATGTAGAAGCCCTCCGTATTCGATTCCCCCTTCGACAGAGTGCCAAAAAATGCCTCCGGATGGGATCGCAGAAGAATAGTAACTTACGGCGGAGGAAAAAGTATTTGGGGGGGGGGGGGTTCTCTGTTGGTTTCCCAATTTTAAAGAATTTATAGAGGTGAAATTAGGTCAGACGGAGTCCCGAGGGACCCACAAGGTACTAGGGCGAGTGCCTTGCCATTTCCTCATTTGCCTTCTGGCCTCCTCCCGAAGCTTCTAGGGTCTCCCTTGTCCAAAAAAATCGTCAAAAGGTTTCATAGCATTTGGACTTCGTTTGGTACTATTTCCTGGACAACCAAAAATAGGGAAATAACAGCAACTGGCACTGGGCACTGGGTTAATAGTAGTACCAGAAAATGATATATAATTGTATTGTTTGTTTGTTTTGTTACGTTTTCGTGTTGTTTTTTTTGTCAGTCGCCCATGAAAAAGCCACATGCCCACTATGTGGCTACTGGGACAAAAAAAGGTCGGACCCCAAGTTAGTCGAGAGTTGACTTGCAATTGGGATAAAAAAAGGTCAGGACGGAGTTGCAAGTTCAGGATAATCTTGCAACTAGGACAAGAAGAAGGTCGGGCTTCGGTTGCGAGTTGTGGGTGCGATTGCAACTGGGACAAAAAAAGGTTGGGCCGCAGTTGCGAGTCGAGTGTGGACTTGCAACTAGAAAAGAAAGATCAGGCCCTAGCTGCAAGTTAAGGGTAGACTTGCAACTGGGACAAAAAAGGTCGGGACCCTGCTGCGAGTCAAGAGTGGACTTGCAACTGGGACAAAAAAAACCGTGCCCCAGTTGCGAGTTGAGTGTGAACTTGCAACTAGGACAAAAAAATGCTAGGCTCAATTGCGAGTCGAGGATGGACTTGCAACCGAGATAAAAAAAAGCGGGTCCCGGTTGCGAGTCAATGGGTGGATTTGTAACTAGTACAAAAGAAAAGTTGAGCCTCAGTTGCGAGTCAACGATGGACTTGCAACTGAGACAAAAAAAGTTTTAGGCCCTAGTTGCGAGTCGAGAGTAGACTTGCAACTGAGACAAAAAAATGTCAAAACCCAGTTGCGAGTCGAGGGTGAGATTGCAGTTATGACAAAAGAAGGTCAGGCCCGAGTTACTTGTTGAGGGTAGACTTGCAATTGGAACAAGAAAAGAAAAAACACCGCTCTATTTGGTGGTGGACACTCAACTGACAACGATGGAAAAAATTATTGAATGTCGAAAAATGAAAAATGAAAAATAAAAAAGAGAAATAAAATAATAAATGAGAAAAACAGGAAAAAAGAAACAGGAAAATAAAATAAAAAATAATTAGTTGTGGCCTCAGCCCACGCTCACGCAACGTAAGAGGGGTCCAGGGTTGTAAAAAATGAAACAGCGGCCTACCGCCACGACGGACCCTCGCGTGAGTGACGCGTAACAAAACCAAACGATAAAAAAAGGAGCAAAAAAAAACTAATCTTGATGTCTAAATCATGTGGTTAAAAAGTTAGATGTGAGATAATATTTCATATCCAGATGTGAAACAGAAAATCTGTTTTACTAAAAGGATGAGGAGTCCTTTTAGAACCGATGTGTGAACTTCACGATGCAAAACGTCTTTTGTACCAGAAATGGAAACATGCATATAACCGAATTCATGATAAAACATTATTTAATTAATATATAGTTATCGAATGATAAGAAAACATTTAAATTATTATTTTTTCATCCTGCCAAATAAGAAGAAAAATAACATGGGAGTCAACTGACCCGTTTATTTGGCACAAGCTTATATAAGCTTAAATAGTAAAGAATATACTAAAGCAAAAAATGGAACAAGCTTAAATAATAAAGAATATACTAAAGCAATTGTAAAATCATTCAACTAAATAATATTTTTCTGGTTTGATTGTGCTACATATGTCTGCCTTTTCCGATGTGGATTATTTAGCAGGTAGGCATGTTCAGAGACAGAGGCATCATTTTGGCTTTAGGAGCCTTTCGTGCATATTCAACTAGATGACCCATTGCGTCAAATGGCGCAGAGGCCCATTTAAAACCATGTGCGCGTTGAAGATATTTGCATTTTTTTTTTCAACAACTTAATGCTTGAGCAAGCGTTTTACTTTAGTTTAGTATGTAACAGATGCCTAGAACTTCTTAGGCTGACGGACGCTCTCCAAAAGGGTGTAGAATGGTTTTACTAGAGAAATGGTGAGCCCTTTTAGAATTATTGCTTGAACTCCATGATGATGCAGAAGTACAAACCTTTTGTACAAGAAACGAAGAGAATAATGCATATAACCGGAATCCGTAATGAAATGTTCTTCAATTCGTAGGTATTGAACAACAAGAACATTTACACCATAAAATAAAATTACTTTCTCATCCAGTCAAACGGAAAGAAAAACTCAACTTCTAGTCACATGGGTCTCAACTGGCCTGTGTATTCCACTATTCCACACACTATGCTTAAATAATAAAGAATGTGCTAAAGCAATGATAAAATCAATCAACTAAATAACATTTTTTTGGCTTGATTATGCTGCGTGCTTCTCCCTTATGCCATGTGGATTATTTAGCCGGTAGGCATGTTGGGGGGCGGAGGCATCATTTTAGCTTGAGGAGCCTTGCCATCCTTCACGATGAAGACGGTGTTCATTCCCCCACACCACGTGGCGATCAAAATGACAATGCATGAACCACACACCTAAACAAGAGCAAATACACAAACTATTAGAGATTGCACTTGATTAATTCGTTCCAAAGAATGCATAGCCATTGCCCAAAAACCTGAATATATATAGTTGACTCACGAGGATTTGTTGCGCGGAATCGGATTGCGGCCCAGCCAGCTTTGGGCACGGAGACCGTATTCTGGTGCGGTGGGTCGACCAAGTTATAGGTGGTCGGGTCCTTCTACTCGTCAAAATTACCAAACCCTCTCCCTACCACGTAGAACGTGAAGCCGTGCAGGTGCATGGGGTGGTTCTCGGCGCCAAGGATGGAGGTGTCCTGGAACACCACTTCAACAACAGTGCCGTACTCCACCACCTTCACCTTGGTGCCGCGCTTGGTGGCCCAGCGCTCGACGGGGTCGTCGTCGACGTCCGTGAAGTTGAAGAAGAAGGGCGGCTTGTTGGGGAAGTCCGCCTCGAACACGCCGCGGACGGAGCGGTAGTAGGCGCCGAGGATGTCGACGGACGGGCTCGCGAAGCTGACGTTTGTTCAGGCTCGCCGCGAAGCGGTTGCCTGCGGGCCCCCCGCACGTTTCGTTGGGCGCGCAGGGGATCACGTTGACGGCGATGGTGACGAGCATGCGCTCGTCGACCTGCCGCGCGCGGGACGTCCACCGGGTGGTCCTTGCTGCCCAGGGACCGGAGCTGTGCCATGTACGCCGTCGCCGAGTCGATGTCGTTGACGCCCGGAAGGTTGGCAGGGAACACCGGCGGGCCACGCGCCGGTGTGTCGTCCATGTATTCCACGATGGCGGTGGCGGTGCTGTTGTTGACCTCGATGTTGGGGTTGGACGCGAACGTCCTCGCGGCCATGTAGTACCGGCCGCCGTCGGCGCGGTTGGCCTCGAGGAGCGCGTCCATGGTTTGACCTGGCGCGATCATGATGTACTTGAACGGCTTAGTGTAGTGGCCGTCGGTGCCGACCACGGTGATGTTGTGCCCGGCGATGCCGAAGAACAGGTCGTTGGAGAGCCCGCGTTGATGATCCGGAGCAGGTACGTCTTGCCGTGCTGCACCGGTATCTTGTAGGTACTGTCCTTGGAGCACGGGAACAGGTCCCCCGGCTGTCCGTTGATGGTGTTCGCGTCCGAGATGTTGATCTCGCCGCCGGTCCGCTCCGCCTCCTCGAGTAGATGGTTCACGTCGGCATTCCACCACTCACCTGCATGCATGAGATCGAACATGTCAAATTAACGACAACTTAGCTTAATTATAAGCATGGATGAAATTAATGGAAGCATGAATGTGTATAATATATACCAAGGATGACGGGTATCTTCTTGTGTGGCTTCTTGAAGGGGAAGGTGGTTCCGAGCTTGGGGTGGATGACAATGGCGCCATGGATTGTGGTGCGGTCGAAGTCGCTGTGCGCGTGTCACCAGTGCGTGCCCTCTTCCTCGGACAAGATGACCCGGCAGGTGAAGTTGTCGCCTGGGCGGATGGGACACTGGGTGATATACTCCGGCCCGTCGGACCATGGGTTGCGTGGCTGGTCCATACCGTGCCTGTGTAGGTATACATATGTTGCGTCAGAAAATAGGTTTATGGATGGCGGCGGCCAGGCTAACTTGCTAACTTACCAGTGGATGGTGATGTTTTTATTTCCTTGGTTGTAGACATTGACGATGACGAGGTCGCCCTTGCGCGCGTAGATGGTAGGGCCGGGGAACTGGCCGTTAACGGTGAGCACGGTCCTCTCCTTGCAGAGCCTCGTGTAGTTGCTTTCCTTAATCTGCAAAATATGATGAACAAACGCCACAAGTTTATGATGTGGTGAGATGGCATGTGTACATGTTAATTAAGAGAAACGGATTTATGGATGTTAGATATAGGAGTAGAAATGAATGGGAACAATAAATGCAAGCAGACTTACAAAGAAATCGTGGTAGCGAGTCTTGGCGCCCTGAGCGGGGCTAACGGAAACTCCCAGCGCTAACTCCTGCTTTTGCCTCATCTGGATGGAGCTGCCTTATAGTAGTAGTTCTATTTTGACGTTATTGTCGTGAGCGACGGTGGCTCGTTTTTGTAGCTTCTTTTTTTAGCATTAGTAAAGACACAAGCGCTCGTACACACGCGCATACACTCACCCCTATAAAGGTACACACGTACACCCTACCCCTATGAGCACCTTGGAGAGACTGAGCCGGCATATTATCTTGAGATTTACGAAGTCACGACAGGAACGTCTCCTCCCACTGAAAGCGCGTCGCCCGAAATCCTGAAATAAATCTAGGAATAATGCGAGCACTAGGATTTGAACCCTGGTGTGTTGGAGATAACACTGTCCACCTAACCATCTCAACCACAGGTTGGTTCGCGCTCGTTTTTGTAGCTGGACCAAGCAAATCTGATCAACGCATGAGGAGGGAAGTCGTGCTGAGATTTGTGGCACCCGAGAGACCTGATCGACAAGCAAGCAATCAATTCAAGGGAAACAACAACCATGCATGGTTGTCCGGCCGTCAAGGAAATACTAAGAGGGTGCTTGGATCCAAGGGACTTATTTTAATCTGACTAAAAATAGTCTCTTTAAGAGGCTAAAGTTCCAAGCATCTAAAGAGGGGCTAAAACTAGTCTTGAGACTAAAACTTTTTAGTCAGGGTACCCCTACTAAAATGTGGATTAGTCCTCTCTCTCTTCATTTAACTCCTCTCCTTTAATACAGGCGAGTTTTGGATTAAAGGGTTTGGAGGATAATAAATGCTTATTAACTTGATTTAAGTCTCTTTAGTATTTGGATCCAAGCATGGATGAGTCTAGCAAGTTTTAGTCCCACTACTTTTAATCATGGGACTAAAACGTATCCAAGCACCCTCTAATAATCGGGACTGTCAAACCGCGGTGTGACCATTGAATTGAATGATGGATCATATTCCCCTATGAGAGCTGCTAGTCGCCCATTTCTTTGTTTTCCTTCACACCGGTTTTGGAAGGTTCTAGAACCTCCGGTTTTCTTTTTCTATCTTTTGATTTCCTTATTCTTTTTACTCTTAAAATTTCTAATTTCATGAACATTTTTAAAAAGGAATTTTTTTAAATGAGTGAACATTTTTTAATTTGTGAATATTAAATTTAAAAGGCCTACAAATGTCCGCAGACACAGATGCGGGAGCCGGCCATGGTGGTCGGACTGGTGGGGATTAGTCCACAGACACTGATGCAGGAGCCGAGCATCCAACCACAGCCGCAAATGTCCGGAGACATTTCGAATGGAATTTAACGGAAATAAACAAATGTGATGCAAATTTAAACAAAACAGACGAATTTAATTAAAAATGTTTTTAAACGGCTGATTCTCCTCCAAATCGGAGCACATGCATTACGTTTTTGATATATTTGGACTAAACACTAGTTTAATGATCGCTGGCGTGCGTTTCCCATGTCTGGCAACTCGTCGGACGACCATGAGCCCCGGAAAATGAAGCTCAACCTCTGCGAAGCCGGCAAACGGCTAATCGGACGACGACGATGAGCCCAACAAGCTTAGCTTCAACAGGGGGGACGGGGTGCCCTTCGTGGGACCCAAGCACTGGCGGCCTTCCATACTATACTCTTCCTCATTGCCGGCGGTGCCCGCGGATGTGCCGACTTCGTCATTGTGGCGGAGGATACGGCGGACGTGGAGCTGGCGACATCGTCCTCCTCCTTGTTGTAAACTTCATCCGCCGTCTCGTCGATCTCCGCAAATGTGGCTATTTGTCTCCGCCTGCAGGACATGGTACCGCAAGCGCTCGCGGCGGATGTCGTGGGCGCAGTGGTAGGATAGGAGCAGCGCCTCCTGCTCGTCCACATCTACGTCTGCCGCGATGCCTGTGGCGGTGGCAAGTTGCTCCTCCGCGCGCCCGTGCTCGCCGAGAAGGTGGAGGTCGTAGGCCTGGTCGGTCTGCGCTTGCCGAACGTGGCCTCCCATTCTTCCAACACCATGTTGGTGTAGTGAGCCCCCGCCTCGCCCATGGCGATGCTGACATGGGACGGCGAGGACGATGGCGCCGGCTCGCCCGCAGCGCTAGCCACTGGAGAACTCTTCCGTCTGCCGGCCAGCTAGCCGACCACAGTGGCGGCGATCTCCTTCAATTACAACGAGAGGCTGCCCCGTGGGTAGGGCTTCGGAGCTCGAGGAGGCCATGGCAGGTGTGGTGCCGAGAGTAGATAGGAAGGTTGGATGCCGCTGTTGCCAGGCCAGGCATTTAAATAGCGGGCGGATGGCAGGCCAGGCTGCGAGGTGGTTAATAGTGAGTGGCAGATGGGTGGACGGGTGGCGTCAGAGTAGGTTTCTCGCCTACTGAACATGATTAATGGAGGGAGGCGGATGAACGGTTTATCGTTTAAACGCGGAGAAGGCGCATGCATCGGGATGCAGTGCGGGGGGCATTCTTAGCCGACACGCCGCTTCAATGGTGGCTCCAGTGAGAGGTCGCGTCCGCTCTGGGTCAAATGTGATGATGACGCTATGGAGTGATGCTGACCGCTTCGGGCGGGAAAGGGCGCGGGCGGGGAGAGGATTTTAATAGGGTCAGATTGTCAGAGACGTGTGTGGCAGCGGTCTAGACACTCACAAAGCCCCCCTCCATTTTGCGGGAAAAAAGGACGTTCAGGCCAGCTAGCGGAAGGATACATGACCACATTTTTTTTTACGGGAATAAAACTTGTATTACTCCATTATAAGGTTTTTACAATCATCACTTACTACTTCAAAGACAAAACACGTCCGGACCTCACAGTCTGGACAGTTACAGATAATTTGAGGGTCCGCGTTAGAGATGGCCTAGATTATGATTAGTGTTGCACATATAATGCGCCATTGTTACCATGCGAGTGAAGTCAAGGAAGTACTCCCGAAAAACTAAAGAATTATTCCCTCTGTAAACAAATATAAAAGCATCTAGATCACTAAATTAGTGATCTAAACGCTCGTATATTTCTTTGCGGAGGGAGTACTTGTCAGGGTTAAAATTTTCAACGAGATTTCTGAAATTTAGCATATTTCAGTGGGGTTCGAAATATTTTTAACCCCAAAATTTCGATGCAGATTCAAACTGATTTCAAAATAAATTTAAATTATGTTAATATTCATTAAAATTAAGTGAAATTTGGAATCTCAAAAACCAAAATTATTTATGAAATATGAAAAATTTCTGAAATTTCGCATATTTCTGTGAGCTCCGTAATTATTTTGTTTCCGGAGTTAAAAACCTTGGTACTCTTTTTTTGAGGCAATAAAAACCTCGGTACTCGTTAACCAATGATTTCGTTTTTTTTTTGAGACATACCAATGATTTCGTTGAATATACTCCAAACAACCACAGACGAAGTTATGTGAGGGCCAATCTGGGCCGTGGCCCGCCCAGCGCTGGAGAAAGAGAAATCATACCTAGGCCCAGCCTACACCGTGATCGCACAAACTGCGCACAGCAGACAGCACGCAGCACGGCAGCAGCCCATAGCCCAAGCTCACGGCACGCAGCGGAGCAGCGGCCACCGGGCACCGTCACACAGCCGCCGTCCGCTGCGGCGCCGCCCACCGGCCGCCGGCACGCGCATCAGCCGCCACCCACACAGCAGCGCGGCGACTAAGCGAGTCGGCCGAAGCCGACCCACGACGGACCCTACCGGCACACAGCAGCGGCGAGCCAGCGACCCAGATCCCGCAGCATCTTCACATAACTGCACTTCGGCGGTGCCCCTTGGGGATTTTGTTGCCGGGTTATGTCGGCGACGCCGCTGCCCCCACCGCCGCCGGCCGACGGCCCGGCGGCGCTCCCACCCCCGCCGGGGACGGACATGACGGGGATCTGCTTCCGCGACCAGCTGTGGCTCAACACCTACCCGCTGGACCGCAACCTCGTCTTCGACTACTTCGCCCTCTCCCCCTTCTACGACATCACCTGCAACAACGAGTCCCTCCGCTCGCGCCAAATCCACCCCCTCGACATGTCCCAGCTCACGTAAAACCCTAGCCCCCCTCCCCTCCTCCTCTCTCGCCGCCCAATTCGCTGGTAGCGAGGGTCACTCATTGCTCCGTTCCTTGTGGTGGTCGCAGGAAGATGACCGGGCTGGAGTACGTGCTGAGCGAAGTGATGGAGCCACACCTGTTCGTGATGCGCAAGCAGAAGAGGACGAACTCTGAGAAGTCTGACGCCTTGCTCGCCTACTACATCCTCGACGGCTCCATCTACCAGGCGCCCCTGCTTGGCAGCGTTTTCGCCTCCCGCATAGTAAAGCTCCAGAGCCTTTTATTCTATTTTTTTTTTCAGAAATTCTGCAGTGAGGTTATATAGTTCACTCACTGACAACGATGGCAATGTGATATATTGCTGAGCTGTTTCATTCGCACAATTTTTCAGTGATTTTGCCAATCACTGAGTTGCAGAGTGTTAGATTGATTAATTTTTTCCCCTTGTCTGCTCCTGTATCATTTCAGAGTAGGGCTATGCATCACATATCAAAAGCATTTTCTACAGCATGCTCAAAATTGGAGAAGATTGGTAATGGTATGGTCTTCACATTTTATCTACTTCTTACCTCTTCTTTACCTTTTTCTTACTTGAATAAACATCGCTTATGCATGATGTAATTTTCGCCAGTTGTTGTATTGCCTGTGAAATATATATATATACTTTTTTTGAACATCCAGTTGATCTTATGCATTGTAGTTCGTGACTGGACGAATGAAACTAACAAGCAGTGGTACATTTGGTCAGGATAATGCAGTAATTGGTTCGTCATTAGGTTCACAAAAAAGTAAACCATATTCATTTTCTAGAGAAATTGAGATTTATACCTAGCAGCAAAGTTTCAGAGTAAGCAGGTCCACCTAAAAGATGGTAACTCTAAAGTCATCTCTATTTTCTTTTCAGCGGTCCCGAATATAATTCCTTACTCCTTTGTGAAAGAAAAAAAAAATCTAAGTTCCTTTTTGGTTTCTTGACAGATTTCCATGGTTAAAATAATTTCAAATAGCCAATTTACCCTTCCTCTCCAAAGACTGCTTACTCTGTTTTGACTGGGCTAGGGGTTCAGATTTTCTGAAGCTCTATTTACTCAGTAATAAAGTTCATTTCTGTTATGTTCTTCGGTCAAGCTTCAGTTTCTAGCCTTGATTAAACCGCTGTTATTCTCCCAAACCTACCAATTTCTGAAATCATGGTACCAGCAGGATCCATAATTCTGGGGAATCTGGTTTCTATAACATGGTTCGCCAACTGCAGTGAGCACTGATCAGTGTGTGACAGCTGTTTATTATGCTATGGCATATGCGGCTATAGCTGGTGTGTTTGCAGCCAGCAGTGGGTGGCGGCACAAAGGCAGAAATTTGGGTTAAATGGCCAATTTTTTTATTATTATGAATGGAAACAAGATTTTGTGAATAGGTGTTGCCTTTTGCAACTTTTAGTCATAGATTTTGCAAAATTATGAGTTCTGCAGGTAAAGAATTATATGTAGGCAATTTTTTTGGTTTTCTAAGAGTAAAGCTCCAAGAATTAAATGGAATGCTAGCTAAATACCTGTCGTTGCAACAGGGGCAACTTTATTCTAGTGGTTCACTGTAGGAAATTTTTTATTGGGTTGAGATTGAGATATGCTGTGGGGATGGAATCCATCGGCAAAGGTAAGCAATGATATGATGTGATTGGGATTGTGTACGTACAACTACGCGAGTTGATTTTGTTGTTTGTTTGCAAGAGATTTCTTGCTATTGGCGATTATTTGATTCCTGTTGATTATTTTGCACGGGATTTCTTTTCCCAGAAACAAGGAGGTGGGGGTCAGTTTGGAAAAAAAACTTAATGGGGGTTATCACATGGTTTTGAAAAAAAAATCGGTGGGAGGGGTGGAAGCGAAACCAACAAATTCCCCTTTAATTTAGTAGAGATAATTCATTATTATTTTTGTCGCCGGTTTTCTTATATCTATTTCTCTCTAAGTTATTGGAGTTTATATGCTTAACTGTTCAAAGAAATTTGTTTTTGTTTGTAGGTAAAGTTAGTCGATGTGAACCGACACACTGTTTGAAACAAATAAAATTTAGCATTACAGATTTTTTAGTGTATTTAGCATTACAGATTGTTGATTAAACTACTACTTACCTCGAATTTTGATAATCTGTAATGATGATAGTTAGCACTTTGCCGTTGTTCATGCAAGATCACCTGCAGGAAATTGGTTCCTTGCCGCTGCTGTACTTCGCAACTTACATGTTCCTTCTGTTTATGTTACAATTTTTTTTTTACTTACTGCAAGTTGCAAAACTAAAGTAGCATAACTGGAATTTTTGTTTTGTTATTTACAGCGGAAACAGAGGCTGATGCGGCAGCTTCTGAATCAAAGGCCCAGAAGGAAACAATTGACTTGAAGGAGTTGAAACGAGTTGATCACATCCTCATGTCTTTGCAACGGAAGGTAACATCATTTTTAGATAGCAAAACTTATTTCCTGTTACTTGTTACATGATGGTGGCCGTCACACAAAAGCAAGTTGGGGAGACATACGGTGCACTAGGCACATGAGATGTACTGATGCACATTATGTGTCCCCAAGAAAGTTGTGTCTGATGCACCTTATGCGAGTTCTGCTGTTGTATCTTACTCCCAAGTCTTTTCTTGAACCTGCCTTGTCAACCATTTGCTAATTACTCCAGACTTCTGACATCTTTCTTCGCAGCTGCCTCCTGCTCCTCCTCCTCCACCCTTTCCGGATGGTTATGTCCCATCAGAACAAGAGAAAGGGCCAGACCATCCGTTGGTCTCGGAGGCATTGCCTCCTGCAATTGACCCCATCATTGATCAAGGGCCAGCAAAAAGACCAAGATTTCAATGAAGATTGTGCCGTTGATCAAGTAAACTGTCTGGCACGCTAATGTCATGTTGTATTACAAATCATAAGTAGAGATTTGTAATTCCTGAGCTGGGAAGGTGCAGACCATTTTCTGAATGTACACTTCGACTTGATCTTTGATAGCTATTTAAGGCCAGTTTGTGGTTTTAAAACTCCTGATAAACTTATTCCATCAGGCCACAGCAATATTGCTGGCCAGTGGCCACAGCACTTGCTACATCAACAGACCCATACATGATGGTCATCGGCCACTTTACCCACACCCGAAGCTGCTCGAAAATGGGAAGCTTGTTACATGCTCTGGGCCTATACTGGACACTTTATATAACTAGATAAAACTTGTCTCCGGAAGGAATTTGATGTCCCTGGAAAGCTGACCCAGGGCTCGCATTATCATACGCATTGGAGGCGAGGGCCTGTTTGAGTACCAGGCTTCTCAATGCCGTGATGGTCTGCAAGCTTCACGAGGGGCGCGGGCAATTGTTCCATCAGCGTGCAAGGCGTCCGCAGCTTGAAAAACTACGTCGCCATCGCTAGGAATGCGCCGCGTCCGTGTTCACTTTAATCGCTCCCACTGGTGGACGGACACTTGCACCTCTGTGTTTGCGCAGCTTGGACCTTGGTTTGGGCGCAAGAAATTCTGCACATTCCGCAGTCAGCCTCCTCACATGAAACTGAAGCTTGTCTACTGTCCAACTTCGTTGTGTTTTTTTCTGGTAACACCGGTACCACATGGGAACAACCGCTGACAGCTTGCTACATGCGGCAGCGAGAGGATTGTTGGAAATATTAACACTTTCTTGACTAATCTAATCCATGAGTATACAGTAAACATGATAAATACGGTATGCATCCCATACCGATACCTAAATATGTGAGCACGTATCGTACATCAAAACATCTATGAACAACATATATACGACCACACATGAACGAGTAAATAGGGGATGAACAAGTCATACCCTCCAGTTGGCCAGGCCAACACGGCGGCGCGGCGGCGGCGGCATCGGTCGAGGTCTTCTTCTTGACGGCTTCGTCGTTAGCCATGGAGTCGATGCAAGGGAAGTAGTGGAAGCAGAGACGAACGGAGGCGGGGACGGATCGGGAGCAGTCGCGTGGAGACACTCCCCAAAAACCTTATTACCGTTCTCCTGGGCAGGATCTCGAACGACAAGGTTTCGAAGTCACCTGCTCTCTTGACCAACGGTGCACGCGGTCGTCGGGATGAGATCGCTGGAAGCAGCACAGAGAGAGGAACAGTAGATGACGGCTAGAATTGTGCAAGAGGGAGTGAGTGAACTGAACTAGGCCACTCTACTGGCTAATTCTTATATAGGCCGTCGGATAGATGGGCTTGGGCCACGACTGAGTCTACGAACAGCCCACGGTCCAACGTCTTAGGCGGGGCGCGCGGGCGGCGAAGGAGGAGGAGTAAGCATGTACAACTCATCTTCCCAAGCTCCCAATCGCATGTGGTAGAGCAGCCCTTATAAAGGGGTCTCACTCTCACTCCACTACCAGTATGGTACTAAACTTCCCACCACTTGTCATGCATCTAAATGTGCCTTAGAGATTAACCAGGGATTATTGTCTTATATGGGCCTAAGTCCATCTATAATCCAACAATCCCCCACCAGATCTCGAGGCACATAAGTTTGTCAACTGTTCCAAACAATGTTTGATATACCATAATTTTTAGTGGAGTCTGTCAAGTTGAACTTCCACCTAGAGCAACAGGATTAGACTTCTTCACAACTGAACAATGGAATATACCTTGAATTGTCAGTTTGGCGTGCAGAAGTTTCACCTATTGTCAGCTGATACGTGGCCGCCGAAGGCTAAACCCCACAGGTGGAGCTTATTAGTCATACTCCTTACCTTCTCACGAGCTTCCTAGGAATTACCCAACCTCATATATTGTGACTACCAGTCGGGCTCACATAGGTGTGTTTCTCCGAAGAATGCTTTGTAGGATAGTAATCTTGCTTACACAAGATTTGGAACACATTAAGACAAAAGTTAGCCTGACTTATAGATTACGAGAGTATTGCATCTCCAATGGAGTGGGTTAGTAAGGGTACTCTTTTCAGTTGACCGCTAGATTGTTTTCGCAGGTCCTAATTCATGGGATCTCTAATCACATAGGTTGGGTTACGCCCATGGCGACTTACGTGGGTCTCATGCCCATTTCCCTCGATGCATTTTCTATCACAATCCGTGATAGCCCTTTCGTGAAGGGATCTGCTAAATTTTTAGCGGTCTGGATATAACCCAGCGCTATCCCTCCGGAGTTTCTTGATTTTCTGACAGATTTTAATCTTCTTTTTGCGTGCTTTGTGGATTTCATGTTGTCCTTTGAACTCTTAGCCTTGGCAATCACTGTTTCATTGTCACGGTTTATAAAGATAGTTGGGATTGGCTTATCAACCACTGGCAAATCCATTAAAAGCTCTTGAAATCATTCTGCTTCGACGCATGATGTGTCTAATGCTGTGAGTTCTGTTTTCATAGTTGATCCCGTTAAGATCGTCTGCTTGCAAGACTTCCAAAAAACAGAACCACCACCAAGTGTGAAGACATATCCACTTGTAGCTTTCATCTTGTCATCATCAGATATCCAATTCGAATCACTATACCCCTCAAGTACCGTCGGGTACCCAGAATAGTGGATTCCATAGTTCACAGTACCTTACTGATAATCCCCAAGTGCAAGGAATCATCGTAGAAATTTCCAAAGATGGAAGTGATAAGTTTGGAGTTTCGAACCCACAAGGAGCTAAAGATAAGACCAATATTCTCTCAAGCCCTATCTGCCATTGATACGACTCTACGTATACTGATTTGTTTTTATCTAGAAACGAGAAATAAAACTACGTTGTGGGTATAAAGAGGATAGCTTTGCATGATATCAAAGAGCTAAAATATAAAAATAGGTGTTGTCAACATAAAGTTAGAATATATTACAATATATTACAAATAGTGAGTGTGGAATAATGATGGATCGGTGTGCGAAATTATCCTCTAGGCAATTGATAACAAGATCGGTAATCATTATTGCAATTTTATAGGAGGGAGAGGCATGAGTTAACATACTTTCCGTGCTTGAATCATATGAACTTATGATTGGACCTCTAGTAAGCATCCGCAACTATTAGAAATCATTAAGGTAAACCCAATCATAGCGTTAAGTATCAAGCCCCCTTTGCTCCCATACGCAACAATCCCCTTACTCGGGTGTAAGCTTCTGTCACTCTAGCCACCCACTGTAAGTGAATCATGAACGTATTAAAAAAAACCTACAACGGGAATCCCCCACGTGTGCGCGGTACGGAAGGCACCATAGGACAACATCAAGATAAAACATACAACTCAAACCAATCGAGATCATCAATCAACCAAAGGACAAAAGAAATCTACTCAAACATCATAGGA
This sequence comes from Aegilops longissima, assembly GCA_021605205.1. NCBI lineage: Eukaryota > Viridiplantae > Streptophyta > Magnoliopsida > Poales > Poaceae > Aegilops > Aegilops longissima. The sequence continues at coordinate 169,098,058 of CM038682.1, forward strand.
TGGCAACATATCGTTGGATAATAATATGAAGCACTATGTTCAAGTAGAGGATTACATCGGGGTGCGGGAGAGTGGACTGCCTAAAAGAGATGAGGTAGGTGATGAAGATAGTGATGTTGATGAAGACGATCACCGCGGCGATGGTTCCCCCGGCGGCACTCCGGCGCCACTGAGAGAGAGGGGAAGAGAGGCTCCTCCCCGGCTTGCTCCTACATGGCCTCACTCCTAGATGGGGAGAGGTTCTCCCTCTTGTCCTTGGCCATCATGGTGTCCGGAGGGGCGAGAGCCCCTCCGAGATTGGATCTTTCTCTATTCTCTTCTGTTTCTGGACGAAAACCGTTTTTTATATTTTCGGAGATCCGTAACAACTTGGATCCTTAAGATCAATAACAATTTAAATCGTTATTTTTTTCCAAGAATTAAAAGTAGAGTGTAGTGTTTGGCAGACTTTGTCGTTGATTTCGCTCGACCTGATTAAAATTAATGTGGATGCGAGCTTTGTTGTTAATTTTGGCATGGGGAAGCCTTGGAGTGGTGGTTCGGGGTTCTAGGGGAGACATTCTCCATTTCGCTTGGGATTTTCTTCCTAGTTGTCTCAACGTGGAGTAGGCTAGAATGTCGGCATGTTTGGTAAGCTTATATACTGTTGTTCCTTTGCAGACGCAGGTCATTCTAGATACATACTATCTTCTTTGTGTTTAGTCTGCTCTCGAGTGACAGTTCTTATAAGTGCATCTAGTGCCACCCCTAGTTGGTTTTGGAGTACTGACGACAAACTTGGTTGAGGGTCTAATGTGTTTGTGAGAGTTGCAGGATAACACAGGTAGTAGTACCTTATTGATTCGGTTTACCTACCAAAGATGACCCCTAAAAATGTGTGAAGACATTGAAGACAATGGTGGTTCGTGAAGACATTCACGGCGAAGATTATGACATGAGAAGACATTCATGTGAAGACTATGGAGTGCGGAGACATAGTTGTTTTGTAGTTTCCTTTTCTTCTTTGTTGAGTCATAGGAACCACCGTACTGTTAAGTGGGGTCCAAGTGAACAACGTCAGAGTGACTGAAGTGATGCTCAACCAAAATCCTATGTCTTCGAGCGAAGACCATGAGAGCAAATCTTATCCAGAGCTGGATGAGTTAGCTTTGCTTGTAGCCCAAGTAAAGCTGTTGCATGTGTTTGAAATCCGACCGTTGAACACGTGTCGGTTCCTTAGTGACCCAGGGTCATTTCGGAGAAATCAGGTCGGGTTGCCTCCTGGCTATAAATAGCCCACCCCCTACACCATAAATTGGTGGCTGCTCAGATTTAGTGCATGGCTTTTGTCGTTTGAGAGCAACCCACCTCTGAAGCGTTTGAGAGAGAGAGATCCTTGCGAGGACAAAGCCAAAAACACCCAGATCCAAAGAGTGTTAGGCATCACTGAAGTATTTCTGTCCGCGTGATCTGAAGACTTGTTACACTTGAGGACTGTGAATCCTCCAGCCGGTTAGGCGTCGCGTTCTGAGCATCCAAGAGTCATTGTGGATCGCCAATGAACTAAGTCTGTGAAGGTTTGGAAGTCTACCTTGAAGACTTACCTGAGTGATTGGGCGAGGAGTGGGTGTCCTTAGTGAAGGAAATATGCCCTAGAGGCAATAATAAAGTTGTTATTTATATTTTCTCATATCATGATAAATGTTTATTATTCATGCTAGAATTGTATTAACCGGAAACTTAGTACATGTGTGAATACATAGACAAACAGAGTGTCACTAGTATGCCTCTACTTGACTAGCTCATTGAATCAAAGATGGTTAAGTTTCCTAGCCATAGACATGAGTTTTCATTTAATTAACGAGATCACATCATTAGAGAATGATGTGATTGACTTGACCCATTCCGTTATCTTAGAACTTGATCATTTAGTATGTTGCTATTGCTTTCTTCATGACTTATACATGTTCCTATGACTATGAGATTATGAAACTCCCGAATACCGAATGAACACCTTGTGTGCTATCAAATGTCACAACGTAACTAGGTGATTATAAAGATGCTCTACAGGTGTCTCCTAAGGTGTTTGTTGGGTTGGCATAGATCGAGATTAGGATTTGTCACTCCGAGTATCGGAGAGCTGGGCCCTCTCGGTAATGCACATCACTACAAGCCTTGCAAGCAATGTAACAAATGAGTTAGTTGCAGGATGATGCATTACGAAACGAGTAAAGAGACTTGCTGGTAACGAGATTGAACTAGGTATTGAGATACCGACGATAGAATCTCGGGCAAGTAACATACCGATGATAAAGGGAACAACATACGTTGTTATGCGGTTTGACCGATAAAGATCTTCGTAGAATATGTAGGAGACAATATGAGCATCCAGGTTCCGCTGTTGGTTATTGACCGGAGATGAGTCTCGGTCATGTCTACATAGTTCTCAAACCCATAGGGTCCGCATGCTTAACGTTCGGTGACGATCGGTATTATGAGTTTATGTGTTTTGATGTACCGAAGGTTGTTCGGAGTCCCGGATGAGATCAGGGACATGACAAGGAGTCTTGAAATGTTCGAGGCGTAAAGATCGATATATTGGAAGGCTACATTCGGACATCGGAAATGTTCTGAGTGGTTCGGGTATTTATCGGAGTACCGGAGAGTTACGGGAATTCTCCAGGGAGTATATGGGCCTTATTGGGCTTTAGGGGAAAGAGAGAGGGGCTGCCTAGGGCAGGCCGCACGCCCCCCAAGGCCTAGTACGAATTGGACTAGGGGGAGGGGCGGAGCCCCCTCCTTCCTTCTCTTCTCTCTTCCCCTTCCTTCTTTCCTACTCCTACTACTTGGAAGGGGAGGAGTCCTACTCCCGGTGGGAGTAGGACTCCCCAGGGCGCGCCATAGTAGAGGGCCGGCCCTCCCCCTCCTCCACTCCTTTATATACGGGGGAGGGGGATACCCCATAGATACACAAGTTGATCATTGAGCTCTTAGCCGTGTGCGGTGCCCCCCTCCACCATAATCCACCTCGGTCATATCATAGCGGTGCTTAGGTGGAGCCCTGCGTCGGTAGCTTCATCATCACCGTCATCATGCCGTCATGCTGACGAAACTCTCCCTCGAAGCTCTACTGGATCGTGAGTTCGTGGGACGTCACCGAGCTGAAAGTGTGCAGATCGTGGAGGTGTCGTACGTTCGGTACTAGGATCGGTCGATCGTGAAGACGTACGTCTACATCAACCGCGTTGTCATAACCCTTCCGCTTACGGTCTACGAGGGTACATGGACGACACTCTCCCCTCTCGTTGCTATGCATCACCATGATCTTGCGTGTGCGTAGGAAAATTTTGAAATTACTACGTTCTCCAACAGTGGCATCCGAGCCAGGTTTATGCGTAGATGTTAATGCACGAGTAGAACACAAGTGAGTTGTGGGCGATACTAGTCATACTGCTTACCAGCATGTCATACTTTGGTTCGGCGTTATTGTTGGATGAAGCGGCCCGGACCGACATTACGCGTACGCTTACGCAAGACTGGTTCTACCGACGTGCTTCGCACACAGGTGGCTGGCGGGTGTCAGTTTCTCCAACTTTAGTTGAATCGAGTGTGGTTACGCCCGTTCCTTGTTGAAGGTAAAAACAACACATACTTGACGAAAAATCATTGTGGTTTTGATGCATACGTAAGAACGGTTCTTGCTCAGCCCGTAGTAGCCACGTAAAACTTGCAACAACAAAGTAGAGGGCGTCTAACTTGTTTTTGCAGGGCATGTTGTGATGTGATATGGTCAATACATGATCTAAATTTTATTGTATGAGATGATCATGTTTTGTAACGGAGTTATCGACAACTGGCAGGAGCCATATAGTTGTCGCTTTATTGTACGAAATGCAGTCGCCATGTAATTGCTTTACTTTATCACTAAGCAGTAGCGATAGTCGTAGAAGCAATAGTTGGAGAGACGACAACGATGCTACGATGGAGATCAAGGTGTCGCGCGGGTGACGATGGTGATCATGACGGTGCTTTGGAGCTGGAGATCAAAGGCACACGATGATGATGGCCATATCATATTACTTATATTGATTGCATGTGATGTTTATCCTTAATGCATCTTATTTTGCTTAGTTCGACGGTAGCATTGTAAGATGATCTCACACTAAATTTCAAGGTACAAGTGTTCTCCCTGAGTATGCACCGTTGCGACAGTTCTTCGTGCTAAGACACCACGTGATGATCGGGTGTGATAAGCTCTACGTTCACATACAACTGGTGCAAGCCAGTTTTGCACACGCAGAATACTCGGGTTAAACTTGACGAGCCTAGCATATGCAGATATGGCCTCGGAACACTGGAGACCGAAAGGTCGAGCGTGAATCATATAGAAGATATGATCAACATAGTGATGTTCACCATTGAAAACTACTCCATCTCACGTGATGATCGGACATGGTTTAGTTGATATGGATCACGTGATCACTTAGATGATTAGAGGGATGTCTATCTAAGTGGGAGTTCTTAAGTAATATGATTAATTGAACTTTAATTTATCATGAACTTAGTCCTGGTAGTATTAGCATATCTATGTTGTAGATCAATAGCTCGCATTTAGCTCCCCTGTTTTATTTTTGACATGTTCCTAGAGAAAACTAAGTTGAAAGATGTTAGTAGCAATGATGCGGATTTTATCCGTGATCTGAGAATTATCCTCATTGCTGCACAGAAGAATTATGTCCTTGATGCACCGCTAGGTGACAGACCGATTGCAGGAGCAAATGCAGACGTTATGAACGTTTGGCAAGCTCGATATGATGACTACTTGATAGTTTAGTGCACCATGCTTTACGGCTTAGAATCGGGGCTTCAAAGACGTTTTTGAAACGCCACAGAGCATATGAGATGTTCCAAGAGTTGAAATTAGTATTTCGGACTCATGCCCATGTCGAAAGGTATGAGACCTGATACGTCTCCAACATATCTATAATTTTTGATTGCTCCATGCTACTTTATCTATTGTTTTGGACTATAATGGGCTTTATTTTCCACTTTTATATTACTTTTGGGACTAACCTATTAACCGGAGGCCCAGCCTGAAATTGCTGTTTTTTGCCTTTTTCAAGATTTCAAGAAAGCAGAATATCAAACGGAGTCCAAACGGAATGAAACCTTCGAAACGTGATTTTCTCACCGAACGTGATCCAGAGACTTGGACCCACGCCAAGGAACCAGAGAGGCGGTCACGAGGGTGGGGCGCCCCGCCTCGTGGGCCCTCAAGCTCCACCGACGTACTCCGCCTCCTATATATACCTCACGCACTTCAAACGATCGTAACATGAGCCAAAAACCTAATTCCACCGCCGTAACTTCATGTATCCACGAGATCCCATCTTGGGGCCTGTTCCGGAGCTCCGCCGGAGGGGGCATCCACCACAGAGGGCTTCTACATCAACACCACAGCCTCTCCGATGAAGTGTGAGTAGTTTACTTCAGACCTTCGGGTCCATAGCTAGTAGCTAGATGGCTTCTTCTCTCTTTTTGGATCTCAATACAAGGTTCTCCCCCTCTCTCGTGGAGATCTATTCGATGTAATCTTCTTTTTGCGGTGTGTTTGTTGAGACCGATGAATTGTGGGTTTATGATCCAGCTTATCTATGAATAATATTTGAATCTTCTCTGAATTCTTTTAGTATGATTGAGTTATCTTTGCAAGTCTGTTCGAATTATCCGTTTGGTTTGGCCAACTAGATTGGTAGTTCTTGCAATGGGAAAAGTGCATGGCTTTGGGTTCAATCTTGCGGTGTCCTTACCCAAAGGATGTAAAGGGTTGCAAGGCACGTATTGTATTGTTGCCATCGAGGATAACAAGATGGGGTATTTATCATATTGCATGAATTTATTCCTCTACATCATGTCATCTTGCTTAAGGTGTTACTCTGTTTTTAACATAATACTCTAGATGCATGCTGGATAGCGGTCGATGAGTGGAGTAATAGTAGTAGACGCAGAATCGTTTCGGTCTACTTGTCTCGGACGTGATGCCTATATACATGATCATACCTAGATAACCTCATAACTATGCTCAATTCTGTCAATTGCTCAACAGTAATTTGTTCACCCACCATAGAATACTTATGCTCTTGAGAGAAGCCACTAGTGAAACCTATGGCCCCCGGGTCTATTCTCAGCATATCAATCTCCATCACTTTTATACTTGCTTTGTTTTTACTTTGCTTTTTACCTTTCACTTTGCATCTTTATACCAAAAATACCAAAAATATTATCTCTATCAGATCTCACTCTCGTAAGTGACCGTGAAGGGATTGACAACCCCTAATCGCGTTGGTTGCGAGTAGCTATCGTTTTGTGCAGGTACGAGGGACTTGTGCGTGGCCTCCTACTGGATTGATACCTTGGTTCTCAAAAACTGTGGGAAATACTTACGCTAATGTGCTGCATCATCCTCTCCTCTTCGGGGAAAACCAACGCAAGCTCAAGACGTAGCAAGAAGGATTTTTGGCGCCGTTGCCGGGGAGTCTACGCAAAAGTCAACATACCAAGTACCCATCACAATCTCTATCTCTCGCATTACATTATTTGCCATTTGCCTCTCGGTTTCCTCTCCCCCACTTCACCCTTGCCGTTTTATTCGCCCTCTCTTTCCCAATCTCCTCCTCTCTTTCCCTTTGCCTTTTGTTTGGTCGTGTGTTTGCTTGCCGTCATGACTAGTCTCTTATCTTCTCCATTATCTCCTGAGAATGAAGTTCTAAATTTTAAGCAAAGGGAGGGAGAAAATCTAAAAGATGCTTGGTATAGAATTTGCAATGCTCAAAATAGATCTACTAGGAAGCAATCTACTTCAGTTCTTCTTCGTAATTTTTACGTAGGTGCTAATCCTTGGTATAGATATATCCTTGATACCATTACCAGAGGGAATTTCTTGGGTAGCCATACTTTTGATTCTTATAATGCTTTAATAGATTTATTTGGCTCACCACCTCTTTTGGTTAATGGAACTATGTTAACTTTGGAGCATGTTATGCAAAGGCTTGAAATTATTGAAAACAAAGTTGCTACCATTGAATCCATTGAAAATCTAGACAAAAAGATCCATAATTAAATTACTCAATATGGATCTAAGGTAGGAATGACTTTGAAAGATATTAAGGAGAAGGAACCTATGGTTAATGAGAAAATAAATCTAGACTCCACTCGAATCGATAAACATGAGGGTATCATTACCAACTTGGGAATCGCTTTTTCTTCCGTAAAGAATACTCCTAGTCCTCCCACTAAAATTGCTAAGCTTATGTATGTTCCTAAAAATAAGGGTGAATCATCTAGTAAGGAAACTGCGGATCTGAAATATATAAGCATTCATCCCGATCTTTTTACTATCATTAAGGAACCATTTGCTACGAATGAATTTTTCAATATTGCGCCTAAAAGTTTGATAATTACTAGAAAGAAATAAAATTCTAAAGGAGGTAGATGCCTCATTGTAGAATTGCCTACCAAAGATAGCAATACCTATATCTATCCTTGCTTTTATGCCTAGCTAGGGGCGTTAAACGATAGCGCTTGTTGGGAGGCAACCCAATTTTATTTTTAGTTTTTTATTTTTGCTTCTGTTTAGGAATAAATAATCCATCTAGCCTCTGTTTAGATGTGGTTTTATCTTTTAATTAGTGTTTCTGCCAAGTTAAACCTATTGGATCTTCTTGGATGATAGTTATTTGATCTTGCTGGAATTTTCAGAAACTTTGCGCTCAGTGCCCGAATTGTTAAAAATCACCAGAACGTGATAAAATACTGATTCTAATTTCTGCTGATCAATAAACATATTTTCCAGTTTGTCTAATTTTGGTAGAATTTTTTGAGTTCCATAAGTTTGCGTCAGTTACAGATTACTACAGACTGTTCTGTTTTTGACAGATTCTGTTTTGCGTGTGTTGTTTGCTTATTTTGATGAATCTATGGCTAGTAAAATAGTTGATGATCCATAGAGAAGTTGGAATACAGTAGGTTTAACACCAATATAAATAAAGAATGAGTTCATTACAGTACCTTAAAGTAGTCTTTTGTTTTCTTTCTCTAACGGAGCTCACGAGATTTCTATTGAGTTTTGTGTTGTGAAGTTTTCAAGTTTTGGGTGAATTCTTTTGATGGATTATGGAACAAGGAGTGGCAAGAGCCTAAGCTTGGGGATGCCCATGGTACCCCCAAGATAATTCAAGGACACCAAAAAGTCAAAGCTTGGGGATGCCCCGGAAGGCATCCCCTCTTTCGTCCACTTCCATCGGTAATTTACTTGGAGCTATATTTTTATTCACCACATGATATGTGTTTTGCTTGGAGCGTCTTGTATTATTTGCGACTTTGCTTGTTAGTTTACCACAATCATCCTTGCTGTACACACCTTTTGAGAGAGCCATACATGAATTGTAATTTGATAAAATACTCTTTGTGCTCAACTTATATCTTTTGAGCTTGATAGTTTTGCTCATAGTGCTTCACTTATATCTTTTTGAGCGTGATAATTTTTGCTCTAGTGCTTCACTTAGATCTTTTAGAGAACGGTGGTGGATTTGTTTTAAAGAAACTTGATCTCTCATGTTTCACTTGGATTATTTTGAGAGTCATTAATAGCATGGTAATTTGCTTAATGTTAATATACTTGGTATTCAAGATATGTGAAAATCTCTTTTGAGTGCGTTGAATACTAAGATAAGTTTGATGCTTGATAATTGTTTTGAGATATGAAGATGATGATATTAGAGTCATGCTAGTTGAGTATTTGTGAATTTAAAGAATACTTGTGTTGAAGTTTGTGATTCCCGTAGCATGCACGCATGGTGAACCATTATGTGATGAACTCGGAGCATGATTTATTTATTGATTGTCTTCCTTATGAGTGGCGGTCGGGGACGAGCGATGGTCTTTTCCTACCAATCTACCCCCCTAGGAGCATGCGTGTAATACTTTTCTTTGATAACTTCTAGATTTTTGCAATAAGTATATGAGTTCTTTATGACTAATGTCGAGTCCATGGATTATACGCACTTTTTCCCATCCTTCCACTATTGCTAGCCTCTCTAATACCGCGCACATTTCGCCGGTATCATACACCCACCATATACCTTCCTCAAAACAGCCACCATACCTACCTATCATGGCATTCCCATAGCCATTCCGAGATATATTTCCATGCAACTTTCCACCGTTCCGTTTATTATGACACGCTCCATCATTGTCATATTGCTAGCATGATCATGTAGTTGACATCGTATTTGTGGCAAAGCCACCGTTCATAATTCTTTCATACATGTCACTCATGTTTCATTGCATATCCCGGTACACCGCCTGAGGCATTCATATAGAGTCATATTTTGTTCTAAGTATCGAGTTGTAATTGTTGAGTTGTAAGAAAGTTAAAAGTGTGATGATCATCATTATTAGAGCACTGTCCCAAGTGAGGAAAGGATGATGGAGACTATGATTCCCCCACAAGTCGGGATGAGACTCCGGACGACAAAAAAAAAAGAGGCCATAAAAAAGAGAAAAGGCCCAAATAAAAAAAAAGAGAGAAAAAGAGAGAAGGGACAATGTTACTATCCTTTTACCACACTTGTGCTTCAAAGTAGCACCATGATCTTCATGATAGAGAGTCTCTCATTTTGTCACTTTCATATACTAGTGGGAATTTTTCATTATAGAACTTGGCTTGTATATTCCAATGATGGGCTTCCTCAAATTCCCTAGGTCTTCGTGAGCAAGCGAGTTGGATGCACACCCACTTAGTTTCTTTTGTTGAGCTTTCATATACTTATAGCTCCAGTGCATCCGTTGCATGGCAATCCCTACTCACTCACATTGATATCTATTGATGGGCATCTCCATAGCCCGCTGATACGCCTAGTTGATGTGAGACTATCTTCCCTCTTTTTGTCTTCTCCACAACCACCATTCTATTCCACATATAGTGCTATATCCATGGCTCACGCTCATGTATTGCGTGAAGATTGAAAAAGTTTTGAAAATGTTAAAGTATGAAACAATTGCTTGGCTTGTCATCGGGGTTGTGCATGATTTAAATACTTTGTGTGGGGAAGATGGAGCATAGCCAGACTATATGATTTTGTAGGGATAACTTTATTTGGCCATGTTATTTTGAGAAGACATAATTGCTTGGTTAGTATGCTTGAAGTATTATTATTTTTTATGTCAATATGAACTTTTGTCTTGAATCTTTCGGATCTGAATATTCATACCATGATTAAGAAGATTTACATTGAAATTATGCCAAAGTATCACTCCGCATCAAAAATTCTCTTTTTATCATTTACCTACTCGAGGACGAGCAGGAATTAAGCTTGGGGAAGCCTGATACGTCTCCAACGTATTTATAATTTTTGATTGCTCCATGCTACTTTATCTATTGTTTTGGACTATAATGGGCTTTATTTTCTACTTTTATATTACTTTTGGGACTAACCTATTAACCGGAGGCCCAACCTGAATTGCTGTTTTTTGCCTTTTTCAAGATTTCAAGAAATGAATATCAAACGGAGTCCAAACGGAATGAAACCTTCGAAACGTGATTTTCTCATCGAACGTGATCCGGAGACTTGGACCCCACGCCAAGGAACTAGAGAGGCGGTCACGAGGTGGGGGCGCCCCTAGGGTGCGCCTGCCTAGTGGGCCCTCAAGCTCCACCGACGCACTTCTTCCTCCTATATATACCCACGCACTTCAAACGATCGAATAGGAGCCAAAACCTAATTCCACCGCCAGAACTTCCTCAGATCCACGAGATCCCATCTTGGGGCCTGTTAGGAGCTTCACGGAGGGGCATCCACCACGGAGGGCTTCTACATCAACACCATAGCCTCTCCGATGAAGTGTGAGTAGTTTACTTCAGACCTTCGGGTCCATAGCTAGTAGCTAGATGGCTTCTTCTCTCTTTTTGGATCTCAATACAATGTTCTCCCCCTCTCTCATGGAGATCTATTCGATGTAATCTTCTTTTTGCGGTGTGTTTGTTGAGACCGATCAACTGTGGGTTTATGATCCAGCTTATCTATGAATAATATTTGAATCTTCTCTAAATTCTTTTATGTATGATTAGTTATCTTTGCAAGTTTCTTCGAATTATCCATTTGGTTTGGCCAACTAGATTGGTAGTTCTTGCAATGGGAAAAGTGCATGACTTTGGGTTCAATATTGCGGTGTCCTTACCCAGTGACAGAAAGGGTTGCAAGGCACGTATTGTATTGTTGCCATCGAGGATAACAAGATGGGCTATTTATCATATTGCATGAATTTATTCCTCTACATCATGTCATCTTGCTTAAGGCGTTACTCTGTTTTTAACATAATACTCTAGATGCATGCTGGATAGCGGTCGATGAGTGGAGTAATAGTAGTAGATGCAGAATCGTTTCAGTTTACTTGTCTCGGACGTGATGCCTATATACATGATCATACCTAGATAACCTCATAACTATGCTCAATTCTGTCAATTGATCAACAGTAATTTGTTCACCCACTGTAGAATACTTATGCTCTTGAGAGAAGCCACTAGTGAAACCTATGGCCCCCGGGTCTATTCTCATCATATCAATCTCCATCACTTTTATACTTGCTTTGTTTTTACTTTGCTTTTTACCTTTCACTTTGCATCTTTATACCAAAAATACCAAAAATGTTATCTCTATCAGATCTCACTGTCGTAAGTGACCGTGAAGGGATTGACAACCCCTAATCGCGTTGGTTGCGAGTAGCTATCGTTTTGTGCAGGTACGAGGGACTTGTGCGTGGCCTCCTACTGGATTGATACCTTGGTTCTCAAAAACTGAGGGAAATACTTACGCTACTGTGCTGCATCATCCTCTCCTCTTCGGGGAAAACCAACGCAAGCTCAAGACGTAGCAAGTGAAGGAAATATGCCCTAGAGGCAATAATAAAGTTATTATTTATTTCCTTATATCATGATAAATGTTTATTATTCATGCTAGAATTGTATTAACCGGAAACATAATACATGTGTGAATACATAGACAAACAGATAGTCACTAGTATGCCTCTACTAGACTAGCTCATTAATCAAAGATGGTTATGTTTCCTAACCATAGACATGTGTTGTCATTTGATTAATGGGATCACATCATTAGGAGAATGATGTGATTGACATGACCCATTCCGTTAGCTTAGCACTTGATCATTTAGTATATTGCTATTGCTTTCTTCATGACCTATACATGTTCCTGTAACTATGAGATTATGCAACTCCGTTCATCGGAGGAACACTTTGGTACTACCAAACGCCACAACGAATCGGGTGATTATAAAGGAGTACTACAGGTGTCTCCAAAGGTACATGTTGGGTTGGCGATTTCGAGATTAGGTTTTGTCACTCCGATTGTCGGAGAGGTATCTCTAGGCCTTCTCGGTAATACACATCACATAAGCCTTGCAAGCATTGCAACTAATAAGTTAGTTGTGAGATGATGTATTACGGAACGAGTAAAGAGACTTACCGTAACTAGATTGAACTAGGTATTGGATACCGACGATCGAATCTCGGGTAAGTAACATACCGATGACAAAGGGAACAACGATGTTGTTATGCGGTTTGACCGATAAAGATCTTCAGAGAATATGTAGGAACCAATATGGGCATCCAGGTTCCGCTATTGGTTATTGACCGAGAATAGTTCTAGGTCATGTCTACATAGTTCTCGAACCCGTAGGGTCCGCACGCTTAATGTTTCGATGACGGTTTATTATGAGTTTATAAGTTTTGATGTACCAAGGTTGTTCGGAGTCCCGGATGTGATCACGGACATGACGAGGAGTCTCGAAATGGTCGAGACATAAAGATTGATATATTGGAAGCCTATGTTTGGACTTCGGAAAGGTTCCGGATGAAAACAGGATTTTACCGGAACACCGGGGGGTCAACGGGCCTTGATGGGCCATAAGGGGAGAAGAGGAGGGCGGCCAGGGCAGGCAGCGCGCCTCCCCTCTAGTCCGAATAGGACAAGAGAGGGGGGGGCGGCGCCTCCCTCTTCCCTCCCCAAAACTAATCCAACTAGGAAAGGGGGAGTCCTACTCCGGTGGGAGTAGGACTCCTCCAGCGCACCTCCCTAGGGCCGGCCGCAACCCCCTTGCTCCTTTATATACGGGGCAGGGGCACCCGTGACACACAAGTTGATCTACGTGATCGTTTAGCCGCAGCGGTGCCCCCTCCACCATATTACACCTCGATCATATCGTCATGAGCTTAGGCGAAGCCCTGCGCCGGTGAAGCATCATCATCGTCACCACGCCGTCGTGCTGACGGAACTCATCCCCGACGCTTTGCTGGAGCGGAGCACGGGGATCGTCATCGAGCTGAACGTGTGCTGAACTCGGAGGTGCCGTACGTTCGGTACTTGGATCGATCGGATCGTGAAGACGTACGACTACATCAACCGCGTTGTTATAATGCTTCCGCTTACGGTCTACGAGGGTACGTGGACAGACACTCTTCCCTCTCGTTGCTATGCCATCACCATGGTCTTGCGTGTGCGTAGGAATTTTTTTGAAATTACTACGTTCCCCAACAGCAAGACCTTTGACAAGTACTTTGCCTACAAGATGGAGGAGAATAGCTCAGCTAGTGAGCATGTGCTCAGAATGTCTGAGTACTACAATCACTTGAATCAAGTGGGAGTTAATCTTCCAAATAAGATAGTTCGTGATGAACTATAATATGCAAGGGATAACGGAAACGATTCCCAAACTCTTCGTGATGCTGAAATCGACGAAGGTAGAAATCAAGAAAAGGATCAAGTGTTGATGGTTGACAAGACCACTAGTTTCAAGAAAAGGGCAAAGGGAATAAGGGGAACTTCAAAAAGAACGGCAAGCAAGTTTCCGCTCCCGTGTAGAAGCCCAAAGCTAGACCCAAGCCTGAAACTGAGTGCTTCTACTGTAAAGGAAATGGTCACTGGAAGTGGAACTGCCCTAGATACTTGGCGGATAAGAAGGATGGCAAAGTGAACAAAGGTATATTGGATATACATGTTATTGATGTGTAATTTACTAGTGTTTATAGCAACCCCTCGGCATTTGATACTAGTTTAGTTGCTAAGAGTAGTAACTCGAAACGGGAGTTGCAGAATGAACATAAACTAGTTAAGGGCGAGGTGACAATGTGTGTTGGAAGTAGTTCCAAGATTGATATGATCATCATCGCACACTCCCTATACTTTCGGGATTAGTGTTGAACCTAAATAAGTGTTATTTGGTGTTTGCGTTGAGCATGAATATGATTTGACCATGTTTATTGCAATACAGTTATTCATTTAAATTTAGAGAATAATTGTTGTTCTGTTTACATGAATAAAAACTTATATGGTCATACACCCAATGAAAATGGTTTGTTGGATCTCGATCGTAGTGATACACATATTCATAATATTGAAGCCAAAAGATGCAAATTTAATAATGATAGTGCAACTTATTTGTGGCACTGCTGTTTAGGTCATATTGGTGTAAAGCGCATGAAGAAACTCCATGTTGATGGGATTTTGGAATCACTTGATTATGAATCACTTGATGCTTGCGAACCATGCCTTATGGGCAAGATGACTAAGACTCCGTTCTCCGTAACAACGGAGCGAGCAACTAACTTATTGGAAATAATACATACTGATGTATGCGATCCGATGAGTGTTGAGGCTCGTGGCGGGTATCGCTATTTTCCGACCTTCACAGATGATTTGAGCAGATATGGATTTATCTACTTGATAAAACATAAGTCTGAAACATTTGAAAAGTTCATGTAATTTCAGAGTGAAGTGGAAAATCATCGTAACAAGAAAAAAAAGTTTCTATGATCTGATCATGGAGGAGAATATTCGAGTTACGAGTTTGGTCTTTATTTGAAACAATGCGGAATAATTTCGCAACTCACGCCACCTGGAACACCACAGTGTAATGGTGTGTCCGAACATCGTAATCGTACTTTATTGGATATGGTGCAATCTATGATGTCTCTTACCGATTTACCACTATCATTTTGGGGTTATGCATTAGGGACAACTGCATTCACGTTAAATAGGGCACCATCTAAATCCGTTGAGATGACACCATATGAACTGTGGTTTGGCATGTCGTTTCTTAAAGTTTGGGGTTGTGATGCTTATGTGAAAAAAGTTTCATCCTGATAAGCTCAAACCCAAATCGGAGAAATGTGTCTTCATAGGATACCCAAAGGAGACAGTTGGGTACACCTTCTATCACAGATCCGAAGGCAATACATTCATTGCTAAGAATGGATCCTTTCTAGAGAAGGAGTTTCTCTCGACCGAAGTGAGTGGGAGGAAAGTAGAACTTGATGAGATAACTGTACCTGCTCCCTTATTGAAAAGTAGTTCATCACAGAAATCTGTTCCTGTGACTCCTACACCATTTAGTGAGGAAGCTAATGATGATGATCATGTAACTTCAGATCAAGTTACTTGTAACATCCCAAAATTCTAAATTTTGGAATGTTATATTAAATAGATAGTATTGATTGATTGTTTGATTGATTGACTGAAAGTGAGTGAATTTGAAACTTTTTGAAATTTAAATGAGAGGGAATAAAAGGACTTTCCCAACTTTCATTTTGCATTTTATGATCTCCGTGAATTCAAATTCTTTTCACCACAAAAACCTGGAGAGAAGATGACATGACTTCTTCCATTTATTTAAATGATAAGGGGTGTTGAAAATATTTGAATTCCATTTGGAAATATTTTCCAACCCAGAAACTTTATGCAACTCAATGATTTTCACGAGCGAAGATAAAATGACTTCTTCAAAACATATGAAATATGAGTTGGGAGTTTCAAAGAATTAAATTCAAAGTTCTTTTGAATTTATTTTTCAATATTGGAGTTATTTGAGTTTTATTCAAATTATTTTCTCCAAAATAAAATATATGGAAAATAGGGTAACATGATTCCCTACATCGAGAAAATTGAGAGAAACTAATTTGAAGTCATTTTGGTATTTTAAAAATGATTTTCAGTGGATTTTATTAGACCAGTAGCACTCTTTGAATTATCTAAATTTGTGTGAATTTTATTTAATGTTAAAAATGTCCAATTTGTAGAAAATCTTTTTCGAAGATTTTGATATATTATATGCTTATATAATATATTTATTTATTTGGTTTTATTATTTTTATTTACTTTCGAAAATGATTTAAAAAAAACTCTTCCTCCGCCATTAACTGGGCTGGGCAGTCATGCAGCCATGACATTGCCAAGCCAAGATCCGCCCCAAGCTCGGGATAGAGTCCCGAGCATCGCCGCCGCCATGGAGTCCGGCGGACTCATGACGACCTCCTACCCCTTCCCCAAGCCGCGCCTCCCCTTCCCTCCTATAAAGGGCGCCGCCTCGGGCCCCGTCCCTCCTCTCCTTGCCGCGCCGCCGCAGATCGCCGCCGCCATCAGATCTCGCCGCCGCCCACAAGACTCACCGAGCCGCCACCACCGCCACCACCGACTCCGCCGCCTCGCGCCGTGCTCGCCGCCGTCTCCGCCCATCGCTCGCCGGAGCCGCCTGAACCGCCGCTCAACTTGCCGGTTTTCCCGGTCCGATAATAAACCACCCCGGTCCGCCGGTTTTTTTTTGGGTTTCGGTTTTCGTTTAAAAACTCGTTTTTTATTTAGTTAGTTTAAATAGTGAGCGTTCGCTAGTTTAGGTTCGGGAGCGAACACATTCATTAGATTAGGTTCTGTAACGAACGTTCGCTATTTAGTCTTTTCTTTTTATTTTAAATTTTGGCCAGGGACCCATCCGTGAATATTTTCTTTACAGATCAGCCCCTGGTTTTCAAATGACTATAACTTTTTACTCGTTAGTCCAAATCCAACGAAACCAACACCCACTTCTTCGTTATGATCTCCTCTACCCAGTACTCCAACTCAAACATATTTTTGAAAGTTTAAAATTTGAATTAGATCAGATGTGAATTTGAACTTCATTTGATCATAACTTGAGTTTCGTAACTCCGATTTAGTTGATTCTTTTTGCAAATCGAAGCTCCTGACCTAAACTTTCTGATAAGGCCAAATTCACATAATTTTTGTACTGTTAGAAATTGTTTTATGTTGCAAGAGTTATTTGCTTGGTTTTGATGTTTTTCGAATCGTCTTCTCCGTTCTTTCTGATCTTTTGAGTGATTGCTTATGTGTGGTTACTATTGACTGCTTACGATAGATTGAGGAGTGTGACGAGTAGACCTATCAAGAGTTTTGAGTGCGAATCATCTTCATCAACCTTGCAGGCAAGTAACACTTTGATCATACATCTTCTCATACCCAGTTTTTATGCATTAGATCTATCCTCAAACACTTGCATGATTAGGATCTAATTAAATTGTGGGTTTTGGGAAGTAGTTGAGGTAGTACCTATTACCTGTTTTATTTTCAAACCTTTGGGAGTTCCTTCTATGCTTGCTTATTATGCCATGCTATGCTAGTAGACGTGGATTGGGTGAGTGAATTCCATGACAGATGTGTGATTGTTAAATTAATGGTTTATTTAAGGTGGCAACTTAAACACACATCTGGGTGGATTGAGGCACCTGGTTTCTATCAGGACTTGCCTATTTTTCTTTGGACCGCCACCCAAGCTCAAAGGGATCATGAGATTATTCAAACTAGAAACTTCCGTGTGCAGCCACAAGCCATTATGGGCTCTGGCATAGTTGATTAAGTTGTGTGAACTCTTACGGGTAGACTAGCAGATGTAGGGGAAAGTAGGTGTACCGGTCTACCCACAAGTAAGGTGCTAGCACTTCCGAAAGACTATGTCTCGGTCATCCGTTTCTCAAACATCATGTAGTGCGAGAAATCCAACGGAGGCGATCGAGTCTTGTGGGGAAAGTGCGCAAACCTCTGCAGAGTGTATAAACTAATCATGATTAGCCGTGTCCCCGGTTATGGACATCTTGAGTATCTAGTACTTGGATATCATGTGAATCTCATCATGTTACTTCTAATTAATATTGTTGGGTTTTTAATGAGTACGTTTAATTGGGATTGAGAATGCTGTCAACCATTCTCAATGTTTAACAACCACCAATAGTTAAACAAAGTTATTCCTTTTGCAGGAGGGAAAAATTGGCTTTTCGCAAAAACTGTAACCATAGAGCTTTCCACCAGCCATATATGCATGTAGTATATGATTATTCTTTCATTACTCTCTATGTGTTACCTTGCCAGCATATTCCATGTACTGACCCATTTTCGGGCTGTAACGTTTCATGTTGCAGGATCTTACGACGAGTAAGTGATACGTTAGGGTTACGATTTCTACACTCAACTTTGCCGTTGGTGTTGATGGGAATCCACAACCTTGTTGCTTCCGCTATATTTGGATTGAGGTAATAGTATTTACGTTATGTATACATGTGATTTACCTCTGTTATAAATCCTCGAGTACTGTGTGTGTCAGCATACCGATCCAGGGATGACACTTAAGCACAGAGACTTGATCCATTCGGGTCGGGTCGCTACAAGATGGTATTAGAGCACATGTTGACTGTAGGACGTGACCCTAGAAACTGACAAGCCCATAGGAAAGATTTTTCTCTACAACTTCATTTTCAAAAAGATCTTTTACCTATCTTCTCTTCTGAGCTTATTCAAATATCCCCTTTTAGTGAGACCATACCCCTTTCCCCTTTTGACCACTCGAAGATTCGACTGATGAGACCACTCCAAGAAGTATAAGATATCGGACAACTAAGACCATTTGGAATGAAGAGGATTTTACCATGTAAATGGAAACTACAACTGTTGAAGACTCCGAAGACTAGGAGATTTTGAAGGCTCTGAAGAATTCCCAGATTTTTTTATGACCTAGGAAGGTTACACTTATGGAACTTGGCAGATTATGGAAGTTATCAATACCCGAGATCAAGGTGTATCGGAGAAAGACCGGAACATGGAGCATCAGAACTCAAAGTTTTGTCAAGAAAACCCTAAGACAGGAGATATCAATTATGGAATGTTAGCTCATGGAAATGACAAGAGCAGAAACACACTATCCATGATGTTATCGCCCGCTTATGCTATTTGTCACCGTGCTGAGTTAAGCATGCATATGCATGGAAGAATTGGATGGTAGAAGGCTGACGGAGCATCTGTCAGCGAAGGATTGCAGTTTTAACATAGCTTGTGCATCACCAGGATCTGGAGTATTACATCAAGAAGTCTACGGTGGATCTGCAGGAAGCCGTATTTGACAAGGAAGCAGTTCGTGAAGAACCCAGGTCCCAGAAGATTAAAATAGCCAAGCAGGAGGAGCTAAACCTCGAGATACCGAAGATTTGTCAGGAACTGAAGGACAGTAGGATCATGGTTCATGTCGAGGTTGATGAAATCCAGAAGTTGGAACGTAACTCCAGAAATATTAAAGGACGTCGCGAGAGACTTCGCGTCAACAGAGATGATTTGGCAAAAGAACTTGAGAAGGACAAGCATGATCAGAAGGAGCCATCGGAGACATGACCAAGACTTGAAGAGTTTGATGACGTTGAGATCTATATACCTTTAGAAGTCCAAAACCCTGTTTATACCCGCGTTAGATGCGACGATTGTGAGCTGTCATTTGTTTGATGTTTTTCCGACAACCACAATAAAACCCGTTTTTTTCAAAACTATTGTTTGCATTGTGTGTATCCCTCCATGTCTATCTCTCTTATCTCACCCCAAAACCCATGGACCCAATAGAGGATGAATGGAGATGAGCTCGTATTTTCGGGACCGATAAGTCAATTGGAGACGGACCGATGGATTCAGAACATGGAGGATCACATGGAGAATAACCCTATAGCCGAAAGGATATGGCCAAAGAGCTCTTCAATGCTTTGAAAGAGGTGCTGCTACTTGGTGGAGGATGTACCAAACCATCAATGGATGGCAAGGAGTAACCAGTTGGAAAGAATTTAAGTTGACTTTGTCAAAGTCTAGGTTCGTGTCCCAGAAATTGGAACCTTATGGAAATGATATGAAGAAACCTTGCGCATGCAAGCTTTGTGGAGAAATAGGACACGACCATATAGAACACAAAGATGAATGCTCTAGTTGTGAAGGAAGTCACCCAGCTGAAGAATGCCCAACTAGGCAGATCACTTGTTTCTTGTGTGAAGGGACTACCCACTACCCTGCACATTGTCACATTTACCCCATGGTACAAAGAATCATCCAGCAGAAGAAAGAAGAAAAGAAAGGAGCCCTCATGGAAGTTCTAGGAGAAGCTGTGATGAAGGAAAAGATGGAGGACACACCCAAAGAGGAACCAATTAAACCCTGCACCAAGTCTTGCTATTCATGTGGAGAAGAAGGACACATATCCTAGAATTGTATGAATGGGGATCTGGTAGAATTCCCGACAGAGGAAGTAGAGTATGACCCACAGGAAATAGAAGCCCTGATTGGAATGGAAAGTCCGGAAAGAGAAGTAGATTGGATTCCAGGAAGGATCTGAGTCATATCACCTGTTATAGGTGCAAGGAGTCAGGGCACTACCTCAGCAACTGTCCAAAAAGGAAGCCAAGGACCCAAGGAGGCTATATAATCACAAGGAAACCTCAAAACTTGTCAGAAGTAATATGTTTCCGTTGTAATGTAGCAGGGCACTTTGCCAGAGATTGTCTCAAGGAGAAGGAGACTGGTGATAAATAGTTGAATTTGTAACAGAAGAAATGGAGTAGTAGAAGTGAGAGCTTTTTCTTTTATATCGAGGTGTTGAGTTGAGCATGTAATGGAAAAGCGAGAGATTGTAATAATTTAAGAATCAATAAAGTTAGCAGTGTTGGTAATGCTTTGGATTTTATGAGTTACCCTATGAGGAAAGATGTTGACCAATTTCGAGGATATGAGAAATATGGTCTATGGAATATTGGAACATTTTAAGGGTGGTAGTACCCTGTAAGAACCATTGACCCCTGGAAAAGATAAGGATACTCCACTGAATGGACTTCAGACAAAATGAATATGAGTTTTGTCTCGATATGTTTGATACCCCAAGAGTGTGTGGGATGACGTTGGAGACCGTCAGTCGTTTGGATCAAATGTGATCAAGGATTCAGAAGAGAATGTTAAGTTGATTCGAGATAGACTGAAGGTAGCTCAGTCCAGGCAGAAGAGTTATGCAGACTCAAAAACACAAGGAGGTAGTCTATGAAATTGGAGACAGAGCATGTCTTCATGTGTCCCCTCTTTGAGTAGTTAAACGATTTGGAGTTAAGGGAAAGTTAGCCCCGAGATTTGTAGGACCATACCGAGTTTGGAACATATGGGAGAATTGGCTAACAAGTTGGAGTCACCCGAAGGACTGTCAGGAGTTCATAATGTGTTTCACGATTCCCAGTTGAAGAAGTGCCATGCAGAGAGGCCAATATTCCCCTGTAAGGACGCCTGACCCTGGAAAGGATAATGATGTTCCACGAAGTGGAGTATGGACTTCATAAGTATAAGTTTTTATCTCGGTATGTGGGATACCCCACGAGGATGAAGAGATGAATTACTATTGGATATAAAGGAGGTAAGATGATGGACATATGGATCAATGGAAATCCCATGATGAGTCTGAGTAATCATGTCCTAGTTTGGTGCCAATAGAAGGAAGGAAGACAGTACAATTGGATGGATTTAAGTATACTAGGAAGTTGGAAGTTGGAATAATGGTCAGAAGCCCGTGGATAAATTCAAGGACTATAAGTGATGAGATGGGCCATAACCCACAGGCCCCAGGACCTGCCAAGAAGCAAGCACATTCTTGCTGAAGGAAAAACCCTGGAAGAGGATATGCCTTTATCAACAGACGATCTTATAGGAGTTTACGCAAAACCTGAGAGTTGTTAAGGAACGATAGATGTTTTGTTTGGCTTGCAGAATCAATGGATTTATCCGAACTTGGTTCGTCGACAAGAGAAATTCTGCAATGCTTGTGAGGATGAATGAGAGTTAGAATGCGAGATTCGCTAAACCATGTACAAGGTAATGATTTGGGTGCGGGATGGATTGATCACCATACCGACTTACTCTTATTATTCGCTTTGCTATATGGGACGGTAAATCTGAGTGACTTACCTATAGTAGAGAGACGACGATCAAAACCTTGTTTGAACCTTAGAATGGTATAAGTATTTTCCCTTGTACATGGCAGTTGTTGCCAATCGTAGGATATACGGTGAGGTTCAACCCAGACCCATTTCCTGCAGGACAAACCATAAATTGTTGACCGCCATGAGATATCGATAGTTGTTTAGTATTGGCGCCAGACCTATCAGCTATGAAGACCCAATCTCGGAATAACCTCACCAAGACGAAAGGACAGAAGAATTGAGGAAAAGGTTATGCCGCTACCGGAAGAGCCTAGAGAAGGAATTTTCCCGAGAATCTGAGAGGACCGACACTGCCAGCAACAAGGATGGAGTATATGAGTTTTGATGGAACCATAACCGTGTTTCTAAGGGTGGTAGCACCCCAGACCTCCGGAGATGATCGATGGATTTTGAGAAGATCCCTACCCTAACCTATTTCTTGCTAGCCTCTCCGAATCTCGAGGACGAGATTCATTTTAAGGGTGGTAGTTTAGTAACATCCCAAAATTCTAAATTTTGGAATGTTATATTAAATAGATAGTATTGATTGATTGTTTGATTGATTGACTGAAAGTGAGTGAATTCGAAACTTTTTGAAAGTTAAATGAGAGGGAATAAAAGGACTTTCCCAAACTTTCATTTTGCATTTTATGATCTCCGTGAATTCAAATTCTTTTCACCACAAAACCCTGGAGAGAAGATGACATGATTTCTTCCATTTATTTAAATGATAAGGGGTGTTGAAAATATTTGAATTCCATTTGGAAATATTTTCCAACCCAGGAACTTTATGCAACTCAATGATTTTCACGAGCGAAGATAAAATGAGTTCTTCAAAACATATGAAATATGAGTTGGGAGTTTCAAAGAATTAAATTCAAAGTTCTTTTGAATTTATTTTTCAATATTGGAGTTATTTGAGTTTTATTCAAATTATTTTCTCCAAAAATAAAATATATGGAAAATAGGGTAACATGATTCCCTACATTAGAAAATTGGAGATAAACTAATTTGAAGTCATTTTGGTATTTTTAAAATGATTTTCATGGATTTTATTAGACCAGTAGCACTCTTTGAATTATCTGAATTTATGTGAATTTTATTTAATGTTAAAAAATGTCCATGCTGTAGAAAATCTTTTTCTGAAGATTTTGATATATTATATGCTTATATAATATATTTATTTATTTGGTTTTATTATTTTTATTTCACCGAAAATGATTAAAAAACTCTTCCTCCTCCATTAACTGGTCGGCCTAACAGTGCTGCCCAGCCCACCAGCTGCCAAGACTGTTCCCAAGCTCGGGACAGAGTCCCGAGCATCGCCCTCTTCGCCGGAGTCCGCCGGACTCATGACGACCTCCTACCCTCCCCAAGCCGCCTCCTCCTATAAAGGGCGCCACTGGCCCCTCCCTCCTCTCTCTCGCCCCGCCACATGAGATCGCCGCCGCAGCGCAGCCATTGCGACCTTAGCCGAGTCGCCACCACCGCCACCACCGACTCCACGCCCAGGCGCCGCCATTGCCTCCGCCCATTGCTTGCCGACCTCGAGCCGCCGCCGACCCAAGTCGCCGCCTCGCCCCGCTCGGTTGAGACCGCCGTCGCCGGAGCCGCCCGAACCGCCGCTCAACTCGCTGGTTTTCCCGGTCCGGTAATAAACCACCCCGGTCCCCCGATTTTTTTGGGTTTCGGTTTTCGTTTAAAAACTCGTTTTTTATTTAGTTAGTTTAAATAGTGAGCGATGGCTAGTTTAGGTTCGGGAGCGAACAAATTCATTAGATTAGGTTCTGTAACGAACGTTCTCTATTTAGTCTTTTCTTTTTATTTTAAATTTCGGCCAGGGACCCATCCGTGAATATTTTCTTTACAGATCAGCCCCTGGTTTTCAAACGACTATAACTTTTTACTCGTTAGTCCAAATCCAACGAAACCAACGCCCACTTCTTCGTTATAATCTCCTCTATCCAGCAATCCAACTCAAACATGTTTTTGAAAGTTTAAAATTTGAATTAGATCAGATGTGAATTTGAACTTCATTTGATCATAACTTGAGTTTCGTAACTCCGATTTAGTTGATTCTTTTTGCAAATCGAAGCTCTTGACCTAAACTTTATGATAAGGCCAAATTCACATAATTTTGGTACTGTTATAAATTGTTTTATGTTGCAAGAGTTATTTGCTTGGTTTTGATGTTTTTCGAATCGTCTTCTCCGTTCTTTCTGATCTTTTGAGTGATTGCTTATGTGTGGTTACTATTGACTGCTTACGATAGATTGACCGGAGTGTGACGAGTAGACCTATCAAGAGTTTTGAGTGCGAATCATCTTCATCAACCTTGCAGGCAAGTAACTCTTTGATCATACCTCTTCTCATACCCAGTTTTTATGCATTAGATCTATCCTCAAACACTTGCATGATTAGGATCTAATTAAATTGTGGGTTTTGGGAAGTAGTTGAGGTAGTACCTATTACCTGTTTTATTTTCAAACCTTTGGGAGTTACTTCTACGCTTGCTTATTATGCCATGCTATGCTAGTAGACGTGGATTGGGTGAGTGAATTCCATGACAGATGTGAGATTGTTAAATTAATGGTTTATTTAAGGTGGCAACTTAAACACACATCTGGGTGGATTGAGGCACCTGGTTTCTACCAGGACTTGCCTGTTTTTCTTCGGACCACCACCCAGGCTCAAAGGGATCATGAGATTATTCAAACTAGAAACTTCCGTGTGTAGCCACAAGCCATTATGGGCTCTGGCATAGTTGATTAAGTTGTGCGAACTCTTACGGGTAGACTAGCAGATGTAGGGGAAAGTAGGTGTACCGGTCTACCCACAAGTAAGGTGCTAGCGCTTCCGAAAGACTATGTCTCGGTCATCCGTTTCTCAAACATCATGTAGTGCGAGAAATCCAACGGAGGCGATCGAGTCTTGTGGGGAAAAGTGCGCAAACCTCTGCAGAGTGTATAAACTAATCATGATTAGCCGTGTCCTCGGTTATGGACATCTTGAGTATCTTGTACTTGGATATCATGTGAATCTCATCATGTTACTTCTAATTAATATTGTTGGGTTTTTAATGAGTACTTTTAATTGGGATTGAGAATGTTGTCAACCATTCTCAATGTTTAACAACCACCATGATAGTTAAACAAAGTTATTCCTTTGCAGTAGGGAAAAATTGGCTTTTCACAAAAACTGTAACCATAGAGCTTTCCACCAGCCATATATGCATGTAGTATAGGATTATTCTTTCATTACTCTCTATGTGTTACCTTGCCAGCATATTCCATGTGCTGACCCGTTTTCGGGTTGCAACGTTTCATGTTGCAGGATCTTACGACGAGTAAGTGATACGTTAGGGTTACGATTTCTACACTCAACTTTGCCGTTGGTGTTGATGGGAATCCACAACCTTGTTGCTTCCGCTATATTTGGATTGAGGTAATAGTATTTACGTTATGTATACATGTGATTTACCTCTATTATAAATCCTCGAGTACTGTGTGTGTTAGCATACCGATCCAGGGATGACACTTAAGAACAGAGACTTGATCCATTCGGGTCGGGTCGCTACATTACTACCGAACCTCGTAGGTTGATGTCTACTACGCAACCTTCTTCTTGTAGACGTTGTTGGGCCTCCAAGTGCAGAGGTTGGTAGGACAGTAGCAAATTTCCTCAAGTGGATGACCTAAGGTTTATCAATCCGTGGGAGGCGTAGTATGAAGATGGTCTCTCTCAAACAACACTGCAACCAAATAACAAAGAGTCTCTTGTGTCCCCAACACACCCAATACAATGGTAAATTGTATAGGTGCACTAGTTCGGCGAAGAGATGGTGATACGAGTGCAATATGGATGATAGATATGAGTATTTGTAATCTGAAAATATTAAAAAAGCAAGGTAGCAAGCGATAAAAGTGAGCGTAAACAGTATTGCAAAGCTAGGAAACAAGGCCTAGGGTTCATACTTTCACTAGTGAAAGTTCTCTCAAAAATAATAACATAATTGGATCATATAACTATCCCTCAACATGCAACAAAGAGTCACTCCAAAGTCACTAATATCGGAGAACAAACTAAGAGATTATGGTAGGGTATGAAACCACCTCAAAGTTATTCTTTCTGATCGATCTATTCAAGAGTCCGTAGTAAAATGACACGAAGCTATTCTTTCCGTTCGATCTATCATAGAGTTCATACTAGAATAACACCTTAAGACACAAATCAACCAAAACCCTAATGTCACCTAGATACTCCAATGTCACCTCAAGTATCCGTGGGTATGATTATACGATATGCATCACACAATCTCAAATTCATCTATTCAACCAACACAAAGTACTTCAAAGAGTGCCCCAAAGTTTCTACCGGAGAGTCACAATGTTACGGAACTCGCAAGTTGATCACCAAAACATACATCAAGTAGATCATGTGAATATCCCATTGTCACCACAGATAAGCACATGCAAGACATACATCAAGTGTTCTCAAATCCTTAAAGACTCAATCCGATAAGATAACTTCAAAGGGAAAACTCCATCCATTACAAGAGAATAGAGGGGAGAAACATCATAAGATCCAACTATAATAGCAAGGCTCGCGATACATCAAGATCGTACCACCTCAAGAACACGAGAGAGAGAGAGAGAGAGAGAGAGAGAGAGAGAGAGAGAGAGAGAGAGAGAGATCAAACACATAGCTACTGGTACATACCCTCAGCCCCAAGGGTGAACTACTCCCTCCTCATCATGGAGAGCGCCGGGATGATGAAGATGGCCCGGTGAGGGTTCCCCCCTCCGACAGGGTGCCAGAACAGGGCCTCGATTGGTTTTTGGTGGCTATAGAGGCTTGCGGCGGCGGAACTCCCGATCTTTTCTGTTCTCTGATGTTTTTAGGGTATATGGATAGATATAGGCGAAAGAAGTCATTCAGGGAGCCACGAGGGTGGGGGGCGCGCCCAGGGGGGTAGGGCGCGCCTCCCTGCCTCGTGGCTTCCTTGAAGCTTCCTTGACGTCTACTCCAAGTCTCCTGGATTGCTTCCGTTCCAAAAATAACTCCCCCGAAGGTTTCATTCCGTTTGGACTCCGTTTGATATTCCTTTTCTTCGAAACACTGAAATAGGCAAGAAAACAACAATTTGGGCTGGGCCTCCGGTTAATAGGTTAGTCCAAAAAATAATATAGAAGTGTTTAGTAAAGCCCATAAACATCCAAAACAGATAATATAATAGATGAATACTTCATAAATTATAGATACGTTGGAGACGTATCAATATCCCCAAGCTTAATTCCTGCTCGTCCTCGAGTAGGTAAATGATAAAAGAGATAATTTATGAAGTGTGAATGCTAGCAGGTGCACAAGTTTGATCAATGATAATTTCAATCACCTTTTCTAGCATCATCATATGTCATAACAGTAGCTCAACACTTTTCATGATCAAGTAACAAACTATTCACATGTTAAAGTATAGATCATAAACTTTCTTGAAAACTAACAAACCGTGTTATTAGTCATCAAACAATTACAATTCATCTTATTTTCAGGAAGAGTCTATGTCAGAGCTTTGATTCAGCAAACTTCACATACTCAACTATCATTTAATCTTTCACAATTGCTAACACTCACGCGATATATATATCAGGATCTTTCCAACACAATGTGCTTGCCAAAGGATAAAATGTAAAAAGGAAAGGTGAAGATCACCATGACTCTTGCATAAGGTATAAAACAAGAATAAAAGATAGACCCTTCGCAGAGGGAAGAAGAGGTTGTCATGCGTTTTTATAGTTGGATGCACAAAATCTTAATGCGAAAGAACATCACTTTATATTGCCACTTGTGATAGGGACCTTTATTATGCAGTCCGCCGCTTTTATTGCTTCCACATCACAAGATCGTATAAAGCTTATTTTCTCCACACTAATAGATCATACATATTTAGAGAGCAATTTTTATTGCATGCACCGATGACAACTTACTTGAAGGATCTTACTCAATCCATAGGTAGGTATGGTGGACTCTCATGGCAATACTGGTTTAGGGGATGTTTGGCAGCACAAGTAGTATCTCTACTTGGTGCAAAGAATTGGCTAGCATGAGGGAGAAAGGCAAGCTCAACATGTTGGATGATCCATGACAATATACTTTATTTCAGATATAAGAAAACATAACCCATTACATCGTCTTCCTTGTCCAACATCAACCTTTTAACATGTCATATTTTAATGAGTGCTCACAATTACAAAAGATGTCCAAGATAGTATATTTATATGTGAAATCTCTCTTCCCTCAATATTCTTTCATGAATTGTTCAAGTGATCAATACAATGTCTGCTAACCTTCAATAAATTTACCACCTCTACTTCTCATATGTGAAGTCATTACTCCCCATGGGATAAGCATATGAAACATATATACTTTCAGATTTATGATATTTGCTCATTCAACTATTTACTCATAGGATATAAGTGAAGCACACGAGTAGATGACAAACTACTCCAAAAAGATATAAGTGAAGATCAATGAGTAGTTAAATAATTATGTAGCTATGTGAGGACTCTCTCTCATTTAAGTATTTCAAATCTTAAGTAATTTATTCAAACAGCAAGCAAAACAAAATAAAACAACATTTCAAGGATATCACTCATCATGTGAAGAAGCAAAAACTTAGGCTCAATCGATACTAACCGATAGTTGTTGAAGAAGAAAGGTGGGATGCCAACCGGGGCATCCCCAAGCTTAGACGCTTGAGACTTCTTGAAATATTATCTTGGGATGCCTTGGGCATCTCCAAGCTTGAGATTTTGTGTCTCCTTAATTCCTCTCATATCACGGTTTCCCTAAATCTCAAGAGCTTCATCCACACAAAACTCAACAAGGACTCGTGAGATAAGTTAGTATAAACCAATGCAAAAACCTTATCATACTCTACTGTAGAAAATCACTAAAATTATTAGTCAACATTGCATACTAAATGCCTCTGCATATTTAATAGTCCTATCCTCAAACATAATCATTAAACAAGCAAACATGTGCAAACAATGCAAACATAACAGCAATCTGCCTAAACAGGTCAGTCTGTAAAGAATGCAGAAAGATCCATACTTCCCTAGCTCCAAAAATTATGAAAGAAAATTCCCACTGTAGTACATTTATCAGAGCTTATTATTCCAAATGTTTCAACATTTTATCACATTCTGACTTTTCTAGGGAATTTTTGCAACAGCGGTAAACTTTCTGTTTTGAAACAGCAACATGTATACTTGCAAAATAAGCATGGTAAAGGCTATCCTTGACATTTTTACTGAAACTAGAGATGCAAATATTTATTCTAAATAATAGAAAGCAAATCCTAACAAAAGAGAACGACGCTCCAAGCAAAACACATATCATGTGGTGAATAAAAATATAGCTCCAAGTAAAGTTACCGATGAACGAAGACGAAAGAGGGGATGCCATCCGGGGCATCCCCAAGCTTAGGTTGTTGGTTGTCCTTGAATATTACCTTGGTGTGCCTTCGGCATCCCCAAGCTTAGGCTCTTGCCACTCCTTAATCCATAGTCCATCGAATCTTTACCCAAAACTTGAAAACTTCACAACACAAAACTCAACAGAAAATCTTATGAGCTCCGTTAGTATAAGAAAATAAATCACCACTTAGGTACTGTTGTGAACTCAATCAAAATTCATATTGGTGTAATATCTACTGTATTCCAACTTCTCTATGGTTCATACCCTCCGATACTACCCATAGATTCATCAAAATAAGCAAACAACACAATGAAAATAGAATCTGTCAAAAACAGAACAGTCTGTAGTAATCTGTATCAAATGTATACTTATGGAACTCAAAAAATTCTGAAATAAATTGTTGGACCTGAGGAATTTGTCTATTAATCCTATGCAAAAAGAATCAACTTAAAACCTCTCTTCTGTAAAAAATGACAGCTAAACTCGTGAGCGCAAAGTTTCTGTTTTTTAGAGCAAGATCACATTAACTTCCACCCAAGTCTTCCCAAAGGTTCTACTTGGCAATTTATTTAAACAAAAGCTATAAAACATGATTACTACTGTATCTTAATCATGTGAACACACAAAAACAGTAGGGGTAAATATTGGGTTGTCTCCCAACAAGCGCTTTTCTTTAATGCCTTTCTAGCTAGGCATGATGATTTCAATGATGCTCGTATAAAAGATAAGAATTGAAACATAAAGAGAGCATCATGAAACACATGGCAAGCACATTTATGTCTAACCCACTTCATATTCATAGGGATTTTGTGAGCAAACAACTTATGGGAACAATAATCAACTAGCATAGGAAGGCAAAACAGGCATAACTTCAAAACTTTAAGCACATAGAGAGGAAACTCGATATTATTGCAATTACTACAAGCATATATTCCTCCCTCTTAATAATTTTCAGTAGCATCATGAATGAATTCAACCATATAACCAGAACATAAAGCATTCTTTTCATGATCTACAAGCATAGAAATTTTATTACTCTCCACATAAGCAAATTTCTTTTCATTCGGAATAGTGGGAGTATCATAAGAGACTCGATTACTATAAATTGTTTCCACATTAAAAGAGTAATGTTCAGAAAAGGGGTAATCATAATCATGATAAGTTTTATAAATATAATCATCACTACTCTTTATAGCATAAGTGTCATCACAATAATCATCATAAATAGGAGGCATGCTATCATCATAATAAATTTGCTCATCAAAACTTGGGAGGCTAAAAATATCATCTTCATTAAACATAGCATCCCCAAGCTTGGGAAAAACATTAATTGCAGAAAATATATTCTCAAACATGTCATTCTCATCAAACATAGCATCCCCAAGCTTGGGCCTTTTCATATCATAAGCATAATCACTCTCGTCATTAATAGTATGGATAGCACCAATAGTATAGCAATTATCATCAGCACAATGAGTAATAGGAGCAACATCATTTGGGAGAGATACCTTTTTACCTTTGTTTCTCCATCTTTTCTTTTTCTTCTTCACATTATGTGTGGGTTCAATCCTCTTTTTGGAGCTCCTTATTAATGAGATTGGTTGAATAGAAGGCTCCTCCACGTTACCTGATTCATCATAAGAAATAATAGGAGGATATTGGGAAGTATCTTCCCTTTCGTTAATATTCTCTTCATCCTCTATTTGTTTTGTTTTATTTATGTAATTGGCAATATAAGGATTTTCAATGCAATTCACCGCACAGTACATAAAAATTTCTTCTAGATCAATATCGAGGAATTTCTCAAGGTTAAATTCTGGAATATGCTTAGTTATACGTTTCATTTCTTCATAAACCAAAAGCAAACTAAGTTCATTTTGATGTGCAAGGGAAATCAAATCATCACAATTTTTGGACACGATACGATCATGAAACAATTTGCATTGGAGATTTAAATGACCATGTTCATTGCAAAGTTCACAAGTATGGCGAAGAAATTTTAAATTTTCAGCACAAACATCTAGCCTCTCTTGCAACCATCTAGTTTCTAAATACTTATGCTTCTTGCAAAATCTATCTTCCCTATTTGGTGTGTACTTGCAAACTCTATGTACTCCACAAAAGTTGACATGCTTATAAGAGACATTTTCATCATGACTAGTGCAATCATCATTAGTACTATGGATCTTCAAAGAATTCATACTAACAACATTGCAATCATGCTCATCATTCAAAGATTTAGTGCCAAACATTCTAATGCATTCTTCCTCTAGCAATTGAGCACAATTGTCGGAATCCTTATTCTCATGAAAGATATTAAAAAGATGAAGCATATGAGGCACCCTCAATTCCATTTTTTTAATTTTCTTTTATAAAAAATCTAGTGATAAAACAAGAAACTAAAAGATTCGGTTGCAAGATCTAAAGATATACCTTCAAGCACTCACCTCCCCGGCAACAGCGGCAAAAAAGAGCTTGATGTCTACTACGCAACCTTCTTCTTGTAGACGTTGTTGGGCCTCCAAGTGCAGAGGTTTGTAGGACAGTAGCAAATTTCCCTCAAGTGGATGACCTAAGGTTTATCAATCCGTGGGAGGCGTAGGATGAAGATGGTCGCTCTCAAACAACCCTCCAACCAAATACAAAGAGTCTCTTGTGTCCCCAACACATCCAATACAATGGTAAATTGTATAGGTGCACTAGTTCGGAGAATAGATGGTGATACGAGTGCAATATGGATGATAGATATGAGTATTTGTAATCTGAAAATATAAAAACAGCAAGGTAGCAAGTGATAAAAGTGAGCGTAAACGGTATTGCAATGCTAGGAAACAAGGCCTAGGGTTCATACTTTCACTAGTGCAAGTTCTCTAAAAAGTAATAACATAATTGGATCATATAACTATCCCTCAACATGAAACAAAGAGTCACTCTAAAGTCACTAATAGCGGAGAACAAACGAAAAGATTATGGTAGGGTACGAAACCACCTCAAAGTTATTATTTCTGATTGATCTATTCAAGAGTCCGTAGTAAAATAACACGAAGCTATTATTTCTATTTGATCTATCATAGAGTTTGTACTAGAATAACACCATAAGACACAGATCAACCAAAACCCTAATGTCACCTAGATACTCCAATGTCACCTCAAGTATCCGTGGGTATGATTATACGATATGCACCACACAATCTCAAATTCATCTATTCAACCAACACAAAGTACTTCAAAGAGTGCCCAAAGTTTCTACCGGAGAGTCAAGACGAAAACGTGTGCCAACCCCTATGCATAAGTTCACAATGTTACGGAACTCGCAAGTTTATCACCAAAGCATACATCAAATAGATCACGTGAATATCCCATTGTCACCATCGATAAGCACATGCAAGACATACATCAAGTGTTCTCAAATCCTTAAAGACTTAATCCGATAAGATAACTTCAAAGGGAAAACTTAATCCATTACAAGAGAGTAGAGGGGGAGAAACATCATAAGATCCAACTATAATAGCAAATCTCGCGATACATCAAGATCGTACCACATCAAGAACACGAGAGAGAGAGAGAGAGAGATCAAACACATAGCTACTGGTACACACCCTCACCCCCGAGGGTGAACTACTCCCTCCTCGTCATGGAGAGCGCCGGGATGATGAAGATGGCCACCGGTGAGGGTTCCCCCCCTCCGGCAGGGTGCCGGAATAGGGTCCCGTTTGGTTTTTGGTTGCTACAGAGGCTTGCGGCGGCGGAACTCCCGATCTATTCTGTTCTTCGATGTTGTTAGGGTATATGGATATATATAGGTGAAACAAGTCGATCAAGGGAGCCACGAGGGGCCCACGAGGGTGGGGGCGCGCCCAGGTGGGTAGGGCGCGCCTCCCTGCCTCGTGGCTTCCTCGAAGCTTCCCTGACGTCTACTCCAAGTCTCCTGGATTGCTTCCGTTCCAAAAATAACTCTCCTGAAGGTTTCATTCCGTTTGGACTCCGTTTGATATTCCTTTTCTTCGAAACACTGAAATAGGCAAGAAAACAACAATTTGGGCTGGGCCTCCGGTTAATAGGTTAGTCCCAAAAATAATATAAAAGTGTTTAGTAAAGCCCATAAACATCCAAAACAGATAATATAATAGCATGAATACTTCATAAATTATAGATATGATGGAGACGTATCATAGGTCAACCAGAGTGAGATCCACACCATAGAGGTGCGGTAATCCTGTTCTGGAGGTCATGTTACTTGACCATGATGAACCTACGAACTATGAGGAAGTGATGATGAGCCCAGATTTTGCGAAATGGCTTGAGGCCATGAAATCTGAGATGGGATCCATGTATGAGAACAAAGCGTGGACTTTGGTTGACTTGCCCGATGATCGGCAAGCCATAGAAAATAAATGGATCTTCAAGAGGAAGACGGACACTGATAGTAGTGTTACTATCTACAAAGATAGACATGTCGAAAATGGTTTCGACAAGTTCAAGGAGTTGACTACGATGAGACTTTCTCACTCGAAGCAATGCTTAAGTCCGTCTAAATCATATTAGCAATTGCTGCATTTTATGATTATGAAATTTGGCGAATGGATGTAAAGACTGCATTCCTGAATGGATATCTGGAAGAAGAGTTGTATATGATGCAACCTGAAGGTTTTATCGATCCAAAGGGTGCTAACAAAGTGTGGAAGCTCCAGCGATCCATTTATGGACTGGTGCAAGCATCTCAGAGTTGGAATAAATGTTTTGATAGAGTGTGTAAGTGCATCTAGTGCCCCTTAGTGATTTTGGTGTATTGAAGACTTATAGGTTAAGGGACTAATGTGTTTATGAGTGTACACAGGTCTATAAGTCTATGAGGAGTTTGATATTTGAGAGAAAGTCGACCCTAAAATGAAGTTCTTCGATCAAGACTTTGATATTCAAGACTTTCAAGACTTTGAAAGTGAAGAAATTGGTGTGACCTTGAAGACTTGGTATTCATTTGAGGAACATGAAGCGTGAAGACTTTTGTTTTAGTAGTTTCGTTTTCTCTTTCTTGAGTCAATAGGAAACACCGTCTTTGTTAAAGGGGTCGAGGAAATACTAAGGAAAAATTTCCATGTGATGCTCAACTCAAAATCCTACACCTACCAATCCCTTGAGTGAAGCCTTTGAAATCTCATATAGTTCAGCCAATTTCTTCAAAGGATGAGATGAAGTTCTTCCGTCACGAGGAATTTGTTCGACCGAGGAGTTAGGAATTCGTCATGGATTGCCTACAAATGAGTAACATGATAGCCCCGAGGAATTTGAGATTCAAATTTCCGACCGTTCTTGTGTCTTGCGCCACTGTCCCAAAATATCTTATCCACCTAACGGTCATATCATTGAAGGGCATTTATGTCTTATCATGTCGCTGCTCCCTAGGCTATAAATAGCCGCCTCTACAACCACTAGCTGGTTGGCTGCCCGAGAGAAACTTGACACTTGTCATTTGAGAGCAACCCATCCTCCGAGGACTTTGAGCGAAAATCATCGAGTGAGGAAAAACCCAAAAACCAAACCCCTACAAACCCAAAGTGATTGAGCATCACTAAAGAGATTGATCCTTCGTGGATCCGACGCTTGTTACCTTTGAAGACTGTGCTTCTTCCAGACGGTTAGGCGTCATGGTCTAGAGCATCCAAGAGGAATTGTGGATCGCCGAGTGACCAAGTCTGTGAAGGTTTGGAAGTCGCCTGAAGACTTACCACGAGTGATTGGATGAGGTCTGTGTGACCTTAGTTCAAGGAGAATACGGTGAGGACTTGGTGTCCTGAGCTGCGTGCTCAGCGACTGGGTGTCCGGGACTGTGTGTCCTCGAGTTTAAATACTCAGCCGCTCCACCCAGATGTACAACTGAGACAGCAGTTGGAACTGGTCTACCAAATCATTGTCTTCACCAACCTAACTGGTTCTATTTCCTCAACCCTTTCATTTCCTCATTAGTGTGTTGATGTTCATTCATATCTGTGTTTGAAGACTTTGACTGAAGACTTTCTCAATTTCCTCAGTTCAATTTCTTCAGTCTGTTTGTCTTCATCTTGTGCTATCCTGTGTTTACGCTTTCTATACTCTTTGATTGTCTTCATTTCATCATGATGACCATGCCCGCATTCTCTTATGCTTACTTCTGAGTACTTATTCCGCTGCAAGTAGTTCTTCTCTAAGGAATTTCCTCACAGCAAATTCCTCGTTGAAGAATTCATAAAATCGCCTATTCACCCCTCTAGTCGATATAACGCACTTTCAATTGGTATCGAGCAAGGTACTCCCTTGTTACGTGTGATTTTGGTTTAACCACCGGAGTTTTAGTTATGTCGACCGCAGGTATGAAGAAAGTGACATGCCCTATCTTTGACGGTCATGATTATCCCAAGTGGAAGGCCATGATGAGGAAGCGCCTCATGGCAATGGACAGCGAGTGTGGACCGTCACCGAAATTGGTCTTCTTGATCTATGCAAGACGGCGAACGCAGATGATATTCGCAAGTACACTCGACTTGACTTCATGGCAAAGGATATCATCTGTTCTCGCCTATCTAGAGATGAATTCAAGCGCATTATGCATCTCGCAATGCGAAACTTATCTCGGGACCGAATCTCAAGTCTATGAAGGTCATCGAACCGTCATGATCCTTGGTTTGAGGACTTCAAGGAATCTCTCAAAACGATGACTTTCGAACCAGAATCATCATCTTCTGCATCATGTCTCATGGCAAAGGGTGGCAAGGTAACCAAATGTTCCTCATCCGAGTATAGTGACGATGAATCTGATGATGATGGATCTGATGATGATATTGAACCTAGCTATACCAAGCTTGTTTGTATTGCCACCAAAAAACAACATGCTTTAGAAAAGGTTCAAAACATGCTAGATAAAAGTGATGATATGTTAGGTGAAGAAATGGATCGCACTAAAGCCCTGACTGAAAATCTTTAGAGACTTGATCTAGGTTTGACAACCTTCAAGGTCATCATAACACTCTCTTGTGTCGATCATGAGAAACTTTCTTATGAATTTCTTCAAAGAAAGCAAGATCTTGAGAAGCTAAGAGTGAGTTATGAAGATCTTCGAAGGAGCGCGATTCATTACTTGCTCAACAAATCAGCGCTTCTCGTGAAGAATTTGTTCCTCCATGCTTAAAGTGCATTGAACGTGAATCGCTAATTCTTCACCGAATGTTCAAATGCTTCAACTGTTATAAATTCTTCACCTGCCTCGCTATCACTAATTCCTCATCCGAGGACATTGCTAGTATCACCGACGATGCAGGGTTGAAGGAATTGTACATGACAGCATGTACAAAAGCCTCAAAGGGCATCGACTCTTTGTGATGTGCTTAAAAGCAGATCCTCAACAGAACCCTAGGAAAGAGGGTATTGCCTTTGAGAGGAAACTCAATGCTGATGGAACATATTGAAGCCCGAGCAGATCCCAAAACCTCATGGGTTGCTGCAAAGGGACCTCCATTGATCCATCTAACTTATCTGGCTTTACATGCGAATCTCCTCATTCTTCCGATGAGTCATTTGACTCAACTATAAACTGTTCAAAAATCAGAATGGTGAAGTATTTGCTAGATATGTTGGCACTAATCGCAGGAACGGTTCCCTATGAAGAAAATCTGGGTTCCCAAGAAGTGCCTTGAAAGTCTTGGTGAATGTCCTCATGACACCACCCGTGAAGAATAGGAACCCCAGTTCAAACTCTTCATATGGACCAAATGCTTCATATGGATCCAAGTCCTCATACGGACCAAATTCCTCACGTGGATCAAATTCTCAAAAGGATCAAAGTCCTCATATGATTATCATCGGCTAACAACTCTGTTTCGCAGGTAGAGCTAAGGGCTATGAATATGTGCATTATTCTTCAAACCAATATGTTCATAAGTCATCGAAGAATTTCTCTGCTTATTCATATGCTTACCCTAACCCCTCTTATGTGAAACAAAATGGATTGGCCTCTATGCCACCATTCTCATATGGTGCTCACAGAGTGATGAACTCTTTGCCACCCCTTCAGATGTGGGTGGTGAAGAAAAAGAACCAACCTCTTCTGCAGGGTCAGGTCTCCAGACGTGCTTTAAACGTCTGAAGAATTTGCTGGGGGCCTGACAAAAATGCCTGAAAGGACGCAGACTAATCATGAAGAAATGAACTTTCATTTCACACGTCCTCATACTGCTTATCTATTATACTGCCTGATGAAATTCATCTGATAAAATTGATATCATATTCTTCATTGATGAAGTATATGAGATCGTAAGTTGCACTAATTCATCTGCAGGATGATCAACCCAAAGCCACCGAGTGGGTTCTCGATAGTGGATGTACAACTCACATGATTGGTGACAAGAATCTATTGATGGATGCTCCTTATCACCGTCACATCTGAAGCATATCATCTTTGCCGACAAAGGCAAAAGTCGTATTGGGTCTTGGTAAGGTTGCGATCTCTAAGGACATACACATGGACAAAGTCATGCTTATTGAGTCCTTAGGATACAACCTCATGTCATCTCAATGCTTTGTGATCTTGATATGGTTGTTATCTTTGGCAAGTATCGTTGTGTTGTGATTATGGAAGTCGACAATTCCAAAGTCTTCAAGGCTTTAGGAGAGGAGACTTGTATATTGTTGATTTATCTACAGGACCACAACCAGCCGTGTGTCTACTTGCAAAAGCTTCGTAGGCTGGCTATGGCATCGGCGACTTGGTCACGCAGGCATGAGGAATTTGCACACGCTTGCAAAGAAGAAGCATGTCATTGGCATTGAGAATGTCAAATTCCTCAAGGATCACTTGTGTGGAGCTTGTGAAGTGGGAAAATGACCAAGGCCAAGCATCCAAATAAGACTATCATGACCACTACTCGTCCCTTGAATTGCTTCACATGGACCTCTTTGGTCCTAATCATTACTCAGCAGTCACTAATGATGCATCTCTATATGGCTTTGTTATTGTTGATGATTACTCTCGTTACACATGGGTACACATTGTTACTTACAAAAATGAAGTGCAGGAAGTCTTCAAACGATTTTCCTCGAGGGCTTCAACTAACTTTGGTGTGAAGATCAGACACATCAGGAGTGACAATGGAACTGAGTTCAAGAATTCCGGTCTTGATGCCTATCTTGATGAACTTGGTATTACTCATGAGTTATCTGCTCCTTATACTCCTCAGAAAAATGGCGTCGTGGAGCACAAGAATAGAACTCTTGTTGAGATGGCTCGCACTATGCTTGATGAATACAAAACGCCTCGTCGTTTTTGGATTGATGCAATTGATACCGCGTGCCACATCATCAACAGAGTATATCTTCACAAATTCTTCAAGAAGACTGCCTATGAACTCCTCACTGACAAGAAACCCAATGTGAGTTATTTCAAAGTCTTCGGTGCTAAATGCTGGATTAGAGATCCTCATCACAGTTCTAAATTTGCACCGAAAGCACATGAAGGTTTTATGCTTGGTTATGGAAAGGACTCGCACACCTACAGAGTCTTCAACATCGCTCTTCACAAGATTGTTGATACTGTAGATGTGCGGTTCGATGAAACTAATGGCTCGCAAAGAGAGCACCTACCTTCTGTGTTAGATGAACCAGCACCTGAGGAATCTATCAAGTTCAAGGCAACTGAGGATGTCATTCCCATCAAGAATCTCTTGAAGAATTCATTCTCAGACGCGAAGAACGCCGAGTGATGCACTTGAAGATAATGTGAAGACAATGGTCTTTGAGGAAAATGATCAAATTCCTCGACGACAACCAGCTCATCCCGCGTTGCAAAAGAAGTGCAAGTTGACAAGATCATCGATGACATTGAAGCGCCAGTCCTCTCACACGCTCAAAAGCTTCACATTTATCTAACTTTTGTGGGCACTATGCTTTTGTCTCTATCACGGAGCCCACTAAGGTAGATGAAGCATTTCGAGCCCGGTGGATCCAGGCCATGCAAGAAGAATTACATCATTCGAGCTCAACAATGTCAGGGAACTGGTCAAATGTCCAGATCCTCGCAAGCATAATATCATTGGCACGAAGTGGATCTACCGCAACAAGCAAGATGAAAATGGCCTTGTGGTGAGGAATAAGGCACGACTTGTAGCTCAAGGCTACACACAGGTTGAAGGAATTGATTTGATGAAACTTTTGCACTGTTGCTAGACTTGAGGCTATTCAGATATTACTTGCTTATGCTAACCATCATAATATCACTTTATATCAAATGGATGTAAAAAGTGCATTCCTCAATGGTAAGCTTGAGGAAGAAGTATATGTTGCTCAACCCCCAGGTTTTGAAGATCCAAAGAATCCCGACAAAGTCTTCAGACTCAACAAGGCCCTCTATGGTCTCAAACAAGCCCCACGAGCGTGGTATGATACATTGAAGGAATTCTTCATGAAGAATGGCTTCACACCCGGTTCACTCGACCCTACTCTCTTTACTAAATCATATGATGGTGAACTGTTTGTGTGCCAAATATATGTTGATGATATTATCTTTGGCTGTACTGACCAACGTTATAGTGATGAATTTGCCTATATGATGAGTGAAGAATATCAAATGTCTATGATGGGAGAGTTGAAATTCTTCTTAGGTCTTCAAATTCGTCAACAACACAATGGCATATTCATATCTCAGAGAAATACCTCAAAGA
Organism: Aegilops longissima; assembly: GCA_021605205.1. Classification (NCBI taxonomy): domain Eukaryota; kingdom Viridiplantae; phylum Streptophyta; class Magnoliopsida; order Poales; family Poaceae; genus Aegilops; species Aegilops longissima. The sequence continues at coordinate 169,138,354 of CM038682.1, forward strand.
TGTCCTCAAGAAATTCATGCAAGATTGCAAAGGCGTTAAAATTCCTATGCCCACAAATGGCCATCTATGCAATCGATGAAAATGGTATTGACTTCAATCACAAGGTATACCGCCCATGATTGGTTCTTTATTGTACTTATGTGCATCTAGGCCAGATATAATGCTTAGTGTTTGCATGTGTGCCCGATTTCAAGCTACATCAAGGAATCACACCATAAGGCTGTGAAGCATATTCTTCGATATCTAGCTCACACACCAACACTAGGATTATGGTACCCCAAGGGCTCTACTTTTGATCTCATTGGATATTCGACTGACTATGCTGGTGATCGTGTGGACCGCAAGTCAACATCTGGTACTTGTCATTTCTCGGACGATCTTTAGTCTGTTGGTCCTCGAAGAAACAGAATCTGCGATCACCGCTTCATCTGCGGAAGCTGAATACATTGCTGCTGGCTCTTGTTGTGCTCAATTGCTATGGATGAAGAAAACTCTCAAGGACTACGGCATCAACGTGAAGAATGTGCCTCTCATGTGACAATGAGAGTGCCATCAAGATTGCTCACAACCCAGTTCAGCACTCGAAGACAAAGCACATTCAGATTCGTCATCATTTTCTTCGTGATCATGTGTTGAAGGGCGACATCTCCATCGAGCATGTGAAGACTGAAGAAAAGCTAGCCGATATCTTCACAAAACCCTTGGATGAGAAGAGATTTAGCAAGTTGCGGTGTGAGCTAAATATCTTAGAATCTTGAATGTCCTTTGAAAAGGACACACATCCTGACACTCATGCAAAATTGATGACTTAGATGTGCAACACATGAAGAAGCGTTTTTCTTCAATCAATGAAGAATAACACTCTAAGTGTGAAGAAATTAATGAAGAATTTGATTCTCAGAACCCTACGACAATTGTACGCGGTGTCTGAAATCATCATTCTTATACGGTGGGTCACGCCACCACCAAAGTTGAAAATCTTCAATTTGAGTTTTTCCTCAGTTTTTTGAAATTCTTCAGTTTTTTTAAATTCTTCAACTTTTCAAAATCTTCACTTTTTCCGTCGTTTTTTTCATTCATATATATATATATATATATATATATATATATATATATATATATATATATATATATATATATATATATATATATATATATATATATATATATATATATATATATATATATATATATATATATATATATATATATATGGGTTTATGTCCTCTACAACATTCACTTATGGCTATTTCTTCAAGTCGCTTTTTCGCTAAGTGAATGTGATCGACCTTCCTCTCTATGCTATACTCAACCTAATCTATTCACAAATTCTTCATGTGCGTTCTATTTGAAACTCGCTCAAAATCTTCCTTGTGTCCTTGTCATTTGAAGAAATTGCGAACGGAACTTTAAAACTGATCTTATCCAAACTTTCGGTTTTGCCGCTCAAACCGCTCCGCATTCCACGATGGATTTATCTATTCACCCACGATCTAACACGATCTCCACTTTTCAGTACGTGGGTGACACATGTCAAGCGAATGAGAAGGGTCAGGGGCACGTTCGTCCCAAATCTTCGGGCGAACAGTTTTTCACCGTGGCTATATATATACCCCCTCTCCCCTTCCTCACTTCCTTTACTCCGCTCGACCGCTCTCTCTCTCGCTCGAGCTTCTCAAACCCTAGCACCGCCGCTACTCCATCATCACCGGTGAGGAAAAGCTTCACTGCCTCGACCTCGTCGCCGACGTACTTTCGCACCGATCATGAAATCTTCACTCCGCCGCCGCCGTAGCTGTCTTCCTCCGCCAAGTTAGGGCGTGGAAGATTTGAACTGACGAACTTCCCATTTGTTCTTCTCAGTTCGTCGTGTTCTTCACTTCGGGTAATTAAAAGTTACTTTTATTATTCGCTTTGATTCTCAAACCTTCCTGAAAATCTTCAAAGGTGTTTATTCTTCAAATCTTCACCCATATGAACACCTCAAACAAAATATGCTCTTGATTCGTTTCTCTAAGCAATGATTTTCTTCAAGATTCCTCAATTGTGTGGATCCTCGATCTATACAACTCTGGAACCTAAGACAAAGATCGCTTAGTGAAATTCTTCAAGGCTCATCTGGTCAAATTCCTCAAACTAGTTCTTTTTGAAAAAACCTTCTGAGAATGCATATGACCTCTCCAAATTCCTCGCAACTATACTCTGTTCACAGGTACTCATGTCCGCTGCTGAATCACTAGGTTCTCATCAACTTAACTCATTTGCAACGTTCCTCGAAGAAAAGTTGCATACTTCTTCAAAGAATTCATTTGTTCAAATTCCTCACCTGAAGAATATGGCAGAAGGAAAGAAGCCACAGAAAGGAGGAAAGAGGCCTGAGGTCATGACTGCGTTTGAGATCCCTGAGGAAATATATGCTGATTATTGCACACCTGATGAAGCCGAGTTCGGCAAAGAAAACAAAAATCAGCGCAAGGTGCGATTCAAAGGATTGAAAGGAGATGGGCAAGGGAATGGAGGAGTACAGATATGTTACTCCAAAGTACATGAAGAAATTCGACTCAATCCTCCATGCCCAAGAGCTCCATTGGCACTGGTCAAGAAGTGACCCCACCAAAGATCAAGCGTGGTGAGGACTTTCCAAGAATGGGCCAAGCGCCAAGCCAAATTGGCAAGACAAGCCAACGAGGCAGTGAGGAAATTCAATGAGGACTCTCTGCTGCTGCCATCGAGGCCTCTGTCAAGCCAAGAAAATCTATGGCAAAGAAGCCCGCACACAAGCCAAGTGCTTCACCAACAGTGCCCTCACGGCCAAGTTCCTCAGCTGTGCCCTCACGGCCAATTCCTCATGCTGCTCCTGCTCCTACCAAGTCCTCAGCTGCTCCTACAAAGTCCTCAACAGTTCCGACAAAGTCCTCAGCACCTGTGCATCTGGCCACGTGCCAAAGGATTGCAGGCATCTCCATTGCCTCTGGTGTTTCAGCAAGTTCCTCAGCTGCACCAAAGTCTTCATTTGGCCCGACTCTGCTGAAGACTAAGGCCACAGCTGGACGAGGTCCTCAGCCAAGTCCCAAGAAGAAACAGGTCGCCTTCCAAGTGCCACCTGAAGATGATGAGGCTGATGATGATGAACTTGCGGAAATCATCAGAGACCGTCAAGAAAGGGCCGCTAGAGCCAAAGGCACACTGTGCCCATCATTGTTGGATCCAAGAGCGATCCTAGACTACATTGATCTCTCGCACATGGACCCAAACACTCCTATGCCGACTTCAAGTTGACACCGCCAAAGTCACATGTGACTCATTTCATCCAAGAGGAGAAATGGAAATTTGATACGCCGAGAGATCAAGAAATCGCAGAGATGTAAAGGAGAAATTGCTGAAGAAAAACGTTGTCAAGATGACAACCAAGTACTTATCAAGATGCAGTGACATCAAAGCCCTCAAATGACAAATTTGACTCCTATTATGCTGATTGGCAAGGAGCCAAAGTCAGATTAAATCAACCTCGACGAAGAAGTTCACCAATGTTGCAGCCCCAACGCAACAAGAAATTCCTCAGTGGAGCCTCGGCTCAGCAGATGAAGAACATGCCAAGACCACCGATGAAGTTAAGGCTGCTGAAGACAATGCTAGTTCCAGGCTGATGATCCCATTCCAGCCGCTAAAGAAATTGCGGGGCATCCACTAGTGGTGCGCTCAAGAAACTGAACAAGACAGGCAATCGATCGCCATGCCTGAGGAAAATCAACCAGATTCCTCGGCTCCTCCTGCGCCAACACCAACTCCAATTCTTCCATCTGCCTCTGATGTGAAGAAGACCAAGGCTGCAGAACGAGCTGCAGTGAAGAAACGGAAAGCATTAGCTGCGTCAAATTCTTCGGTTGCGAAGAAAATGAGGCCAATGACCAGCTCCTTTGAAAATCGTATTGATGCTGTTCCAATTTCCTCAATTCCATCAAAGGACCTTGTTCCTTTTGGTGAAGATTATGTGATCCCAAGCGGATCCGATGAAGAAAATCATTCTGCTGCTTCGTCAGAGCAGATTGATGAAGAAATTGAAGTGGAAGCAATCCCTTCAACCCCAATCATTTCCTCGCCTATGCCTCAGTTCACAGCTGAAGAGGCCAGTGTTGAAGAAATTGAAGAAGATGTGGATATTGGAAGCACAACGACAATGATGAACGATGACTTCTGGGAAAGTCAGCATCCAAATTCTCCACTCTTCACCCCAATTCAACAGATTCCTCAGTCCCCTGCTCCAACAGTTCAAATGGGCTCTGAAGAAACTCATCCCACTTCATCTGTCCATGAAGAAATTCCAGCCACTAGCGCTGATGAACCTGCTGCTGCTGATCCTCAGACTTCACATGTAGAGGAACAAGAAATTCCTCAGCCTGAAGAACCCGAGATTGTGATTCCAGAGGTCGTGATGCAGCTTACTGACACTCCTCTGCCAAAGCCTAAGAATCCATTCTCAAAGAAGCAAAAGTTCAAGGCTGAATACTTCTTTGGCGAGCACGTTTTCTTCACTGATTACAATCCATATGATTCTGCTCGCATAAGGAAGAGGCGTTTTTGGACTGCCAGTCAAGCCAATTTCTATTCCTCAGTGCTGTTCAACAAAGACAAAGTCTTCGATCATGCACATATTCCTCATGTGGACATGGAATCTCTGCCAGGCTTCGAGCCAGTCCTCAGTGTTCTTCACGACGCAGGACTTCTGAATTTCTGCACTGACATCTGTGATTGGAATGAAGAACTCATTCTTCAATTCTATGCAACACTGCACATCACCGGAGACGTCAAGACGTGAACTCATGGGTGTTAGATCGATGTGTGAAAACACTCACTACAAGGCACCAAGAATGAATTGCTTCGTGCCCTACCACTCGATCCTCCACTTGATGGTGCTCGTTGTATCTACAACAAACCTGAGCTTTCAAATCACTATATGCAAGTGCCGATGAAGCCTTTGAAGCGTGGCAGGCCCCAAGAACCAAATTCCTCGTCAAGGAATTATTGTATGTGCCTCGGACTGTCTATCGGATTCAGACGAAGACAATGAGTCCTATCAAAGGCCACGACTCAAATGATGAAGAAGTCGTTGGCATCATGAAGAATATGCTTTTCAATATCATTCATGGCGCTCCGCCAACTTCCATGATTTCTTCATGAGGACTCGCAAATATTGCTATGTCACCATTTAATTTGAAGCCTTATGCGCCTTGGATAATGAGATTCATCAGACAAGGTCTTCACTCAATTACAAGGCTGATACTACGAACCATCGCAACTACTTGCCCTCGATTGAAGTCCTCAAACGGACATTTACCTCGGTGATGACAAGGGCAAGGCAACTGCTGTGATCGATGAAGGCACTCGTCCATTGGATGGACAGTTTCGCAAAGCTGCATCCTACTCCACCAATGATGACTCGCCACACATGACTCGCCGCAAATACCTCGGCCAAGCAAAGTCCTCAAGCCACAAAGACCTGTGGTGATGGTGATCGTGAGTTACTCCTCGCCTTCCTCGAAGGTTGATCGCAATCATAAATGGGTCAAGCGTCGTTTGGTTCAATTCTTCACAACATGACCTCTACACACAATGAAGTGAAGAAAACCACTACTACCTCCATGAAACCTTCAAACGCACTGGCTGTTCTTTCAAATGTCTACAAAGATGGAAGAAGCGACGACAATGGGTCTCAAGGAAGAATTTGGTGGTCCGCACCTCCTCCAAGAAATACAAGAAGGTCAAAGTTCCTTCATTGGTGGCCAGCTCCTATTCTTCATCACGAGACACCGATGAAAATGAAGACTTGGACGACAACTGCGGCAGGCCCTACTACGACAACCGACCCCAACAACGCCGGGCGCTCCTTCATCATCTTGAAATTCTTGAGGCGTTAGTCCTCGCCGATCCTTTTGGTCATTCGATGACAAAGGGGAGAAATTTGAGTTAGTCTTCAAGCGGGTCTATTATATGGGCAATAATTTTTGATAAGTTACAACTCTCGTTCTTCTGAAACTTTTATTGGATCGAGTTGTAATCTTAAACCCGATGGTGCTCTGATACTTTTGATGCACTAAGCTCTGATACTCTTGATGCGTTATTTTGCATGCTTGTTCCTCATTAAAGTTATCGCACGCATGCTGAATTTCATCAAGCACCATATTTCATCATGCATTTGAAATTCTTCATATTATATGTCGAATGCGTGTATGAATTACAAGATATAGGGGGAGATCTCCATGTTTCAACTCTTCAAATGTGCATTGCCTCAAAAGCAAATTCCGCACTATGCACATCTTCAGGGGGAGTTCTTCTATATCTTGCAATCAAATTCCTCAATATCAGTAGTTACACTTCATATGTTTATCCCCGTTGAAAACTTAACCTATATTGTCATCAATCACCAAAAAGGGGGAGATTGTAAGTGCATCTAGTGCCCCTTAGTGATTTTGGTGTATTGAAGACTTATAGGTTAAGGGACTAATGTGTTTATGAGTGTACACATGTCCATAAGTCTATGATGAGTTTGATATTTACAGAGAAAGTCGACCCCTAAAAATGAAGTTCTTCGACTGAAGACTTTGATATTCTGAAGACTTTCTGAAGAATTTGAAAGTGAAGAAATTGGTGTGACCTTGAAGACTTGGTATTCATTTGAGGAACATGAAGCGTGAAGACTTTTGTTTTCGTAGTTTCGTTTTCTCTTTCTTGAGTCAATAGGAAACACCGATCGTTAAAGGGGTCGAGGAAATACTAAGGAAAAATTTCCATGTGATGCTCAACTCAAAATCCTACACCTACCAATCCCTTCGAGTGAAGCCTTTGGAAATCTCATACAGTTTAGTCAATTTCTTGATGATAGAGACGAAGTTCTTCCGTCACGAGGAATTTGTTCGACCGAGGAGTTAGGAATTCGCCAAAGGCGGATTGCCTACACGATGAGGAACATGATAGCCCCGAGGAATTTGAGATTCAAATTTCCAACCGTTCTTTGTCTTCTTGGCGCCACCTGTCCCAAAATATCTTATCCACCTAACGGTCATATCATTGAAGGACATTTATGTCTTATCATGTCGGGCTGCTCCCTAGGCTATAAATAGCCGCCCCTACAACCACTAGCTGGTTGGCTGCTCCGAGAGAAACTTGACACTTGTCATTTGAGAGCAACCCATCCTCCGAGGACTTTGAGCGAAAATCATCGAGTGAGGAAAACCCAAAACCAAACCCTACAAACCCAAAGTGATTGAGCATCATCAAGAGATTGATCCTGCGTGGATCCGACGCTTGTTACCTTTGAAGACTGTGCTTCTTCCAGACGGTTAGGCGTCATGGTCTAGAGCATCCAAGAGGAATTGTGGATCGCCGAGTGACCAAGTCTGTGAAGGTTTGGAAGTCGCCTGAAGACTTACCACGAGTGATTAGACGAGGTCTGTGTGACCTTAGTTCAAGGAGAATACGGTGAGGACTTGGTGTCCTGAGCTGCGTGCTCAGCGACTGGGTGTCCGGGACTATGTGTCCTCGAGTTTAAATACTCAGCCGCTCCACCCAGATGTACAACTGAGACAACAGTTGGAATTGGTCTACCAAATCATTGTCTTCACCAACCTAACTGGTTCTATTTCCTCAACCCTTTCATTTCCTCATTACTGTGTTGAGTGTTCATTCATATCTATGTTTGAAGACTTTGACTGAAGACTTTCTCAATTTCCTCAGTTCAATTTCTTCAGTCTGTTTGTCTTCATCTTGTGCTATCCTGTGTTTACGCTTTCTGTACTCTTTGATTGTCTTCATTTCAACATGATGACCATGCCCGCATTCTCTTATGCTTACTTCTGAGTACTTATTCCGCTGCAAGTAGTTCTTCGCTAAGGAATTTCCTCACAGGAAAATTCCTCAGTGAAGAATTCATAAAAATCGCCTATTCACCCCTCTCTAGTCGATATAACGCATTTTCAGAGTGATCAAAGCATATGGTTTTATACAGACTATTGGAGAAGCCTTTATTTACAAGAAAGTGAGTGGGAGCTCTGTAGCATTTCTAATATTATATGTGGATGACATATTATTGATTGGAAATGATATAGAATTTCTGGATAGCATAAAAGGATACTTGAATATGAGTTTTTCAATGAAAGACCTCGGTGAAGCTGCTGACATATTGAGCATCAAAATCTATAGAGATAGATCAAGACACTTGATAAGTTTTTTCAATGAGTACATACCTTGACAAGATTTTGAAGTAGTTCAAAATGGAATAGTCAAAGAAAGAGTTCTTGCCTGTGTTACAAGGTGTGAAATTGAGTAAGACTCAAAGCCCGACCACGACAAAAGATAGAAAGAGAATGAAAGTCATTCCCTATGCCTCAGCCATAGGTTCTATAAAGTATACCATGATGTGTACCAGATCTATTGTATACCCTACACTGAGTTTGGCAAGGGAGTACAATAGTGATCTAGGAGTAGATCACTGAACAGTGGTCAAAATTATCCTTACTGGAATAAGGATATGTTTCTCGATTATGGAGGTGACAAAAGGTTCGTCGTAAAGGGTTACGTCAATGCAAGTTTTGACACTAATCTAGATGACTCTAAGTCTCAATCTGGATACATATTGAAAGTGGGAGTAATTAGTAGCTCCGGTAGAGCATTGTAGATATAGAAATTTGCAAAATACACACGGATCTGAATTTGGCAGACCTGTTGACTAAACTTCTCTTACAAGCAAAACATGATCACACCTTAGTACTCTTTGGGTGTTAATCACATGGCGATGTGAACTAGATTACTGACTCTAGTAAACCTTTGAGTGTCGGCCACATGGCGATGTGAACTATGGATATTAATCACATGGTGATGTGAACTATTGTTGTTAAATCACATGGCGATGTGAACTAGATTATTGATTCTAGTGCAAGTGGGAGACTGAAGGAAATATGCCCTAGAGGCAATAATAAAGTTGTTATTTATATTTCCTTATATCATGATAAATGTTTATTATTCATGCTAGAATTGTATTAACCGGAAACTTAGTACATGTGTGAATACATAGACAAACAGAGTGTCACTAGTATGCCTCTACTTGACTAGCACATTGAATCAAAGATGGTTAAGTTTCCTAGCCATACACATGAGTTGTCATTTGATTAACGGGATCACATCATTAGAGAACGATGTGATTGACTTGACCCATTCTGTTAGCTTAGCACTTGATCATTTAGCATGTTGCTATTGCTTTATTCATGACTTATACATGTTCCTATGACTATGAGATTATGAAACTCCTGAATACCGGAGGAACACCTTGTGTGCTATCAAACGTCACAACGTAAATGGGTGATTATAAAGATGCTCTACAGGTGTCTCCGAAGGTCTTTGTTGAGTTGCCATAGATCGAGATTAGGATTTGTCACTCCGAGTATCGGAGAGGTATCTCTGGGCCCTCTCGGTAATGCACATCACTATAAGCCTTGCAAGCAATGTAACTAATGAGTTAGTTGAGGGATGATGCATTACGGAACGAGTAAAGAGACTTTCCGGTAACGAGATTGAACTAGGTATTGAGATACCGACAATCGAATCTCGGGCAAGTAACATACCGATGACAAAGGGAACAACGTATGTTGTTATGCGCTTTGACCGATAAAGATCTTCGTAGAATATGTAGGAGCCAATATGAGCATACAGGTTCCGCTGTTGGTTATTGACCGGAGATGAGTCTCGGTCATGTCTACATAGTTCTCGAACCCGTAGGGTCTGCACGCTTAACATTCGATGACGATCAGTATTATGAGTTTATGTGTTTTGATGTACTGAAGGTTGTTCGGAGTCCCGGATGAGATCAGGGACATGACGAAGAGTCTCAAAATGTTCGAGACATAAAGATGATACATTGGAAGGCTATATTCGGGTATTTATCGGAGTACCGGAGAGCTACGGGAATTCGCCGGGGAGTATATGGGCCTTATTGGGCTTTAGGGGGGAGAGAGAGGGGCTGCCTAGGGCAGGCCGCGCCCCCCCAAGGCCTAGTCCGAATTGGACTAGGGGGAGGGGTGGCGCCCCCTCCTTCCTTCTCTTCTCTCTTCCCCTTTCTTCTCTCTTACTCCTACTACTTGGAAGGGGGGGGATCCTACTCCCGGTGGGAGTAGGACTCCCCAGGGCGCGCCATAGCAGAGGGCCAGCCCTCCCCCTCCTCCACTCCTTTATATACGGGGGAGGGGGGCACCCCGTAGACACACAAGTTGATCATTGATCTCTTAGCCGTGTGCGGTGCCCCCCTCCACCATAATCCACCTCAGTCATATCGTAGCGGTGCTTAGGCGAAGCCCTGCGTCGGTAGCTTCATCATCACCGTCATCACGCTCGCCTTTGAAGCTCTACTGGATCGTGAGTTCATGGGACTTCACCGAGCTGAACGTGTGGAGATCGCGGAGGTGTCGTACGTTCGGTACTAGGATCGGTCGGTCGTGAAGACGTACGAGTACATCAACCGCGTTGTCATAACGCTTCCGCTTACGGTCTATGAGGGTACGTGGACGACACTCTCCCCTCTCGTTGCTATGCATCACCATGATCTTGCGTGTGTGTAGGAAAATTTTGAAATTACTACGTTCCCCAACACTTAGCTCAAGGGGAATAAGGCGAAGACACGGTCTTCTGAGTTAAATCTCAGCCTCCCTAACCAGACATATAGTTGTCACAGCAACTGGAACTGGTCTACCAAATCCTTGTCTTCACGAAGCAACTGGTTCTATCCTCCACTTCCCTTTACTTTACAGTTTGTCTTCATGAAGTCATTTCCTGCTTGTCTGATCTGATTGACTTCACTGAGTGACGACCATTTACTGTTTGGCTTCATACTGTCTTCCATCCTGATCCATACTATCTAGCTGCTGATAATCTTCGTGCTTTCAATACATTGCTTACTTGACTATGGCTTGTCTAGTGTAGTCTATCTTCTGCTGCATATCAATAGGTTTATTTCCATGTTTGTCTTCAAAGACCTCATGTTTTGAGGACTTTCATAAAAATCGCCTATTCACCCCCCTCTAGTCGATAACTAGCACTTTCAGTTCTGACATGCCAAGTTTGATCCATCTGAAGAAGGAGGCTCAAGGAGTGGTGAATTTGTTGCCCAGTTTCAAGTTGGATAAATTAAGTAATCTTCTCCCGAGCGATTGTTTTGACAGGACAAGTTTGATCCATTTGAAGGAGGTTCAAGGAGTGGTGAATTTACTGTCTAGTTCTAAGATGTATAAAAGCAAGTAACCTATTCTCGAGGTTTTTGGTAAGCTAGCTTTCATCGATATGAATAAGGAGGCTCAGGGAGTGGTGAATTTGTTGACTAGTTTCAAGATGGAGATAATTAAGTAATATGCTCTCGAGCGATGGTTTTTATAGGAGTTTTGGTCCATCTGAAGGAGACTCTGGGAGTGGTGAATTTGTTACCCAGTTTCAAGATGGATAAAATTAAGTAACCTGCTCTCGAGTGATAGTTTTGACATGAATTTTGATCCATTTGAAGAAGGAGGCTCAAGGAGTGATGAATTTTGTTCCCCGTTTCAAATTGGAGAAAATCAAGATAGATCCAAATGGGGTGGTTGTCGGGCCCGTGGAACCAAGGGTATCTAAGCCCGCATGCCTTTGGCCCAGGACACGGCGCATGGCATAGGCCCAACAAGGGGCCCACCGGTAGGCGGCAGGAGCAAAACCCCTCACGAGACCCTGGCCTCCTAAGGTCCCCTCTCGAGGGGGTGAGATAGCAGTGAAGATGTAGCGGCATCACAGAGAGCCTCGCGAGGCCCTCTCGCGAGGTAGCCTCCCGAGGCACCCTCCCTGAGCCAAGCAAGTCAAGGGATGTTCAACTCGGTCGTGCGGCCCTGTGCCCACCACGTGGGTGACGCGCGCAACGCGAACGGCGGCAGAAGCTGTGCCAGTAGGCGCGGATGAAGAGGATTTCCCATTTTGTGCTAAGGGAGCAAGGCCGCATTCCAACTCCCAAAGCATCCCTCAAAGGTTACCTGATCGATGAAAGAAGACCAAGACGACGGGCGCAACGCGGTGGTCATTCTCAAGCTCACATGCGCGTCATAGATGGTGGCTTTGCAGGCGAATACCACTTTTAGTCAGGACAGACTGCGCCCTTGTCCCCTTTCAAACTTCCCATTATGTGGCAATCCTTCTCGCCTGAGGTTTTCGGGGGAAGAGGACCAAGAGAATATAAAAGGAGGGCAAGGTGCCGCTGTAGAGGAGATCGATCCATGAACCACTTGAGCCCCAACCTTTGTACTCTCTCTCTCTCTCTCTCTCTCTCTAGCAATCCCAACCAAGCAGGATTAGGGTTTTACACCGCAAGGTTGCCCGAACCTGGATAACCTTTGTGCCACCGGTTTGTCCTAGCTAGCTCGCTCTCGCTGTAGTCTCGCCGTGGTTTGATTGTTGGGAAGGATGAAGAGGCAGAAGGAGCTTACCCCAGAGTTTGAACCTTAGGGTCCGTGGAGCCCGGTTTCCGGCAGTGGCACACGATATTGCAAAATTCTGCCTTCCGCCTAAATCTAATGAGATTGTAGAAACTTACTTTGAGTTAATATATGGTGGTTGCAGAAGAAAATATGTTATAGGCACTCCTGTCAGTGAAAAATTCGATGTACTTTGACACGTCTCCAATGTATCTATAATTTTTGATTGTTCCATGCTATTATATTATCTATTTTGGATGTTTATGGGCTTTATTAAACACTTTTATATTATTTTTGGGACTAACCTATTGACCCAGAGCCCAGTGCGCCTTCTGTTTTTCCCTTGTTTGATGTTTCAAGAAAAGGAATATCAAACGGAGTCGAAACGGAATGAAATCTTCTGGAGAAGTTATTTTTGGAAGGAAAGCAACCGGGGAGACTTGGAGTCCACGTCAAAGAAGCAACGAGGAATCCACGAGGTAGGGGGGCGTGCCCTCCTCCCCAGGCGCGCCCTCCACCCTTGTGGGCCCCTCGTGGCTTCCCTGACGTACTTCTTCCTCCTATATATACCCATATACCCTAAAATGACTGGGGAACAGAATAGATCTGGAGTTCCCCCACCGCAAAGCCTCTGTAGCCACCAAAAGTCAATCGGGACCCTGTTTCGGCACCCTGCCTGCGGGGGGAACCCTCACCGGTGGCCATCTTCATCATCCCGGTGATCTCCATGACGAGGAGGGAGTAGTTCACCCTCGGGGCTGAGGGTATGTACCAATAGCTATGTGTTTGATCTCTCTCTCTCTCTCTCTCTCTCTCTCTCTCTCTCGTGTTCTTGATTTGGCACGATCTTGATGTATCGCGAGCTTTGCTATTATAGTTGGATCTTATGTTTCTTCTCCCCCTCTTCTCTCTTGTAATGGATTGAGTTTTCCCTTTGAAGTTATCTTATCGGATTGAGTCTTTAATGACTTGAGAACACTTGATGTATGTCTTGCCGTGCGTATCTGTGGTGACAATGGGATATCACGTGATTCACTTGATGTATGTTTTGGTGATCAACTTGCGGGTTCCGCCCATGAACTTATGCATAGGGGTTGAAACACGTTTTCGTCGTGATTCTCTGGTAGAAACTTTGGGGCACTCTTTGAGGCTCTATGTGTTGGTTGAATAGATGAATCTGCGATTGTGTGATGCATATCGTATAATCATACCCACGGGTACTTGAGGTGACATTGGAGTATCTAGGTGACATTAGGGTTTTGGTTGATTTGTGTCTTAAGGTGTTATTCTACTACGAACTCTAGGGCTGTTTGTGGCACTTACAGGAATAGCCTAACGGATTGATTGGAAAGAATAATTTTGAGGTGGTTTCGTACCCTACCATAATCTCTTCGTTTGTTCTCCTCTATTAGTGACTTTGGAGTGACTCTTTGTTGCATGATGAGGGATAGTTATATTATCCAATTATGTTATTATTGTTGAGAGAACTTGCACTAGTGAAAGTATGAACCCTAGGCCTTGTTTCCTAGCATTGCAATACCGTTTGTGCTCACTTTTATCATTAGTTACCATGCTGTTTTTATATTTTCAGATTACAAAAACCTATATCTACCATCCATATTGCACTTGTATCACCATCTCTTCGCCGAAATAGTGCACCTATACAATTTACCATTGTATTGGGTGTGTTGGGGACACAAGAGACTCTTTGTTATTTGGTTGCAGGGTTGCTTGAGAGAGACCATCTTCATCCTACGCCTCCCACGGATTGATAAACCTTAGGTCATCCACTTGAGGGAAATTTGCTACTGTCCTACAAACCTCTGCACTTGGAGGCCCAACAACGTTTACAAGAAGAAGGTTGCGTAGTAGACATCAAGCTCTTTTCTGGCACCGTTGCCGGGGAGGTGAGTGCTTGAAGGTATATCTTTAGATCTTGCAATCGAATCTTTTAGTTTCTTGTTTTACCGCTAATTTAGTTTATAAAAGAAAACTATCAAAAAATGGAATTGAGTTTGTCTCATATGCTTCATCTTTTTAATATCTTTCGTGAAAATGATGGAAAGGAAAATTGTGCTCAAGTGCTAGAAGAAGAATGCATTAGAATGTTTGGCACTAAATCTTTGTATGATGAGCATGGTTGCAATGTTGTTAGTATGAATTCCTTGAATATCCATGATGCTAAGGATATGCAAAGCCACAAGCTTGGGGAAGCTATGTTTGATGAAGGTGATATTTTTTGTCCCCCAAGCTTTGATGAGCAAATTTACTATGATGAAAGCATGCCTCCTATCTATGATGATTATTGTGATGACACATATGCTTTGAAGAATAATGATAACCATGAAACTTGTCATCTTGATATTAATTTTCAATCACATGATAGTTATTTTGTTGAGTTTGCTCCCACTATTATTCATGAGAAGAATTTTGCTTATGTGGAGAGTAATAAAAATTCTATGCTTGTAGATCATGAAAAGAATGCTTTAGGTGCTGGTTAAAATTTTGAATTCATTCATGATGCTACTGAAAATTATTATGAGGGAGGAACATATGCTTGTAGGAATTGCAATAATATCAAGTTTCCTCTCTATGTGCTTAAATTTTTGAAGTTATGCTTGTTTTACCTTCCTATGCAAGTTGATTCTTGTTCCCATAAGTTGTTTGTTCACAAAATCCCTATGCATAGGAAGTGGGTTAGAATTAAAGGTGCTAGTCATATTCTTCATGATGCTCTCTTTATGTTTCAATTCTTATCTTTTATGTGAGCATCATTGAAATCATCATGCCTAGCTAGGGGCGTTAAACGATAGCGCTTGTTGGGAGGCAACCCAATTTTATTTTAGTTTCTTGCTTTTTGGTTCTGTTTAGTAATAAATAATCCATCTAGCTTCTGTTTAGATGTGGTTTTGTGTTTTAATTAGTGTTTGTGCCAAGTAGAACCTTTGGGAAGACTTGGGTGAAGTCTTTATGATCATGCTGTAAAAAACAGAAACTTTAGCGCTCACGAGATTAGCTAAAACTTTTTACTAGAGAGTGCTATTTAGTTGATTGTTTTTGTAGATGATTACTAGACAAATTCTTCAGGTCCACCAATTTATTTTAGAATTTTTGGAGTTCCATAAGTTTGCGTTAGTTGCAGATTACTACAGACTGTTCTTTTTTTTGACAGATTCTGTTTTTCGTGTGTTGTTTGCTTATTTTGATGACTCTATGGCTAGTAAAATAGTTTATAAACCATAGAGAAGTTGGAATACAGTAGGTTTAACACCAATATAAATAAAGAATGAGTTCATTACAGTACCTTTAAGTGGTGTTTTGTTTTCTTTCGCTAACGGAGCTTACGAGTTTTCTGTTAAGTTTTGTGTTGTGAAGTTTTCAAGTTTTGGGTAAAGATTCGATGGACTATGGAATAAGGAGTGGCAAGAGCCTAAGCTTGGGGATGCCCAAGGCACCCCAAGGTAATATTCAAGGATAACCAAGAGCCTAAGCTTGGGTATGCCCCGGAAGGCATCCCCTCTTTCGTCTTCGTTCATCGGTAACTGTCGGATTTCGGGTTCCGGCAGACCCTTGAGGTTCGAACACTGGGGTGCGCGCGGAGATCTCACCCTCTACCTACCTGCACCGCGCCGCCTCGCTTGGATCTAAACTATGAAAGGAACAACACAAGAGACACAAGGTTTATACTAGTTTGGGCCACCATTGTGGTGTAATATCCTACTCTAGTTTGTGGTGTGGTGGATTGCCTCTTGGGCTGATGGTGATGAACAATACAAGGAAGAACAACCTCGCGAGGGTCTGTTCTTGGCTGGTGCGATGAACTGCTAGGGGGAGTTCAGTCGCCTTCTCTCTCTCTCTCTCTCTCTCTCTCTCTCTCTATTCAAGGTGCCTCCAGCTACCGATTAGATTGCTTGGCTTCTAGCTCTGTCTATCCAAGATGCTTCTACTATGGTGGCTAGCTCTACTTATATAGGCAGAGGCCTTGGGCCTCTTCCCAAATATTGAGCGGTAAGGGCGCCAACAATTGGCCATTTTGAAGGGGAACATCTGGTACACTTATCCTGACTAAAGTTGGTCCTCGCCTGTCAAAGGCTCTGGTGGTGACGCCGGCTTGGGCTCTCGCCTGCGCTTGCTCCCTTTGCACCAAAGAGGAAAGGAGGACACTGCGCGGGCTGGCGCCCGCCTGGCGCCCTTGGTCGTCATGGCTTGCGTCATGGGCACCTCGTGAGGTACCCGCCTTGATCTCGCCTCCTCGCGAGCCAGCCTGATGAGGCCGCTCGAGAAGCTCCTGTCAGACGCCCGTGAGGCTTGGCCCCTCGCGAGGGTCTTGAGCTCGTGTTGATGAAGATGGGCCGTGACGGGCCCCCCCCTTTGAGCCACGCCGCAGGCCGCAGGCAGGCAAGTCTGGGGACCCCCGTTCCCATAACGCCGACAGTAGCCCCCGGACCCAAGGCGCGCCCGGACTTGGCCGAGTAGAGAGGCGAAGGGGCAAGTGCGAAGCGCCGCGGGCCCTAACAGCCTGCGGCCTTGGGCGTCGCGTGGCGGTTGATTGGACGTGGGTGTCTCCACTTCCCCACGACGCCTCGGCGACTGCACGAATTGACAAGTCCCTGCATGCAAAGCGGGTTATGATTACCTGCGATCGTGGAGGTCGGCGGTTGGCCTCCCCTGGCTTTAAGTACGGAACGGTGAGCGCTCCTCTGGTCCGTTTCTTCTTGCTTCTCCTTCTTCCCGGTCCTTGCTCCGTCTTGCCGCTATGGCTCCGATCCACCGGTTCTCTGCGGCAGAGAAGGGAAAGGCTCCCCGAGAGGGTCCTGACCCGCTCCCGCCGAAGAAACGGCTAACCCCCTGCCATCGGAATGAGGGTGCCCACTGTTGGGGAACGTTGCATAAAATAAAATTTTTCCTACGTTCACCAAGATCAATCTATGAGTTCATCTAGCAACGAGAGAGAGAGATGCATCTACATACCACTTGTAGATCGCGTGCGGAAGCGTTCAAGAGAATGGGGTTGAGGGAGTCATTCTCGTCGTGATCCAAATCACCGGAGATCCTAGCGCCGAACGGACGGCACCTCCGTGTTCAACACATGTACGGTCAGCGTGACGTCTCCTCAGTCTTGATCCAGCAAGGGGGAAGGAGAGATTGATGAAGATCCAGCAGCACGACGGCGTGGTGGTGGATGCAGCAGGGCTCCGGCAGGGCTTCGCCAAGCAACTACGGGAGGAGGAGGAGGTGTAGCAATGGGAGGGAGGCGCCAAGTGCAAGGGTGCGGCTGCCCTCCCTCCCCCCTCTATATATAGGGTCCCCAGAGGGGGCACCGGCCCTAGGAGATGGGATCTCCTAGGGGGGCGGCGGCCAAGGGGGGTGGAGTGCCCCCAAGGCAAGTGGGGCGCCCCCTCCCCTCGGGTTCCCAACCCTAGGCACAGAGGGGGCCCAGGGGGGGGGGGGCGCACCAGCCCACCAGGGGCTGGTTCCCCTCACACTTCAGTCCATGGGGCCCTCTGGGATAGGTGGCCCCACCCGGTGGACCCTCGGGACCCTTCCGGTGGTCCCGGTACAATACCGGGTGACCCCGAAACTTTCCCGATGGCCGAAACATCACTTCCTATATATAATTCTTTACCTCCGGACCATTCCGGAACTCCACGTGACGTCCGGGATCTCATCCGGGACTCCGAACAACTTTCGGTTTGCTGCATACTCATATTCATACAACCCTAGCGTCACCGAACCTTAAGTGTGTAGACCCTACGGGTTCGGGAGACATGTAGACATGACCGAGACGACTCTCCGGTCAATAACCAATAGCGGGATCTGGATACCCATGTTGGCTCCCACATACTCCTCGATGATCTCATCGGATGAACCACGATGTCGAGGATTCAAGCAACCCCGTATACTATTCCCTTTGTCAATCGGTATGTTACTTGCCCGAGATTCGATCGTCGGTATCCCAATACCTCGTTCAATCTCGTTACCGGCAAGTCACTTTACTCGTACCGTAATGCATGATCCCATGACCAGACACTTGGTCACTTTGAGCTCATTATGATGATGCACTACCGAGTGGGCCCAGTGATACCTCTCCATAATACGGAGTGACAAATCCCAGTCTCGATCCGTGTCAACCCAACAGACACTTTCGGAGATACCTGTAGTGCACCTTTATAGTCACCCAGTTACGTTGTGACGTTTGGTACACCCAAAGCACTCCTACGGCATCCGGGAGTTACACGATCTCATGGTCTAAGGAAAAGATACTTGACATTGGAAAAGCTCTAGCAAAACGAACTACACGATCTTGTGCTATGCTTAGGATTGGGTCTTGTCCATCACATCATTCTCCTAAGGATGTGATCCCGTTATCAATGACATCCAATGTCCATAGTCAGGAAACCATGACTATCTATTGATCAATGAGCTAGTCAACTAGAGGCTCACTAGGGACATGTTGTGGTCTATCTATTCACACGTGTATTACGATTTCCGTATAATACAATTATAGCATGAATAAAAGACAATTATCACGAACAAGGAAATATAATAATAATCCTTTTATTATTGCCTCTAGGGCATATTTCCAACAGTCTCCCACTTGCACTAGAGTCAATAATCTAGTTACATTGTGATGAATCGAACACCCATAGAGTTCGGTGTTGATCATGTTTTGCTTTCATGGAAGAGGTTTAGTCAGCGGATCTATGACATTCAGATCCGTATGCACTTTGCAAATTTCTATGTCTCCATCTTGAACATTTTCACGAATGGAGTTAAGCGATGCTTGATGTGCCTGGTCTTCTTGTGAAACCTGGGCTCCTTGGCAAGTGCAATAGCTCGGTGTTGTCACGAGAAGAGTTTGATCGGCCCCGACGCATTGGGTATGACTCCTAGGTCGGTGATGAACTCCTTCACCCAAATTGCTTCATGCGCTGCCTCCGAGGCTGCCATGTACTCTTCTTCACATGTAGATCCCGCCACGACGCTCTCGCTTGCAGCTGCACCAGCTTCTTGCTCCACCATTCAACATATACACGTATCCGGTTTGTGACTTAGAGTCATCCAGATCGTGTCGAAGCTAGCGTCGGCGTAACCCTTCTGACGAGCTCTTCATCACCTCCATAAGCGAAACATATCCTTAGTCCTTTTCGGTATTTCAGGATATTCTTGACCGCTGTCCGGTGTTCCTTGCGGGATTACTTTGGTACCTTCCTGCCAAACTTGGCAAGGTTTACATCAGGTGCGGTACACAGCATGGCATACATAATAGACCCTATGGCTGATGCATAAGGGATGACAATCATCTCTTCTATATCTTACGCGTGGTGGGACATTGAGCCGAGCTCAATTTCACACCTTGTAATACAGGCAAGAACCCTTTCTTGGACTGATCCATTTTGAACTTCTTCAATATTTTATCAAGGTATGTGCTTTGTGAAAGACCTATGAGGCGTCTCGATCTATCTCTATAGATCTTGATGCCTAATATATAACAGCTTCTCCAAGGTCCTTCATTGAAAACTCTTATTCAAGTAGGCCTTAATGCTGTCCAAAAGTTCTATATCATTTCCCATCAAAAGTATGTCATCTACATATAATATGAGAAATGCTCTGAGCTCCCACTCACTTTCTTGTAAACGCAGGCTTCTCCATAAGTCGCATAAACCAAACGCTTTGATCATCTCATCAAAGTGAATGTTCCAACTCGAGATGCTTGCACCAGCCCATAAATGGATCTCTTGAGCTTGCACACCTTGTTAGCATTCTTAGGGTCGACAAAACCTTCCGGCTGCATCATATACAGTTCTTCCTTAAGATAGCCGTTAAGGAATGCCGTTTTGGCGTCCATTTGCCATATCTCATAATCATAGTATGCGGCAATTGCTAACATGATTGGACGGACTTCAGCTTCGCACGGAGAGAAAGTCTCATCGTAGTCAACCCCTTGAACTTGCCGATAACCTTTAGCGACAAGTCGAGCTTTATAGATGGTAACATTACCATCCGCGTCCGTCTTCTTCTTAAAGATCCATTTGTTTTCTATCGCTCGCCGATCATCGGGCAAGTCTGTCAAAGTCCATACTTTGTTTTCATACATGGATCCTATCTCGGATTGCATGGCTTCAAGCCATTTGTTGGAATCTGGGCCGCCATCGCTTCTTCATAGTTGAAGGTTCACCGTTGTCTAACAACATGATTTCCAAGACAGGGTTGCCATACCACTACGGTGTGGAGCGTGTCCTTGTGGACCCTCGAAGTTCAGTAGTAACTTGATCCAAGTACCTTGATCATCATCATTAATTTCCTCTCCGATCGGTGTAGGCACCACAGGAACATTTTCTGAGCTGCAGTACTTTCCGTTTCAAGAGGTAGTACTTCATCGAGTTCTACTTTCCTCCCACTTACTCCTTTCGAGAGAAACTCTTTTCGAGAAAGGATCCGTTCTTGGCAACAAAGATCTTGCCTTCGGATCTAAGGTAGAAGGTATAACCAATGGTTTCCTTAGGGTATCCTATGAAGGCGCATTTTCCGACTTGGGTTCGAGCTTTTCAGGTTGAAGTTTCTTGACATAAGCATCGCATCCCCAAAGTTTTAGAAACGACAGCTTAGGTTTCTTCCCAAACCATAATTCATACGGTGTCGTCTCAGCGGTTTAGACGGTGACCTATTTAAAGTGAATGTAGCTGTCTCTAGGCGTATCCCCAAAATGATAGCGGTAAATCAGTAAGAGACATCATAGATCGCACCATATCCAATAGAGTGCGATTCGACGTTCGGACACACCGTTATGCTGAGGTGTTCGGCGGCGTGAGTTGTGAAACGATCCCACATTTCCTTAAGTGTGTACCAAATTCGTGACTTAAATATTCTCCTCCACGATCTGATCGTAAGAACTTTATTTTCGGTCACGTTGATTCTCTACCTCATTCTGAAATTCCTTGAACTTTTCAAAGGTCTCAGACTTGTGTTTCATCAAGTAGACATACCCATATCTACTCAAGTCATCGGAGAGTGAGAACATAACGATATCCTCCATGAGCCTCAACGCTCATTGGACCGCTTTTACATCGGTATGTATGATTTCCAATAAGTTGGTTGCTCGCTCCATTGTTCCGGAGAATGGAGTCTTGGTCATTTCGCCCATAAGGCATGGTTCGCATGTGTCAAATGATTCATAAT
Source organism: Aegilops longissima (assembly GCA_021605205.1). Lineage (NCBI taxonomy): Eukaryota > Viridiplantae > Streptophyta > Magnoliopsida > Poales > Poaceae > Aegilops > Aegilops longissima. The sequence continues at coordinate 169,160,007 of CM038682.1, forward strand.
CGAGAGACTCTAAAAGTCCATCAGCATGGAGCTTTTTCATGCGCTTAACACCAATGTGACCAAGGCGGCAGTGCCACAAGTATGTGGGACTATCGTTATCAACTTTACATCTTTTGGTATTCACACTATGAATATGTGTAACATCACGTTCGAGATTCATTAAGAATAAACCATTCATCATCGGAGCATGACCATAAAACATATCTCTCATATAAATAGAACAACCATTATTCTCGGATTTAAATGAGTAGCCATCTCGCATTAAACGAGATCCTGATACAATGTTCATGCTCAAACTTGGCACTAAATAACAATTATTAAGGTTTAAAACTAATCCCGTAGGTAAATGTAGATGTTGCGTGCCGACGGCGATCACATCGACCTTGGAACCATTCCCGACACGCATCGTCACCTCGTCCTTCGCCAGTCTCCGCTTATTCCGCAGCTCTGCTGTGAGTTACATATATGAGCAACGGCACGGTATCAAATACCGGGGAGTTACTACAGTCTGGTAAGGTACACATCAATTACATGTATATCAAATATACCTTTAGTGTTGCCGGCCTTCTTATGCGCTAAGTATTTGGGGCAGTTCCGCTTCGATGACCCTTCCTTTGCAATAAAAGCACTCAGTCTCAGGCTTGGGTCCATTCTTTGACTTCTTCCCGGCAACTGGCTTACCGGGCGCGGCAACATCTTTGCCGTCCTTCTTGAAGTTCTTCTTACCCTTGTCCTTCTTGAACTTAGTGGTCTTATTGACCATCAACACTTGATGTTCTTTCTTGATTTCAACCTCTGCTGACTTCAGCATTGAGAATACTTCAGGAATGGTCTTCACCATCCCCTGCATATTGTAGTTCATCACAAAGCTCTTGTAGCTCGGTGGGAGCGACTGCAGGATTCTGTCAATGACCGCCTCGTCCGGGAGGTTAATGTCCAGCTGGGACAGGCGGTTGTGCAACCCAGACATTTTGAGTATGTGCTCACCGATGAACTATTTTCCTCCATCTTACAACTATAGAACTTGTCTGAGACTTCATATCTCTCGACCCGGGCATGAGCTTGGAAAACCATTTTCAGCTCCTCGAACATCTCATATGCTCTGTGTTGCTCAAAACGCTTTTGGAGCCCCGGTTCTAAGCTGTAAAGCATGCCGCACTGAACGAGGGAGTAATCATCAGCACGTGACTGCCAAGCGTTCATAGCGTCTTGGTTCTCTGGGATGGGTGCTTCACCTAGCGGTGCTTCTAGGACATATTGCTTCTTGGCTGCTATGAGGATGATCCTCAGGTTCCGGACCCAGTCCGAATAGTTGCTGCCCTCATCTTTCTGCTTGGTTTTCTCTAGGAACGCGTTGAAGTTCATCATGACATGAGCATTGGCCATTTGATCTACAAGACATTTTGCAAAGATTTTAGACTAATGTTCATGATAATTAAGTTCATCTAATCAAATTATTTAATGAACTCCCACTCAGATTTGACATCCCTCTAGTCATCTAAGTGTTACATGATCCGAGTCGACTAGGCCGTGTCCGATCATCACGTGAGACGGACTAGTCATCGTCGGTGAACATCTCCATGTTGATCGTATCTTCCATACGACTCATGCTCGACCTTTCGGTCTCTTGTGTTCCGAGGCCATGTCTGTACATGCTAGGCTCGTCAAGTTAACCTAAGCGTTTTGCATGTGTAAAACTGTCTTACACCCGTTGTATGTGAACATAGGAATCTATCACACCCGATCATCACGTGGTGCTTCGAAACGACGAACTTTAGCAACGACGCACAGTTAGGGAGAACACTTTCTTGAAGTTATTATAAGGGATCATCTTATTTACTACCGTCGATCTAAGTAAACAAGATGCATAAACATCATAAACATCACATGCAATTATATAGTAGTGACATGATATGGCCAATATCATATAGCTCCTTCGATCTCCATCTTCGGGGCTCCATGATCATCTTGTCACCGGCATGACATCATGATCTCCATCATCATGATCTCCATCATCATGATCTCCATCATCGTGTCTCCATGAAGTTGCACGCCAACTATTACTTCTACTACTATAGCTAACGGTTTAGCAATAAAGCAAAGTAATTACATGGCGTTGAATCAATGACACGCAGTCATACAATAATTAAGACAACTCCTATGGCTCCTGCTGGTTGTCATACTCATCGACATGCAAGTCGTGATTCCTATTACAAGAACATGATCTCATACATCACAATATATCATTCATCATACATCACAACTTTTGGCCATATCACATCACAAGGCAATTGCTGCAAAAACAAGTTAGACGTCCTCTAATTATTGTTGCATCTTTTACGTGGCTGCAATAGGGTTCTAGCAAGAACGTTTTTGTAACGCCCCGGATTCGATGCGCCAGGTGTCTGCCAGTTATTCGCCGTCGTTGCCATGTCATTTGCTTGCGTGTTGCACTTTGCCATGTCATCATATGCATTTCATATCATGTCATCATGTGCATTTCATTTTGCACACGTGTTCGTCTCATGCATCCGAGCATTTTCCCCGTTGTCCGTTTTGCAATCCGACACTCCTATATTCCCCGGCGCCCCCTTTTGCCTCTTTTCGTGTGCGGGTGTTAAACATTCTCGGAATGGACCGTGATTTGCCAAGCGGCCTTGGTATAACACCGATAGACCGCCTGTCAAGTTTCGTGCCATTTGGAGTCCGTTTGATACTCCTATGGTTAACTGGGTAACCGCAAAAGCCTCTTTTGTGTGCAGCCCAACACGCCTTCCAAAGTGGCCCAAAACCCATCCAATCCCCCTCCATGCTCTCGGTCGTTCGATCATGATCGTGTGGGCGAAAACCGTGCCTCATTTGGAGTCTCCTAGCTCCCTCTATCTATAAATAAGCCACCTCCCCCGAAATACCCGGATGAAACCCTAGCCATCTTCCTCCTCCCGCAGCCGGACATGTCCGTTCCGCCGCCGGACGTGTCCACCGCCACCAGCCACCTCACTCCGGCGAATCACAGGCCGCCACGTCACCCCCCGCCGCCTCCTGGACCAATCCGGAGCCGCCACCTCCCCCTCGGCCCGCGCCCTCTCTCTCCTCACCGCGCGCGCAAGCGCGCAAGCCCGGCAGCGCCGCCGCTTTGCCTAAGCGCTTGCCCGATCGCGCCCGCTTCGCCGCGCCTCTGCGGGAAGGCGCTGCCTGCCGCCTCGCCGGCGTGTCCCCTTGGCGCCTCCCGCCGCCTCTACGCCCCGGCATGCCGCCGCCCGCCGCGCCGCCCGTCCCTGACCGCCGCCGTCGCGCCCGCCGCCTTGGCGTCCCGAGCTTCGCCTCCCGCCGCCCGTGCCAGCGCCTCCGCCTCCCTCGCCGGCCGGCGCCGCCGTGCAGCGCCCGGCAGCCGCCCCTCGCCTTGCCTCCCCGTCGCCGCCCTGCCGTCGCCCAGGGCCGGATCCGGCGAGGACCGGCCGGATCCAACTCCGGCGCCGCCCTCCCCGCTTTCTCCGGCGAGATCCCGCGAACTCCGGCGAGTTCTCCGACCGCCTCGAAGTCCGTGCGGATTTGGATCCAGAGGTTGACCCCGATTTTTTGACTTAAGTCCCGAGATATTTTTGCATTATCATGCCATGTTCATCGCATCATAACTTGCTGCATACTGCTCTGTTTCGTGCGTGTAATATGTCAAATTGTTCGTCTCGATGATTACTTCATAAAATTACATTGCATCATGTTCATTTGAGTTCATCTTGATGCCCTAATCATCGTTGCAAGAGTGCATGTTGCTGTTAACCTGCTGAAACTGTTATAACATGCTCATTTGTCATTTTTGCCATGTTTAATGTGTGCCTCCTATGAACTTGAGCCCTACATGTGTTTTGAACTATGTCATGCCATATTCACAGTGATGCCATCCATGTATTTTTGTGGGTCTTGTAGCGAGTGTATCGAGCTTGTTAAGTAGGGTACTTGCTGTTGCTGTTTTGCTAGGCTGATTCTGTTATATTTTGTTGCTATGTTAACCTGCTGCTACAAATCATTCTATGCATAATCTGGAGATGTTCACTAAGTATGTTTTGTTATACATGTCATTCTCTATCAATCCATGCCCCTGGTTTCATTTATAGCCTAATTTAGCTTGTTGTAATCTTGCTCTCAAAGTTGCTAAATAATGTTGCTGTCAGCCTGTTAACATTAAGTTCAATGTTGCCATGATTATTGTTAGTGATCCATGCACTCTATGAACTTTTTCTTGCCATTATTAACTTCATAAACGTGTCTTATTACTGTTGGTTGCCTTGCCATGCCATGTATTGCTATGTGGTGAGTGGTTCAAGCTCACCAACATGCCTACTTATTGTTGTTCCTGCCATGTATGAATATGTCATATCATATGCCATGTTTACATGGGTGCCATCATATTTTCTGTGCCCTTTTGGCTCATGGTCAGTAAGGGACTTTTGTTCTATGCAGTTAGAAGATTCATGCCATGCCTTTGTTTACCATGTTAAGTTCCTGTAACATGTTGTTTGATAGCTCTAAACATTGCAACCTGATGTTATTACTGCCAAGTCTGTAAACTGTTATTATTTGCAATCTTGCCATGTCCTTCTGAGCATGTTCTAGTGATTTCTGGAGATAGCTCAGTGTTCATGTTTTGTCGTGCTTTACCTTTACTTCATGCCCATGCCTTTTGTTTTCACGTTCAGATGCTGTAGCATAGTGTTTTGGTGCATGGAATATGCCTAGTTGCTGTTTTGAACAGTTTGTCCTTTAAACTTGTGTGGTGTGTATGTGTTGAACCGTTGCTCCGTTTTGAGTGTGCTCAATATGAAAATTGCTTGATTTCGCATGTAGTTTCATATTATCATGTTGCATCCTTGTTGTGAGGTGTTCTCTTGATGTTTGGATGCATTTTGCATCAATGCCATGTTTAACTTGTTTTGCTCATATCTTCTAGGCCGTAGCTCCGAATCTAATGAACTTTATATGTAACTTGACTAGAATCTCATGTAGATCACCTTGGTGCCTCTTAACTTGCTGTTTAACAACTTGAACATAAGGTTTATTCAGATCTGGGCCAATTTCGAAATTTGCATATGAGGACTTACCAGAATTGTTATATGTTGTTTCCGGCCTCATGTAATATTGTCTTGATGTGTTGTTCTTGTATGCTTCATCTCTTGCCATGAGTAGCTTGATGTAGCTTTGTCATGCATCATGCTTGGTTGAGCATCATGTCTTGTCTATGTGTGGTGTGTTTACCATGTTGTGTGCTTCTTCTCGATAGTTCCCGTTTCGTTGCGATCGTGAGGATTCGTTCGTCTACGTGTGGTTCATCTTCGTGGCTTCATCTTCTTCATGGACTCATTCTTCTTCCTAGCGGGATTTCAGGCAAGATGACCGTCACCTTGGATCTCATTACTATCATTGCTATGCTAGTTGCTTCATTCTATCGCTGTGCTGCGTTACCTACCACTTGCTGCTCAAGCCTCCCAAATTGCATGTTAGCCCCTAACCGTTGTCACCTTTCCTAGCAAACCGCTGTTTGGCTATGTTACCTCTTTTGCTCAGCCCCTCTTATAGCGTTGCTAGTTGCAGGTGAAGATGAAGATTGCTCCATGTTGGATTATGTTTATGTTGGGATATCACAATAACTCTTATATTTTTAATGCATCTATATACTTGGTAAAGGGTGGAAGACTCGGCCTTATGCCTGGTGTTTTGTTCCACTCTTGCCACCCTAGTTTCCGTCATATCGGTATTATGTTCCCGGATTTTGCGTTCCTTACGCGGTTGGGTGATTTATGGGACCCCCTTGATAGTTCTCTTTGAATAAAACTCCTCCAGCAAGGCCCAACCTTGGTTTTACCATTTGCCTCACCTAGCCCTTTTTCCCTTGGGTTTCCGGAGCCCGAGGGTCATCTTTATTTTAGCCCCCCCGGGCTAGTGCTCCTTCGAGTGTTGGTCCGAACCGAGCTGCCTGCGGGGCCACCTCGGGGAAACTTGAGGCTTGGTTTTACTCGTAGCTAGTCTCATCCGATGTTGCCCTGAGAACGAGATATGTGCAGCTCCTATCGGGATTTGTCGGCACATCGGGCGGCTTTGCTGGTCTTGTTTTATTACCGTCGAAATGTCTTGTAGCCGGGATTCCGAGACTGATCGGGTCTTCCCGGGGAGAAGGATTATCCTTCGTTGATCGCGAGAGCTTATCATGGGCTAAGTTGGGACATCCTTGCAGGGTATAAACTTTTGAGAGCCGTGCCCACGGTTATGTGGCAGATGGGAATTTGTTAATATCCGGTTGTAGTAAACTTGAAGTAAACTCTTCTAAAATACACCAACCGTGTGCGTAATCGTGAGTGTCTCTTTTCGGGTTTGATCGAGAGGAGAACACGATTTCTGGGTTATGTCTGACGTAAGTAGGAGTTCAGGATCTTCTTGATCATTTCTAGTTGACGATCGTTCCTTTGCTTCTCTTCTCGCTCTCATTTGCGTATGTTAGCCACCATATATGCTTAGTCGCTGCTGCAACCTCACCACTTTACCCCTTCCTTTCCCATTAAGCTTTGCTAGTCTTGATACCCATGGTAATGGGATTGCCGAGTCCTCATGGCTCACAGATTACTACACCACCAGTTGCAGGTACAGGTTTGCGATGATCATGACGCGAGAGCGATGTTTACTTGTATTGGAGTTCTTCTTCTGCTTCTTCTTCGATCAGGGGATAGGTTCCAGGTCAGCAGCCTGGGCTAGCAGGGTGGATGTCGTTTGAGTTACTATTTGTGTTTCATCCGTAGTCGGATGGTGCTCTTATGTAAGATGATGTTGTATTCGTGTGGCATTGTATGCCTTATGTATGTATCCCTATCTATTATGAAATGTTGATGTAATGATATCCACCTTGCAAAAGCGTCTTCAAGATGCGCTCCTATCCTTGGTGGGACCTTCGAGTTCCTTTAGGATAGGGTCGCATCATGGGCGTGACAAGTTGGTATCAGAGCCTCGACCGACCCTAGGAGCCCCCCTGATTGATCATGTAGTTTGGCCGTGTTGAGCCTAGAAGAAAACTATTTTTGGAGTCTAGTTATATCGGAGAGTAGGATTTCTTTTTACTCCTCTTCCCATTCAAATTTTTCTTTAGGTTCACGTAGTTGGTTTTCCGATCGTTGGTTCTCAGCTCTTTTCATCCGGTGTATTTCTCATCAAGTTGACTCGAGCCTCTTCATCTTTGCCAAGTTCAATCCTCAGTTCGCTCTCAATGAAGTTGTTCACCCATCCTCAGTTGTCTTCTTTTCCCACCCACCCACCCCTTTTCATCTCGGAGTCGGAGTCCGTAATCGAGTATCCATCCTACTCGTGAGAAGCCTTTGCTTTCTTTCAACCGGTGTTTCCTTTTGAAGTTATTCCTCGGTTTCCCCTTCCAGTTGCCTTTGTTTTCCCGCCCTCCCACCCTCTTCTTCCCGGAGCCTGAGTCTCTTTCAAGCATCAATTTCATTTGTACGGAGCCTCTTCAGGTTTTCCCTCAATTATTTCAACCGGTGAATTCTCGTCTTGTTTGACATTCATCATCTCTTTTTCTTCTCCGGTGGATTCAATTCAATTTTCGGGAGTGATTATATTCTTTCTCTCAGCTCAAGTGTTTTCCCTGCTCGTTCGCCTCTCGCTAGTTAATCATTCCGGAGTTCGGAAGACATCTCAGGAGATTCGTCTGTGTTCCAATTAATTCGAGTTGTCACCTCATTCAAATATTTCAATTGTTCCGGTGCATCATCTATCTCTTCAACAATCCTTTCCAACGGTGTTTTTCTTTTTAATGGGCCCTAACCCACAGGTCTTTTTCCAGGATCTTACCCGACTCTTCTAATTCTCTCGGGTTTATCCTCAAATTCTTTTCAAGTGTGACGTAAGAATGAATTTCATCAGTCACATGCCTTCTCCAAGATCGATTTCAAATTCTTTTCATTGTTGGCTCAACCTCTTCGCCTTTCGTTTCCCCGGAGTGTCTCAACAAATTTTGGTGGTGTTTATCGTCGTCCTTTGAAGACCGAAGAAGAGTTTTTCCTCTAAATCTTGTCCGTTCTCTCGAAGATTCGCGGTTCTAGCTTCGTGTTATCCTCTTGAATTATTCCATTTGTCAGAGATTCCTTTTCTTACCCATCCGGAGTATGCCAGGAGTTGTTTTTGCGTTTCTTTTCACCGGAGGCCATCGTTCCAGAAGAATTCTTCGTTCTCACATTTCAGCTACAATTATCCAATTATCCCGGTGCTTCGTTCAAGTGTTCTTTAATCAGCTCATGATCTCTTTATTCTTTTGCATCTAAATCCCCTCGAGCATATTGGTTCTTCTAATTTTTCCCGGTGATTCATTCTCTTTCATCAGTCATTTTCGAATTCTTACGATGGTTCTTTCAGATTCTTTTTCCTTGATTATCATTTTAATCCATTCGTTCTTTCGAATCCTACCGGTGGTTCATGAAGACTTTCTCAAGTTTTGTGCTATAACCCCCTTAATCCTTTTCAAGAAGTATAAGTAGTATGCAAAATCCATTGCTTGTCATCAATTTAATTTGATGAAGGATAAGCATACAATAAATCTTATTCTTATTTCATCAAGTGATTAATCCCTTCCTTCGGAGTTTGTTCTTGATGAATAAATTCTAGTTCCAAGTGTTTTCATCTTTTCTTTTCGGAGTTCAAATTTCCTCCGCCATTTAAATTGAACCTCCATCTAAATCATCGCAAGCTTTAGTCTTATTCTTTCATCCTTCATTCTATCTCATCATCCTTTTGTCACCGGAGTTCTTCATGGTGGTTCTTTATGATTTAATTCATTCTTCAAGAGCTCATCAAGATTTTGTTGGTGGAGATCAAGTACCTTTCTTTCTTGCGTCGCAAAGTGCATTTAATTCTCCGTATTCATTTGAAGTGGAGATTTGCATTTCTTCGTTCTTCTTAGCTATCCAATCATTTCTGTTTGTGGTCGGTTATCACCTCATAATTTTGAGACGTTATCTATAAGTCCACAACAAGCAATTCTTTTGTTGTTGAATTTACAACAACTCCGTTCAATGCTTCCTTCTAAGGATGCTTTCTATTTCATTCGTGGCACAAGTTGTCATTTTCTTCTTCGTTCTTTCATTCAACTTTTTCAATTCTTTCCGAAGGTTTTGTGTCTTGTATTCATCAAGTATCAATCCATCCTCTCAAGCTCGTGTTCCATTCCTTCATTGTTTCAGCCGGAGTGCTGCCTAAATCCTTTTCAGTCTTAGTCGTTTCTTATCTCGTTCTAACCGGAGTGGTTTCATAGTCTATCTGATTCCGTGAGCTTTCGATTCTCGTCACTCTCGTCGTTCCTCTCTTCTTCTCGAGTTCTTTAGATTCTTTGCTTCCTCTCTTGAGTGCTTGTTTCACCTCATCCCTTTTCCCTTCCGTCTCGGTCCTAAGATCTCGGGACCAGATCTCTTGTTAGTGGAGGAGTGTTATAGCGCCCGATTTGATCGCCAGTGTACGCGATTATTCGCCGTCGTTGCCATGTCATTTGCTTGCGTTTTGCACTTTGCCATGTCATCATATGCATTTCATATCATGTCATCATGTGCATTTCATTTTGCACACGTGTTCGTCTCATGAATCCGAGTTTCGTGCCATTTGGAGTCCGTTTGATACTCCTACGGTTAACCGGGTAACCGCAAAAGCCTCTTTTGTGTGCAGCCCAACACGCCTTCCAAAGTGGCCCAAAACCCATCTGAACCCCCTCCATGCTCTCGGTCGTTCGATCATGATCGTGTGGGCGAAAACCGTGCCTCATTTGGAGTCTCCTAGCTCCCTCTATCTATAAATAGGCCACCTCCCCCGAAATTCCCGGACGAAACCCTAGCCATCTTCCTCCTCCCGCAGCCGGACATGTCCGTTCTGCCGCCGGACGTGTCCACCGCCGCCAGCCACCTCACTCTGCCGAATCACAGGCCGCCACGTCACCTCCCGCCGCCTCCTAGACCAATCCGGAGCCGCCACCTCCCCATCGGCCCGCGCTTTCTCTCTCTCCTCACTGGCCTTGCGCAGCCGCGCGAAACCCGGCCCGCGCCGCCGCTTCGCCAGCGCTTGCCCGATCCGCGCCCTTCGCCGCGCCTCTGCCGGAGGCGCCGCTGCCGCCTCGCCGGCGTGTCCCCGCCAGCGCCTCCCGGCGCCTCTCGCGCGCCGCCGCGCCGCACCGCCGTCGCGGCCGCCGTCGCCCGCCGCCCGGTGTTCCGAGCTTCGCCTCCCGCCCGCCGCGCCTAGCACCTCCGCCTCCTCGCCGGCCGGCGCCGCCGTGCCAGCGCGCCAAGCCGGCCGTCCTTCGCCTTGCCTCCCCGTCGCCGCCCTGTCGTCGCCCAGGGCCGGATCCGGCGAGACGGCCGAATCAACTCGGCGCCGCCCTCCCCGCTTTCTCCGGCGAGATCCCGCGAACTCCCGGCGAGTTCTCCGGCCGCCTCGAAGTCCGTGCGGATTTGGATCCAGAGGTTGACCCCGATTTTTTGACCAAGTCCTGAGATATTTTTGCATTATCATGCCATGTTCATCGCATCATAACTTGCTGCATACTGCTCCATTTCGTGCGTGTAATATGTCAAATTGTTCGTCTCTATGAGTACTTCATTTCATTCTATTGCATCATGTTCATTTGAGTTCATCTTGATGCCCTAATCATCGTTGCAAGAGTGCATGTTGCTGTTAACCTGCTAAAACTGTTATAACATGCTCATTTGTCATTTTTTCCATGTTTAATGTGTGCCTCCTATGAACTTGAGCCCTACATGTGTTTTGAACTATGTCATTCCATCTTCACAGTGGTGCCATCCATATATTTTTGTGGGTCTTGTAGCAAGTGCTTCGAGCTTGTTAAGTAGGGTACTTGCTGTTGCTGTTTTGCTAGCCTGATTCTGTTATATTTTGTTGCTATGTTAACCTGTTGCTACAAGTCATTCTATGCATAATCTGGAGATGTTCACTAAGTATGTTTTGTTATACATGTCATGCTCTATCCATACATGCCCCTGGTTGCATTTATAGCCTAATTTAGCTTGTTGTAATCTTGCTCTCAAAGTTGCTAAATAATGTTGCTGGCAGCCTGTTAACATTAAGTTCAATGTTGCCATGATTATTGTTAGTGATCCATGCACTCTATGAACTTTTTCTTGCCATTCTTAGCTTCATAAACGTGTCTTATTACTGTCGGTTGCCTTTCCATGCCATGTATTTCTCTGTGGTGAGAGGTTCAAGCTCACCAACATGCCAACTTATTGTTGTTCCTGCCATGTATGAATATGTCATATCATATGCCATGTTTACATGGGTGCCATCATATTTTCTGTGCCTTTTGGCTCATGGTCAGTAAGGGACTTTTGTTCTATGCAGTTAGAAGATTCATGCCATGCCTTTGTTTACCATGTTAAGTTCCTGTAACATGTTGTTTGATAGCTCTAAACATTGCAACCTGATGTTATTACTGCCAAGTTTGTAAACTGTTATTATTTGCAATCTTGCCATTTCCATTTGAGCATGTTCTAGTGATTTATGGAGATAGCTCAGTGTTCATGTTTTGTCGTGCTTTACCTGTACTTCATGCCCATGCCTTTTGTTTTCACGTTGAGATGCTGTAGCATAGTGTTTTGGTGCATGCAATATGCCTAGTTGCTGTTTTGGACAGTTTGTCCTTTAAACTTGTGTGGTGTGTATGTGTTGAACCGTTGCTCCGTTTTGAGTGTGCTCTATATGAAACTTGCTTGATTTTGCATGTAGTTTCATATTATCATGTTGCATCCTTGTTTTGAGGTGTTTACTTGATGTTTGGATGCATTTTGCATCAATGCCATGTTTAACTTGTTTTGCTCATATCTTCTAGGCCGTAGCTCCGAATCTAATGAACTTTATATGTAACTTGACCAGAATCTCATGTAGATCACCTTGGTGCCTCTTAACTTGCTGTTTAACAACTTGAACATAAGGTTTATTCAGATCAGGACCAATTTCGAAATTTGCATATGAGGACTTACCGGAATTGTTATATGTTGTTTCCGGCTTCATGTAATCTTGTCTTGATGTGTTGTTCTTGTATGCTTCATCTCTTGCCATGAGTAGCTTGATGTAGCTTTGTCATGCATCATGCTTGGTTGAGCATCATGTCTTGTCTATGTGTGGTGTGTTTACCATGTTGTGTGCTTCTTCTCGATAGTTCCCGTTTCGTTGCGATCGTGAGGATTCGTTCGTCTACGTGTGGTTCATCTTCGTGGCTTCATCTTCTTCATGGACTCGTTCTTCTTCCTAGCGGGATTTCAGGCAAGATGACCGTCAAATTGGAACTCATTACTATCATTGCTATGCTAGTTGATTCATTCTATCGCTGTGCTGCGTTACCTACCACTTGCTTCTCAAGCCTCCCAAATTGCATGTTAGCCCCTAACCGTTGTCACCCTTCCTAGCAAACCGCTCTTTGGCTATGTTACCGCTTTTGCTCAGCCCCTCTTATAGCGTTGCTAGTTGCAGGTGAAGATGAAGATTGCTCCATGTTGGATTATGTTTATGTTGGGATATCACAATATCTCTTATATTTTTAATGCATCTATATACTTGGTAAAGGGTGGAAGACTCGGCCTTATGCCTGGTGTTTTGTTCCACTCTTGCCGCCCTAGTTTCCATCATATCGGTATTATGTTCCCGGATTTTGCATTCCTTACGCGGTTGGGTGATTTATGGGACCCCCTTGATAGTTCGCTTTGAATAAAACTCCTCCAGCAAGGCCCAACCTTGGTTTTACCATTTGCCTCACCTAGCCCTTTTTCCCTTGGGTTTCCGGAGCCCGAGGGTCATCTTTATTTTAGCCCCCCCGGGTGTTGGTCCGAACCGAGCTGCTTGCGGGGCCGGCTTGGTTTGACTCGTAGCTAGTCTCATCCGATGTTGCCCTGAGAACGAGATATGTGCAGCTCCTATCGGGATTTGTCGGCACATCGGGCGGCTTTGCTGGTCTTGTTTTATTACTGTCGAAATGTCTTGTAGCCGGGATTCCGAGACTGGTCGGGTCTTCCCGGGGAGAAGGATTATCCTTCGTTGATCACGAGAGCTTATCATGGGCTAAGTTGGGACACCCCTGCAGGGTATAAACTTTCGAGAGCCGTGCCCGCGGTTATGTGGCAGATGGGAATTTGTTAATATCCGGTTGTAGTAAACTTGAAGTAAACTATTCTAAAATACACCAACCGTGTGCGTAACCGTGAGTGTCTCTTTTCGGGGTTGATCGAGAGGAGAACACGGTTTCTGGGTTATGTCTGACGTAAGTAGGAGTTCAGGATCACTTCTTGATCATTTCTAGTTGACGACCGTTCCTTTGCTTCTCTTCTCGCTCTCATTTGCGTATGTTAGCCATCATATATGCTTAGTCGCTGCTGCAACCTCACCACTTTACCCCTTCCTTTCCCATTAAGCTTTGCTAGTCTTGATACCCATGGTAATGGGATTGCTGAGTCCTCGTGGCTCACAGATTACTACACCACCAGTTGCAGGTACAGGTTTGCGATGATCATGGCCGAGAGAGCGATGTTTACTTATTTTGGAGTTCTTCTTACGCTTCTTCTTGATCGGGGATAGGTTCGGTCGGCAGCTTTGGGCTAGCGAGGTGGATGTCGTTTGAGTTAATGTTTGTGTTTCATCCGTAGTCGGATGGTGCTCTTATGTAAGATGATGTTGTATTCGTGTGGCATTGTATGCCTTATGTATGTATCCCTATCTATTATGAAATGTTGATGTAATGATATCCACCTTGCAAAAGCGTCTTCAAGATGCGCTCCTATCCTTGGTGGGACCTTTGAGTTCCTTTAGGATAGGGTCGCATCTTGGACGTGACAGTTTTCTTACCTACGAAAAAGCCACAACGTGATTTGTCAACTTCTATTTACCCTTCATAAGGACCCTTTTCGTCAAATCCGCTCCAACTAAAGTGGGAGAGACAGACACCCGCTAGCCACCTTATGCAACTAGTGCATGTCAGTCGGTGGAACCTGTCTCACGTAAGCGTACGTTTAAGGTCGGTCCGGGCCGCTTCATCCCACAATACCGCTGAAGCAAAATAAGACTAGTAGAGGCAAGAAAGTTGACAACATCTATGCCCACAACAAATTGTGTTCTACTCGTGCAATGAGAACTACGCATAGACCTAGCTCATGATGCCCTTTGTTGGGGAGCGTTGCATAAAATAAATATTTTCCAACGTTCACCAAGATCAATCTATGAGTTCATCTAGCAACGAGAGAGAGAGAGATGCATCTACATACCACTTGTAGATCGCGTGCGGAAGCGTTCAAGAGAACGGGGTTGAGGGAGTCGTTCTCGTCGTGATCCAAATCACCGGAGATCCTAGAGCCGAACGGACGACACCTCCGCGTTCAACACACGTACGGTCAGCGTGATGTCTCCTCTATCTTGATCCAGCAAGGGGGAAGGAGAGGTTGATGAAGATCCAGCAGCGGGGCAGGCGTGGTGGTGGATGCAGCGAGGGCTCGGCGAGGCCGCCAAGCAACTACGGGAGGAGGAGGAGGTGTAGCACGGGAGGGAGGCGCCAAGTGCAAGGGTGTGGCTGCCTCCTCCCCTCTATATAGGGTCCCAGGCGCCCGGCCCTAGGAGATGGGATCTCCTAGGGGCGGCGACAAGGGGTGGAGTGCCCCCAAGGCAGAGTGGGCGCCCCTCCCTAGGGTTCCCAACCCTAGGCGTGAGGGGGCAGAGGCTCACCAGCCCACCGAGGCTGGTTACCCTCCACTTCAGCCCATGGGGCCCTCCGGGATAGGTGGCCCCACCCGGTGGACCCCCGGGACCCTTCCGGTGGTCCCGGTACAATACCGGGTGACCCCGAAACTTTCCCGATGGCCGAAACATCACTTCCTATATATAAATCTTTACCTCCGGACCATTCTAGAACTCCTCTTGACGTCCGGGATCTCATCCGGGACTCCGAACTACTTTCGGTTTGCTGCATACTCATATTCATACAACCCTAGCGTCACCGAACCTTAAGTGTGTAGACCCTACGGGTTCGGGAGACATGTAGACATGACCGAGAGGGCTCTCCGGTCAATAATCAACAGCGGGATCTGGATACCCATGTTGGCTCCCACATACTCCTCGATGATCTCATAGGATGAACCATGATGTCGAGGATTCAAGCAACCCCGTATACTATTCCCTTTGTCAATCGGTATGTTACTTGCCGAGATTCGATCGCCGGTATCCCAATACCTCGTTCAATCTCGTTACCAGCAAGTCACTTTACTCAAATACCGTAATGCATGATCCGTGACGGACACTTGGTCACTTTGAGCTCATTATGATGATGCACTACCGAGTGGGCCGGTGATACCTCTCCGTGTCACGGGTGACAAATCCGATCTCGATCCGCGTTGTCGGATTTGGGTTCAGCAGACCCTTGAGGTTCGAACACTTTGGGAAGTGCGGCGGTGATCAACCTTCCACCGTCTCGCACTTCACCGAATCGCTGGGACCTAAACTACTAACGGAACAGCACAAGAGACACAAGATTTATCTTGGTTGGGCCACCATTGTGGTGTAATACCCTATTCCGTGTGTGGTGTGGTGGATTGCCTCTTGGGCTGATGAAGAAACAGTACAAGGAAGAACAGCCTCGCGGGTGCATTCTTGGCGGGTGAGATGAACTGCTAGGTGGTGTTCAGTTGCTCTAGCTACTGGTTTCTTGATGAGGTTCCCTGATCTCTCTTCGTCCTCCTCTCTGTCTTCATCTCTGTCTTCATGCCTCTACTATGGTGGCTAGCTCTACTTATATAGGCTAAGGCCCTGGGCCTCTTCCCAAATATTGAGCGGGAAGGCGCCAACAATTGCCATTTGAAGGGGAACAACGGGTACACTTATCCTGACTAAAGTTGGTCCTCGCTTTGCCAAAACTCTGGTGATGACGCTGCTTGGGCTCCACGATGACTCCCTTCCGGCCGTTGGGCTGGTCTTGGTCTTGTTGCACGAAGCAGATGCCTTTGCTTGATGCTCTCGCTGCCCTTGCTCCCTTTGCACCAAAGAGGAAAGGAGGACACCATGGGCTGGCGCCCGCTGGCGCCCTTGGTGCGTCATGGCTTGCGTCATGGGCACCTCGCGAGGTACCCTGCCTTGAACTCTCCGCCTCCTCATGAGCCAGCTGACGAGGCCGTGCGAGAAGCTCCTCATCGTCCGCCCCGTGAGGTTTGGCCCCTCGCGAGGGTCTTGAGCTTGCGTTGATGAAGATGGGCCGTCCTGGGCCTCCTTTGAGCCACGTCGCGGGCGAAGGCAGAGCAAGTCTGGGACCCCGTTCCTAGAACGCCGACAGTAGCCCGGGCCTGGCGCGCCCGAACTTGGCGGCGAGAGGCGAAAGGGCAAGTCTGGCGTCGCGAGCCCCTAACAGCTGCGGCCTTGGGCGCCAGCGTGGCGGTTGATTGGGACGCGTGCGCCTCTGCAGCAGCGTGGGTTGATAATAAGCGGCATCTTCCTTGCCTCCTTTACTTTCTCGATTGCTGCTCAGATCCCCTTTCTTGCGCTTCTCCCTCTGCTTCCAAGACCTTTAGATCCACTCGCTGCGTGCCCTAGCCGATCATGGCGCCTCGCGAGCCCCGGCGGAGCTTGGTACTCTCTGCCTTGGACCCGCCAAATGTGTCGGCGAGCCTCATACAGTGCACCGGTTGGCGGGGCGCTATGGCGTCAATGGAAACGGAGGTGTTCAAGGCGGCTCTGCCGCCCGGATGGTCGGGAGTACCTTCTACCCGTTCTTCGTGAGCGCCATCATTGCTTGTCTGGTGCCTCCCTTTTCTGAGTTCTTCTTCTCCGTCCTCCGTCACTACAACATTCAAGCTCTGCACCTCCATCCCAACTCCGTCCTTCTCCTGGCGATCTTCGCCTACTATTGTGAGGCCCATGTTGGGGTGAAGCCCTCGGTGGCCTTGCTGCGCCACTACTTCTCCCTTCGAACCTCCCATGGTTCCGCCTCCGCGTCTTGTGACTTAAATCGCATATGGCGGGGCCATTGCCATTCAAACCACAGGAAGCGGATTGAGGGCTTGAGGAGCAAGTGGGTCTTGGCGGATCTTTGGGCGCATCCACCCTTGGCTGATCCTGCCCACGGAGTGCCCCGAGAGCTCCGACGACTGGTCCCGAGTGGAGCTTTAGGATCCCAGCCTTGAAGCTGGTCTTTGGAGAAGATGGATGAAGATCTGAAGCCCGACCAGTGGCGGCAGCGAAGCTGACCGGTCGCGTCGCTGCCGAGGATTTCTGGAGCACCAGCTGGCTCCGCTTCGTCGATGCTCGCTTCCGATGTGGAGGCCTCACTCGAGCCTGTGGCCTGGCCAGCGAGGATCTGGACAGTCCTCAGTCCTTGGTTGAGGCGATGTGGCGAGGCGAGGCGCCCGCACCTTGTTCGCCGTGAGGATTGGGAGCAGGTAGTGGGTCCCATGCTGTCTTCAATGGGGGCGGGCCCATGCCGTGGAGGCTCCGGAGGACCTAGTGGGCGTGTCCTCTTCCGACTCAGCGAAGAGGTGGGGGAAGAGAGCCGGGAGAGGGGTTGATTGAGGCAGAGTCAAGGCTCCTCCCCTGCGGCGCAGGTCCCGCATTCTCCGCCTCCCCAGTGGCGGCAGCGAGGATGAGGATGGCGTGGGCGGAGCCTGCCCCGATCGAAGAAGGACTGGGCTGGGCTGTTCCCAGCAGGTCCGCCCGGCCTCGGGCGTCTGCAGAGCGCGCCGCCTGCTCCGGCCCCTTGAAGCTGATCCTGCAGCGGCTCCACGAGCTTCAAGTATGGCGGAGGTTGCTCGAGTCCACCAGCGATGACTGTAAGTGCACGCTTCTCGTCTTGCTCGTCGGCGAGATCGATGTCCATGTCCTTGGCGGGCTGGCGCCCGCGTGCAAGAAGCTGAAGGAGTTCACGAGGCTTCATCGTGGCGGCGCCTCTGCCATGAAGGAAGGCGATGGCAAGACACAGGCCTCTCTGCCCGGTCATCCTCGCGAACTGGCGAGCTGGTGGCGAGCTCAGCCCCATATTAGCGACTCCGAGGTGTCCTTGCACGATGCCGCCGCCATAGCTGTTGGGGCGCAGCAGGTCCCGCCTCACGATCTTGTGGTTCGCCGCCGCCATCTCCTCCTACTCCACCAACTGTTGTCTCTCCGACTCCTCCTTTGTCTGGATCGTGCTGCGCTGAATTGGACCGGCTGCGGCAGAGATCTTCTGGCGCCGACCCTCGTTTGGTGGCGGGCGCTTGGAGCTGGCCTCTGGCTGGATTAGCTCCGGCACGCGATTCGGGCGGCGCTGGTCCGAGCCTCGGCGGCTTGCGGCGAGGAGAAACAGGCTGTCCGTGGCGAAGATTGCCCGCGATGCTGCCACGGGGAGGCAGCCAGCATCAAGGTCGTTGTGAGACCTTTGGAGGGCAAGTGAAGAACTGCAGAACCAGCTTGCCGAGGCCCGCTTCCGCCGAGGCAGGAGAAAGCATGAAGGCTCATGGTGGCCGTCAAGGACCAGGAGGCCAGTGAAGCGCCGTGACCGCCTAGGCGGGCTGGAGCTGGGCTGGAGGCGAGAAAGTCGAGCTGGGCGACAAAGCGCGGGTTCTTGCCGAAGATCGCGTGGCCTTCACAGATATGGAGGTGAAGGCTCGCACCTTCTTGAGGAGCTTTATGATAGTGGCTGGAGAGCCCCCGGCGGCGCGTGAAGGGCGGCCCGCCAAGCTGCTTCCCTTCCTGGTTCGCGCTCTTGAAGATGTCTCCCTTGGTCTTGGCCCCATGGCTCGGGAGCCGGCGTGTCTTGTCTTCTGCGGCAGCAGCGGGTCCTCACCACGTCTACCTTCACGATCCAGCGTCGACTGGACAGCTTCTTTGGAGCTAGCAGCGGCGAGCATGCAGCTGCCGCTGCCGAGGCTGTGAAGGGTCAGCGGAGGCTCTGTTGGGAAGTTCGGGCCTTGAGCACCAAGCGAGCGGCGCTGCCGGCCCTGCTGCTCCACAGGCGAACCCACTCCGCTGCTCCACCGCCGTCAAGTGACTCCGTTGTGGCTCTGTCTGCTTTTAATTCCTGCACATGTATCATGCCTCGGGGCGTTTAAACTTGCATTTGGTATTGCGATAACGGTGTGGACTGTAATATTTGCTTTTGAATTCCTTGAAATTTGCGCTTCCTACTTGCTTATGTTCTTAGCGGTGAGAGCCATTGCTTGCTCTCTCAGCCGCCGTTAGCCCGACCGGAAACCAGGGCCGGGACCAAGGAGTGAGGGGCTACGTGACAAGTTAGGCTCTGAGTCGCGATGCTCGAGAGTCCCCTTAGCGCCTGAACAGCAAGTAGGGAGGTGAGGCAGGCGGATCTACCATTCTCGTCTGCGAGCCGGTCCGCGCATACCTCAACCGCCGTTAGCCTTCGGAACTAAGGGGTGAGGGCTCGTGACCAGATTAGGCTCTGAGTCGCGATGCTTAGGAGTCCCCTTGCGCTCAAGCGGCATTCGTACCTTGGCTCCGCTCGGGGAGTGGCGTGCAACGAACCTGGCCGAGGGGCTGGCTGGAGTGGCGTGTGTGCAGGCGTGACCCAAGCGCAGCCCCGTGTCCAGCCCCTCGTGCGGCACTCCAGGGGCGTTGCGATGAGGCGGACACTGAGCTATGGGCTCCACGAGGTTGATCGACCCGAGGCCACCTCGGTTGTTTATCACCGGTAGCGAACATAAGCGCTTCCGCATGCGTCACGGGCATAGCCGCTCCTCGCCCGATGTCGTTAGCTTAGCGGAGCATGGTGCTTCCTTTGGAGCGTGGGAGGGCTCCCCTCGGGAGGAGCCCTCGGGCGTATACAGCCCCACCCAGCACGTGGGCTGTGCGGTAGGGCTGGACGAGGTGTATCTGGGCACCCGTGAGCGGTAGCGGGACTAACGGGCCCTACCTCAAAGCGGGTTGCGCTGGCTCTGAGCCTTATCTTTGAGTGTGTTCACTGCAAATTTAGCGGATGCGGTGCTCTCGTCTTGGTCCGGCTCTCGGGCTGGTCTCGGCCGTCCTTTGGCAAGCCGGTCGCGATGCCATGGACAAGACCGGAGGTGAGGGCGGAGGCGGTTGGAGCCACTGAGTCGTGGCTCGGGCACCCCCTTTAGCGCATAAGCTGGGTTAGATGATGAAACTCGTCCTCGGGTCCGGCTCTCGGGCTGGTCGAGCCGTCGTTGGCAAGCCGGTCGCGATGCCATGGACAAGACCGGAGGGTGAGGGCGGAGAGCGGTAGGAGCCACTGAGTCGCGATGCTCGGGCACCCCCTTTAGCAGCATAAGCTGGGTTAGATAATGAAACTCGTCCTCGGGTCCGGCTCTCGGGCTGGTCTCGGCCGTCGGTGGCAAGCCAGGTCGCGATGCCATGGACAAGACCAGAGGGTGAGGGCGGAGAGCGGTAGGAGCCACGAGTCGCGATGCTCGGGCACCCCCTTTAACGTGCAAGATTCCGCCACCGGGAAAAGGCACGAATAACAAGCATGGTGGGCGAGCATAATCCTAAGGAAAAAGTAGGAAGGATACATGCATTTGGGGTGGCCCGGCGGCAGGGATGATGCAGCCCGATGGGCGCCCCCACGAGATAGGCTAATGACATGAAATAAAAGGATACATGCATGAGGGCGGACCCACGGCACAGGAATAATGCAGCCTGAAGGCGCTCCCACCGGAAATAAAACTTAAAGATGTCACTGGTGATGTTGGGGACGAAGTGGTGTTGGTGTAGCAGACTCGGTGGGCTGCGGGGCCGATCCTCACGAGCCCCAGGCCCGAGGCCTCGGGAGGATCTGAAGGCTGGCGGCTCTTGAGCCATCTCCATCTCCGCCCGAGGGGCGGGCGTGCTGACCTCTCGAGCCTCGGGATGGTCCTCATGAGGCAGCCAGTGCGCAGCAGCCGCGTTTGGCAGGCCATAAGGCATGCACGCATAGCTGTGGGGCGGACCCTCGCAACGTCCCACACGCGAGGGCCAAAGGCGCTCATGAGACGCGGCTCGGTTAAGCCCTGGTATGTCGATGCAGACGCGCAGCCCACCATCCTCGCCTAGATGGGGGGCCACAGCGGGCAGGTGGCGGCTGCCCCTCATGACCCTTGACTCCTGTAGCTCCTGAATGGCCTTGCTGACGAACTCATGAGGGTCCGGCCCTCCTTGCCTTGCTCCTGCTTGCGGGAAACGTGCTTCGAAGCACGCCTCCATGTGGTGCCCAAGCGCCTCCTCGAGACCTTGGCGAGGTCGGCAGCCCTCTGGGGAGGCCCCGAGCCTGCACTGAGGAGGGCGCCGGGCGCGCTTCCTATCTTGACGGAAGGCTCCCCTGGCCCAGTAGCAGGCCTGAGGGGCCTGCCTCTTGAGCCGGGCGGTCAATGTCTTCTTCTTCTTGGAGTGCGGCCTCGGGAGGCCTCCTGCTCTTGTGGTGCAGGTCTTCTAGCGATGCAGCTGAAAGGCTCGCTCCGGGGAGCACACGGCGTCTCTCTCTTCACGAGGCACCGTGATGACCCGCCGCTTCTGACATCTTGAGGGCGTTGTAGCCATGGTGGAGTTCTGACCATGAATTTGACCAATCTGGGTACCCAGGGATGGCGTTGTCGGTGGCGAATGTGGGCGACGTCGAAGTCGATGAGCTCGGTGTGGTAGTTTTAGCGAGCCCGAAGGTGGCGGGGAAGGCGGACCTGCCCGATCGGGACCGTGGAGCCGTCGGTGACTCGGAGAAAGGCTTGGATGGCTGAAGGTGGTGTAAGGCACTTGAAGATTGTTGAATGTTTCCACGGACGGGGCGTTGAGTCCTGCCCGCTGTCGATGAGGGTCTTGGTGACCAAGCACGTTCGCGATGATTGGGGAACAAAGCATCGGGAGAACTCCGGCTGTGGCGCGCACTTGAGCTGATCCGTTGAGCTGAGCGTGATGGCGCCGCCGACCACGAGAGGCGCGTGGCCTCGAGCTTGGGAGGACTGCATTCGCCAGCGGACGAACTGCTTGAAGATCTGTTGAGAGGCTGGGGCTTGAGCTCCGCCCGGGATCTGGCGATCGCCGCGCTTCTGAGAAGCCCCAGCCCCTCGTCCGATGGCGGTCTTCAATTCTCCTGGCGGCGGCGGCGGCGGAGGGAGGCTGCATTCCCCTGCAGGCGATCCTCGAGGCTGATCCCTCCAGCCTCCCTCGCGAGTGGGTCTTACCAGCGGTCCTCGCGAGTTGGTCGCGCCACCCTTTGGCGGCGGGCGCGATCTTCGGCGTCTGCATTCCTTCCTCCTCCTCGGCCGTGGCGAGTCGCTGCGCTCGGGTGTCTGCTGACCCTTCCTTGCGTCTGGCCGGAGCTCTTGGCATTCATTGGTGTTGTTGGTGTGGAGGTCGTGGTACGCAGTACCGGCTGCCCTTGGAGGACTCGGGCTGATCTACGCCTCGCTTGTGTCTGGTTGACGGCCTGATCGGCAGCCCCTTGCGCTTCACGTCCTTGGCCTTGGACTTCTTTTCTTGGGGATCCGTGGCGCGCAGCTGGAGGAGGGAGGCGCCCTCCTCAGCCTGGCGCGCTTGGTCGCCAAGTTGAACAGCTCAGGAGGTGCAGATCTTCATGCATCGCCGACTCCTCCTTCATCTTGGCGTCGCGCGCGCCGTCGGAGAAAGCGGAGATGATGGCCTCCTCCGTTACCACAGGGATCTTGGTAGCGCATTGTTGAAGCTGGATGTACTTTTTGGGGTTTCCCAGCTGCTTTGCTTGATTCGGCGCATGTCTCTTCTGGCGGGTGGCGGTCGCGAGTACCTTGGAAGTTGGCGATGGCGGGTGCGCATCTCGGCCCGGAAGAGATCGTGCACAGGGCCAGATTCGAGAGCAGTGCGGGCTCCGTCCTTGGCGCCATGGGAAACCAGTTCGCCATGACCTTTTCATCCCGTTGGCAGCCTCGATGCCCAGCTCGTGAAACTGGAGGAACTCCGTGGGGTCAGCTGTGCCGTCGTGGCGAGGAGGCAGGTCGGCTTGAACTGCGGGCCATGCGGCCTGCGCAGCTCTAGGTGAAAGCGCGGCAGCCCGCCCGTGGCATGGGGGCCTCGGACAACGAGAGCTTGGTCATGTGGGCCTCCTGCGCGCCCTGGGGGGGGCAGCAGGTCTGGCGTCTTTGGGCGGAGACCGCTCAGGCAGCTTCTTGTGGGCGAGAACTTCTTGACAACTCTGCTCTTGCAGCGCTTGGCGCTGGCGGGCGGGTTCCGCCAGGGGCAGCGCCTTGGGGCGGCGCCTTCTGAGAGAGGCGGGTGGCGCCCAGGGCTTCATCGCCTTGAGGCGGAGTGCGGTGCTGGCGAGGCGGGCGGTGCTTGGCGCCTCTGCTGCAGCGCAGACGAGCTCGGCGACTTCGGTGAGCCATTCTCCGTAAACGTCATCGGCGAAGCGGTAGCGTAAAGGCTTCGTTTGCGCGATAAGTGCAGCTCGGGCCTCCATAGCTGCTGTGAAGCGCGTGGCGAAAACCAGCGGGGTGGCGAAGGTGTGGCGGTGCGGCCGTCCCGCCTCATGGGCGAGTCTTTGGGGCGATGCTTGCTGCTTGTTCCCGCCGGGCGGTGGCGGCAGCGGCAGTGACGAGGAACAACGAAGCGCCCGCCGGCAGGAAGCTGTCTAAGCGACATGGGAGGCGAGCAGCTCGGCGCTTCAGCCTTGAGCCCGGCAGGCGTCGAACATGAATTGCGGTGGTCGGGAAAAACGGCGGCGAAAAGCAGATTCGGCGCACCTACTGGCGTGCCAAATGTCGGGTTTCGGGTTCCGGCAGTCCTTTGAGGTTCGAACACTGGGGTGCGCACGGTGATCCAACCTTCCACCGTCTCGCACTTCACCGAATCGCAGGGACCTAAACTACTAACGGAACAGCACAAGAGACACAAGATTTATACTGGTTCGGGCCACCATTGTGGTGTAATACCCTATTCCAGTGTGTGGTGTGGTGGATTGCCTCTTGGGCTGATGAAGAACAATACAAGGAAGAACAGCCTCGCGAGTCATTCTTGGCGGGTGAATGAACTGCTAGGTGGTGTTCGATTGCTCTAGCTCTTGGTTTCTTGATGAGGATCCGGATCTCTCTTACGTCCTCCTCTCTGTCTTCATCTCTATCTTCATGCCTCTACTATGGTGGCTAGCTCTACTTATATAGGCTAAGGCCTGGGCCTCTTCCCAAATATTGGCGGGAAGGCGCCAACAATTAGCCATTTGAAGGGAACAACGGGTACACTTATCTGACTAAAGTTGGTCCTCGCTTTGCCAAAAGGCTCTGGTGATAGCCTTTGCTTGGGCTCCACGATGACTCCTTCCAGCCGTTGGGCTGGTCTTGGTCTTGTTGCACGAAGCGAATGCCTTTGCTTGATGCTCTCGCTGCGCTTGCTCCCTTTGCACCAAAGAGGAAAGGAGGACACCATGTGGCTGGCGCCGTTGGCGCCCTTGGTAAATCATGGCTGCGTCATGGGCACCTCGCGAGTACCCTGCCTTGAACTCTCCGCCTCCTCATGAGCCAGCCTGGCGAGGCCGTGCACGAGAAGCTCCTCGTCGTCCGCCCAGCAATCTGGCCCCTCACGAGGGTCTTGAGATTGCGTTGATGAAGATGGGCCGTCTTGGGCCTCCTTTGAGCCACGCCATAGGCCGGAGGCAGGCAAGTCTAGGGACCCCCGTTCCCAGAACGCCGACATGTGTCAACCCAACAGACACTTTCGGAGATACCTGTAGTGCACCTTTATAGTCACCCAGTTTCGTTGTGACATTTGGTACACCAAAGCACTCCTCGGCATCCGGGAGTTACGATCTCATGGTCTAAGGAAAAGATACTTGACATTGGAAAAGCTCTAGCAAAGCGAACTACGATCTTGTGCTATGCTTAGGATTGGGTCTTGTCCATCACATCATTCTCCTAATGATGTGATCCGTTATCAATGACATCCAATGTCCATAGTCGAAACCATGACTATCTATTGATCAACGAGCTAGGCAACTAGAGGCTCACTAGGGACATGTTGTGGTCTATCTATTCACCGTGTATTACGATTTCCGGATAATACAATTATAGCATGAATAAAGACAATTATCACAAGTAAATATAATAATAATCCTTTTATTATTGCCTCTAGGGCATATTTCCAACCCCACCGGTGGTGTCGAGGCCACAGATGCGGCGGCCACCACCGGCGTTCCGCTTCCTTATGCGCCCGGATCGAGGGCTCTGAAGGGGTTGATGCGAGCATACAGGCGGCGCCGCCGTCGGCACCGGCAGGTCACGAAGGTCGCGTCGTTCCCCAGGAGTCACGCCGAGGCTCCTCTCGAGAGATTCGTGCTCACGCCGCCATGTCTCCTCGGTCTTGGATTCACCTTCCTCCCTTCTTCGCTTCGCGATTCATGAGGAGGATCCTGGAGCTCTGGCTGCAACCGCCGGCTACGGCACCCTTGCGGCTGAGGCGGAGGTTGCAGTTGTTGCCCGGCGAGGTCTTCATGACTCGAGGCTGGGGCGAGATCGCTGGGTCTGTGGGACAAGGGAACCCTCGCGATCCACAGAGTACAGCGGTTGCTTCGGTCATGCTCTTCAAGGTCTTGATGTGAAAGGTGCGGCTTGAGTGCTGCCCGGGAGAGGTGATCGAGGCCTGCCGGCGAGGCTAGGCTCGCCGACCGCTCCTTGGCAGCTCCTCGGTGGTGGGCGTCGGAGGATCCAGCGACTCCGCCGAGCTCTTCGCGACTCGAAGGCGGCGGCGATAGCTCTGAGCCCCGAGCCTGCGCCGCTCTCGGGCGAAGGCGGGCTCGGCGAGCCGTCGCCGCCTCGATCTGGATGGGGTTGGCGCGGCGCTGGCGACCCGTTGATGATGGCGTCTTTGCGGGGGCGTGTAGTTAGCGTTCTTTAGGATCTGCTCCTGCGAGGAATCAAAAGCGCCCGTGGGGCTTGTAAGGTGCTTGTGGTCTGTTTGTTAATATGATCCTTGTTGTGAAGCGGTCACGAGTTGCTCATTCCGCCTTAGCTCAGTTCTCCCTTCCGAACCTTGCGAGGGCTTGGCGCTCTGCGCCGGCGGGTCCAGTCGAGGGGCAAGCTTCAGCCGTCGCTGGTATGCCAGTCGCGATGCGTGGTCGAGGCCGGAGGTGGCGGCCGGGGTCGATAAGAGCCCGAGTCGCGATGCTCGGGAGGTCCCCTTAAGCGCTCAAGCAGCCATCGTTCGGTGAGAAAGGAGAGCGACGTTGCTAACACGGGATTGCGTTGGGTGAGGGGATGGTGCCGTGTTAGTTAGTGCTTCCGGAGGGTGACTTATCTTGAGAAGGAGGAGTCGCTTCCCGGTATGTTGCCGGGTCCGTGCATCGGCAGGCGAGGTCCTCGCGTGTCCCTCACCTCTCTCCTTTGCTCCCCTTTCTGCTCTACGTCCTCGGGTCCCAGCTCTCGAGCGAGTCTCAGCCGTTGCTGGTATGCCAGGTCGCGATGCCGTGGTCAAGGCCAAAGGGTGAGGGCTGGAGAGCGATAGGAGCCACGGTCGCGATGCTCGGGGACCCCCCTTTAAGGTGCAAGTGGTTCGCGCGGATGAGAGTGAAGGAGACACCGTGGGGGCCTCGCCTGACGCTGCTCCTTGAAGAGGTCCTGCAGGCTCATCACAGAAAGAACGAAAGTTCACCGTGACCACCGACGGTCGGCTGTTAGTTGCCCGGCGGGAGTGACGAAACACGAAAGCAGCGGTGGCACTATGCGGGGCTGCCGCGGCCAGAGCTCAGCCATTCAGGTTTGTCGGCGTTGCAGGGACGGACCCATGCGCAAGCGTCGTGCCGTTAGGGAGCAGCTCCATCAGTTGGTGTCAATTGAGCGGGCGACTAGGTCAAACATGTTAATCACGAAGGAGCAAGTCCATTTAGATAAGCGCAAAGAAGACGAACATCGCCGGGCGGACCCGGCGACACAGGGGCGATGCAGCCCGGCGCCCCAACAAGATAAGTAGGAACATGAAGTAAAGGGATACGCGCGAGGGCGGACCCACAGCGGCTGGGCATAATGCAGCCACAGAGGCGCTCCAGCTGAAATTAAACTTGAAAGATGTCACTGATAAGCGTTGAAGGCGAAAGGGTGTTGGTGCAGCAGACTCGGTGGGCTGCAGGCCGATCCTCTCGAGCCCCAGGCTCGGGGCCCGGGAGGCTCCGGGCGCTGGTGGCTCCCGTGGACCATCTTCATCTCTGCCCGGGGCTGCGGGCGCTGGCCTCTTGAGCCTCTAGGATGCTCCTCATGATCGTTGGCGGCGTGGCAGCCGCGTTCGGCAAGCCGTAAGGCATCTGAGCGTAGGCTGTGGGGTGGACCTTCGCCGCGCCCCGCGAGAGGGCGAGTCGCTCTGAGGCGGCTCGGTTGAGCCCTGGTATGTCGATCTGAGACGCGCAGCCCACCATCCTCGCTGGATGGGGAGCTACGGCAGATAAGCGGCGGCTGCCACTCATGACTCTTGACTCCTGCAGCTCTGAATGATCTTCTTGAAGAACTCACGAGGTTTGGCCTCCTTGCCTTGCTCCTTCTTGAGGAAGCGTGCTTCAAAACACGCCTCCAAGTGGTGCCCAAGCGCCTCCCTCGTGACCTTAGCAAGGTCGGTGGCCCTCGAGGTAGCCCCGAGCCCTACGAGGAGGAGGCGGGCGCCTTTCCTATGCGATAGAAGGAGGTTCCCCCTAAGGGCGCGGACCACGAGGGCCTGCCTCTGAGGGGCGGGCAGACGATGTCTTCTTCTTCTTGGGGGCGGTCTCGGGAAACCTCCTGCTTCCATGCGATCCGAGTCTTCTGTGATCACGGCTGAAAGGCTCGCTCCGAGGAACACAGCGTCTTTCTCTTCGCGGGGCACCGTGATGACTCCGCCACTTCACGGCATCTTGAGAGCGTTATGGCCGTGATGGAGTTCTGACCATGAACTTAGCCAGCGCTGGGTACTGAGCATGGCGTTGTATGGCATCTTGAATGTGGGCGGCGTCGAAGTCGATGAGCTCGGTCTTGGTGGTTGTCGCGCAGCGAAGGTGACAGGAGGCGAACCTGCCCAATCGGGACCGTGGAGCCGTCGGTGACCCCAGAGAAGGGCTTGGTTGGCTGAAGCTGATTCTAAGGCACTTGGAGATTGTTGAATCTTTCCACAGACAGGACGTTGAGCCCTGCCCGCCATCGATGAGGTCTTGGTGACCAGCACGTTCGCGATGATTGGGGAGCAAAGCATCGGGAGGACTCGGTGTGGCCGCACACTTGAGCTGATCCGCTGAGCTGAGCGTGATGGCGCCGCCGACCACGAGGCGTGTGGCTCGAGCTTGGGAGGACTGCATTCACTTCGCAGGCGAACTGCTTGAAGATGTGTTGAGAGGTGGGGCTTGAGCTCCGCCCGGGATCTGCGATCGATCGCGGCTCAGAAGCCCCCAGCCCCCTCGTCCTGATGATGGTCTTCATTTCTCCTTAGCTGCGGCGGCAGAGGAGAGATGCATGCGTTGCCTTGCGGGCGATCCTCGCGAGGCTGATCCCTCCAGCCTCCCTCGCGAGGCGGGTCCCGCCCGCGATCCTCGCGAGGTTGGTCGCGCCACCCTTGGCGAGGGCCGCGGTCTTCCCAGCGTCCTGCGTTCCTTCCTCCTCCTCGGCCGTAGCCCCGGTCGCTGCGGTCAGGGCGTCGGACGATCCTCCCTTCTTGCACGGCTCAGATCTCTTGACATTCGTTGGTGTTGTGGGTGTGGAGGTCGTGGTACACGCAGTACCGGCTGCCCTTGGAAGACTCGGGCTGATCCCTGCCTCGCTTGGTGTCCGGTTCTGCCGCGAGCACGGCAGCCCCCTTGCGCTTCACATCCTTGGCCTTGGGCTTCTTCTCTTACGGGTCTGCGGTAGGCAGCTCGAGGAGGAGAGGCGCCCTTCCTCGACCCTGGCGCGCGGTCGTCAAGTTGAACAGCTCAAGGAAGTGCACAAGTCTTCATGCATCGCATGACTCCTCCTTCATCTTGGCGTCGCGCTGCCGTCGGACAAAGCGGAGATGATGGCCTCCTCGGTCACCTTAGGAATCTTGAGGCGTGCGTTGTTGAAGCGCTGGATGTATTTCTGCAGGGTCTCCCAGGTTTGCTGTGATCTGGCGCATGTCGCTCCACGGCGGCTGGCTGAGTCCGAGTACCTTGGAATTTGGCGGCAAGCGGGTGTGCATCTCGTCGAGGAGGAGATCGTGCACAGGGCCAGGTTCGGGAGCAGTCGTGCCCGTCCTTGGCGCCATGGGAAACCAGTTCGCCATGACCTCTCGCCTCCGTTGGTGGCCGATCGCCTTCGTGAAGCTGGAGGAACTCTGCGGTCAGCCGTGCCGTCGTGGCGAGGCGGGTCTTGCTTGAACTTGTTGAGCCCGCGTGACGCGGGCGCAGCTTCGGTGGTGAAAACACGGCAGCCTGCCGTGTACGAGAGGCCAGGTGACGAAGAGCTTGGTCTTGCGGGTCCTCATGCGCTTCTGGTGGGAGCAGCAGGGAGTCTTGTGCTGGAGCAGGAGGCGTGGTCGCGACGAGCTGGGCGGGAGCACTCGGGCAGCTTCTTGCGGGCGAGGGACTTCCTGGCAGCTCTTCTCTTGCCGCGCTAGCGCCGGACGGAGCGGGCTCCGCCCAGGGGCCACGCGCCTTGGGGCCAGGGCGCCTTCTTGAGGGGGAGGCGGGCAAGGTGCCCCGGCGCAGACGAGCTTCGGCAGCAGCGGTGAGCCACTCTTCATATCGTCGTCGGCGGGCCAGTAGCGCAGAGCTTGTTTGCCACGATGGCGCCTTTCGAGCCTCCATGGCGCGGAATCATGAGACAAAAACTAGCCGGGCGAGTGAGGGGTAGCAGTCGGCCATCTTGCCTCACGGAGGATCTTTGGGGCGATGCTTGCTATTCGTTCCCCGCCGGGCAGTGGCGGCGTTGACGGCAAGCGACGGGGAGCAGCGAGGGCGCCCGCCAGCCAGGAGCCGTCTGGGCGGCAGCGAAGCGAAGCAGCTCGGCGCTTCGGTGCGGGCCCAGCGGCGTCGAACATGGATGCGGTGGTCGATGGAGAACAGGCGGCGGAAGGCAATTCAGCGCACCTACGGGCGCGCCAAATGTCGGTTCGGGTTCAGCGAGACCCTTGAGGTTCGAACACTTTGGGGTGCTTGCGGAGATCTGGCCCTCTACCTACCTGCACCCCGCCGCCTTGCTTGGATCTAAACTACGAAAGGAACAACACAAGAGACACAAGGTTTATACTAGTCCGGGCCACCATTGTGGTGTAATACCCAACTCTAGTTTGTGGTGTGGTGGATTGCCTCTTGGGCTGATGGTGATGAACAATACAAGGAAGAACAACCTCTCGAGGGTCTGTTCTTGGCTGGTGCGGTGAACTGCTAGGGGGAGTTCAGTCGCCTTCTCTCTCTCTCTCTCTCTCTCTCTCTCTCTCTCTCTCTCTCTCTATTCAAGGTGCCTCCAGCTACCGATTAGATTGCTTGGCTTCTAGCTCTGTCTATCCAAGATGCCTCTACTATGGTGGCTAGCTCTACTTATATAAGCGGAGGCCTGGGCCTCTTCCCAAATATTAGCGGGAAGGCGCCAACAATTGGCCATTTGAAGGGAACATCTGGTACACTTATCGACTAAAGTTGGTCCTCGCCTATCAAAGGCTCGGGTGGTGGCGCTTGGCTTGGGCTCCTAATGACTTCCTTCCTGCCGTTGGGCTGGTCTTGGTCTTGTTGCACGAAATGGGCGCCTTTGCTTGATACTCTACGCCTGCGCTTGCTCCCTTTGCACCAAAGAGGAAAGGAGGACAACTGCTGCGGGTTGGCGCTCCCTTGGCGCCCTTAGTCGTCATGGCTTGCTTCATGGGCACCTCGTGAGGTACCCGCCTTGATCTCTCCGCCCCTCATGAGCTAGCCTGAGAAGCTCCTGTCGTTAAGCCCATGAGCTATCTTGAGCTCGTGTTGATGAAGATGGGCCATGGCGGGCCCCCTTTGAGCCACATGAGGCCATGAGGCAGAGCAAGTCTGGGGACCCCCGTTCCCAGAACACCGGCAGCAACTTTACTTGTTGCTATATTTTTATTCACCACATGATATGTGTTTTGCTTGGAGCGTCATTTTATTTTCTTTAGATTTGCTTGTTGTTTGAATAAAATAATAAGATCTGAAATTATTAAATGGGAGAGTCTTCACATAGTTGCATAATTATCCGACTACTCGTTGATTTTCACTTATATCTTTTGAGCTATATAGTTTTTGCTCTAGTGCTTCACTTATATATTTTAGAGCACGGTAGTGGATTTGTTTTAAAGAAACTATTGATCTCTCATGCTTCACTTAAATTATTTTGAGAGTCTTAAATAGCATGGTAATTTGCTTAAATAATCCTAATATGCTAGGTATCAAAAATAGTAAAAACTTTCTTATGAGTGTGTTGAATGCTAAGAGAAGATTGATGCTTGATGTTTGTTTTGAGAAATGGAGTTAATAATATTAAAGTCGTGCTAGTTGAGTAGTTGTGAAACTGAGAAATGCTTGTGTTGAAGTTTCCAAGTCCCGTAGCATGCATGTATGGTAAATGCTATGTAACAAATTTGAAACATGAGGTGTTCTTTGATTGTCCTCCTTATGAGTGGCGGTCGGGGACGGCGATGGTCTTTTCCTACCAATCTATCCCCTAGGAGCATGGCGTAGTGCTTTGGTTTTGATGGCTTGTAGATTTTTGCAATAAGTATGTGAGTTCTTTATGACTAATGTTGAGTCCATGGATTATACACACTCTCACCCTTCCATCATTGCTAGCCTCTTGATGCGAGCATTGCCCTTTCTCACATTGAGAGTTGGTGCAAACTTGGCGGTGCATCAAACCCCGTGATATGATCGCTCTTTCACACATAAACCTCCCTATATCTTCCTCAAAACAGCCACCATACCTACCTATTATGGCATTTCCATAGCCATTCCGAGATATATTGCCATGCAACTTTCCACCATTCCGTTTATCATGACACATTCATCATTGTCATATTGCTCAGCATGATCATGTAGTTGACATAGTATTTGTGGCAAAGCCACCGTTCATAATTCTTTCATACATGTCACTCTTGGTTCATTGCATATCCTGGTACACCGCCGGAGGCATTCATATAGAGTCATACTTTGTTCTAGTATCGAGTTGTAATCATTGAGTTGTAAATAAATAGAAGTGTGATTGTCGGATTTCGGGTTCCGGCAGACCCTCTAGGTTCGAACTCTGGGGTGCACGCGGAGATCTCACCCCCTACCTACCTGCCCCTCGCCGCCTCGCTAGGATCTAAACTATGAAAGGAACAACACAAGATACACATGGTTTATACTAGTTAGGGCCACCATTGTGGTGTAATACCCTACTCTAGTTTGTGGTGTGGTGGATTGCCTCTGGGGCTGATGATGAACAGTACAGGGAAGAACAGCCTCGTGAGGGTCTGTTCATGGCTGGTGCGATGAACTGCTAGGGGGAGTTCAACCGCTTCTCTCTCTCTCTCTCTCTCTCTCTCTCTCTCTCTGCGATTGATCTCTTGATGCCGGATCAGATCCCCTACCTTGTGGGTGGCTAGTCCTATTTATAGGCAGAGGCCCTGGGCCTCTTCCCAAATATTGAGCGGGAAGGGCGCCAACAATTGGCCATTTGAAGGGAACATCTAGTACACTTATCCTGACTAAAGTTGGTCCTCGCCTGCCAAAGGCTCTGGTGGTGACGCCGGCTTGGGCTCCACGATGACTTCCTTCCTGCCGTTGCGACGGTCTTGGTCTTGTTGCACCGAAACGGGTGCCTTTGCTTGATGCTCTCGCCTGCGCTTGCCGCCTTTGCACCAAACAGGAAATGAGGACACTGCGCGAGCTGGCGCCCGCCTGGCGCCCTTGGTCGTCATGGCTTCCATCATGGGCACCTCGTGAGGTACCCCGCCTTGATCTCTCCGCCTCCTCGTGAGCCAGCCTGACGAGGCTATGCCTGAGGAAGTTTCCTGTCGTCCGCCCCGTGAGGTTTGGCCCCTCGCGAGGTTCTTGAGCTTGTGCTGATGAAGATGGGCCGTGCTGGGCCACCCCTTGAGCCACACCGCAGGCCGAGCGAGCAATTCTGGTACCCCGTTCCCAGTAAGCGCCGACAAGAGCCCAGGCCCAAGGCGCGCTGGACTTGGCTGAGCAGAGAAGCGAAGGGGCAAGTGCAAAGCGCCGCGGGCCCTAACAGCCTGCGGCCTTGGGCGCCGCGTGGCGGTTGATTGGACGTGGGCGCCCCTGCTTCCCCACGACGCCTCGGCAACTGCACGAATTGACAAGTCCCTGCATGCAAAGCGGGTCATGATTACCTGTGATCGTGGAGGTCGCCGGTTGGCCTTCCCCGGCTATAAGTACGGAACGACGCGTGCCCTTCCAGTCCATCTCTTCTTGCTTCTTCTCCGTCCTTGCTCCACTTCGCCGCAATGGCTCCGATCCGCCGGTTCTCCGCGGAAGAGAAGGGAAAGGCTCCCCGAGAGGGTCCCGACCCTTCCGCCAAGAAGCAGCTAGCCCTATGCGTCGAGATGAGGCGCCCGCGAGGAGATGTCGAGGCCTTGGTGCGGCGGCGCCGCCAGGTTCCGCTGGCCTCGGCGCCCGCATTGTGGGCCCTAAAGGAGTTGACGCCGAGCGCCAAGGATGACGCCGCCGTCGGCATCGGCGGGTCACGGCGGTGCGCGTGGTCCCTCCTGGAGTCCATGCCGAGGGCTCCTCCCGAGAGTTTGTGCTCCACGCCGCCATGCCTCCTCGAGTCTTGGATCCGCCTTCCTCCTCCTTCGCCTTCGTGATGCCGCAGGGGGATATTTGAGCTCTGGTTGCATACGCGGCTGCAGCACCCTTGTGACGAAGCGGAGGTCGCGGTCGTCGCTCCGGGCAAGGTCTTCATGACTCGAGGCTGGGGCGAGATCGCCCGAGCCTGCAGGACGAGGGGCGTCCTCGCGATCCACCTGGAGTACGCCGCTTCCATGATGCTCTTCAAGGTCTTGACGCGAAGGGCGCGGCTGGAGTGCTGCCTCGAGAGAGGTGGTGGGGCCTGCCGGCGAGGACCAGGCCCGCCGATCGCTCCCTCAGCAGCTCCTCAGGCGGCGGAGGCGTCGGAGGGTCCAGCGACTCCGCCGAGCTCTTTGCGACCGGACGCGGCGGCGACAGCTCTGAGCCCCGAGCCTGCGCCCACTCGGGCGAGGCGGGCTCATCGAGCCGCCGCCGCCTCTGATCTGAATGAGGTTGGCACCGGTGCCTGACGGCCCACTGTTGATGATGGCGTCTCTTGCGGAGGCGCGTGTAGTTAGCGTTCTTTAGGATCTGCTCCTTCTGTTCCCTGCGAGGAATTGAAAAGCGCGCCCCGTGGGGGCTTGTAAGGTGCCTGTGGTTCTATTTGTTAATATAATCCTTGCCATGATGTAGTGCGAGATGCTCATTCCGTCTTAGCTTAGTTCTTCCTTTCGAACCTCACAAGGGCTTGGTGCTCTGCGCCGACAGGTCCCGGTCCCAAGGCAGGCTTCAGCCGTCGCTGGTATGCCAGGTCGCGATGCCGTGGTCAAGGCCAGGAGGTGAGCGGCTCAGGGTCTAGTAAGAGCCCCTGAGTCGCGATGCTCAGGAGGTCCCCTTTAGCGCTCAAGCAGCCATCGTTCAGTGAGAAGGGAGCGCGACGTTGCTAACACGATATTGCATTAGGTGTGAGGTCGGTGCTGCGATAGCCAGTGTTTCTAGAGGGTGACTTATCTCGGGGGTCAGGACCCGCTTCCTGGTGCGAGGTTAGGTCCGCGCATCGGCAGGCGAGGGGTTGCCTGGCGAGGTCCCCGCGTGCCTCTTCCCTCTCGCCTTTGCTCCCCTTTCTGCTCTACGTCCTCGGGTCCCGGCCCTCGAGCGGGTCTCAACCGTCGCTGGTATGCCAGGTCGCGATGCCGTGGTCAAGGCCAGAGGGTGAGGGCTAGAGAGCCAGTAGGAGCCCGTGAGTCGCGATGCTCAGGTACCCCCCCTTTAATGTGCAAGCGGTTCGCGCAGGCGAGAGTGAAGAAGACGCCATGAGGGCCTCGCCTGGCGCTGCGCCTTGAAGAGATCTTGCAGGCTTACCACAAGAAGAACAAGAGTCCGCTATGACAAGCGACGGTCAGCTGTTGGTTGCTTTGGAGAGGTGACGAGGCACTGAAGGCCTGACGAGGTGGCGCTGTGCGGGGCTGCCGCGGCCAGAGTTCAGCCATTTAGGTTTGTCGGCGTTGCAAGGACGGACCCATGCGCAAGCGTCGTGTCGTTGTGGAGTAGCTCCATCAGTTGGTGCCAGTTGAGCAGGTAACTAGGTCAAGCACGTTAATCATGAAGGAGAAAGTTAATTTACATAGGTGCAGGGAAGGCAGACGTCACTGGGTCTGGCCTAAGCGACTTGGGGATGATGCAGCCCGGGGGGTGCCCCCAACAAAGTAAGCTAGGAACACGAAGTAAAAGGGATACATGCCGCAGGGACGGACCCATGCGGCCTGGGAATGATGCAGCCCTGGGGGGCGCTCCCAGCTGGAAATGAAACTTGAAGGATGTCACCTGATAACGTTTGAAGACGAAGGGATGCTGAAGTAGCAGACGTCATGGGCTGCGGAAGCCGATCTTCATGAGCCCCCTGGCCCAGGAGCCTCGGGAGACTCCGGAGGCGCTGGTGGCTCCTCGCGGACCATCTCCATCTCCGCCAGGACTGCGGAACGCCTGGCCTCTTGAGCCTCCAGGATGCTCCCCATGAGGCGCTGGCGCGTGGCGGCCGCGTTCGGCATGCCGTAGGGCATGCGAACGTAGCTGTGGGGTGGACCTTCGCAGTGCCCCACGCGTGAGGGCCAGAAGCGCTCCTGAGAGGCGGCCCGGTTGAGCCCTGGTATGTCGATGCAGACGCGTAGCCCACCATCCTCACCTGGATGGGGAGCTACGGCGGTTAAGCGGCGGCTGCCACTCATGACTCTTGACTCCTGCGGCTCCTGAATGATCTGGCTGACGAACTCCTGAGGGTTTGTCCCTCCTTGCCTCGCTCCTTCCTGAGGGAAACGTGCTTCGAAACACGCCTCCAAGTGGTGCCCAAGCGCCTCCCTCGTGAACTTAGCAAGGTCGGTGGCCCTCCTGGAGAGAGCCCTCGAGCCTTGCTTGAGGAGGGCGCCGGGCGCGCCTTCCTATGCGACAGAAGGAGGTGCCCCCTGTACAGGCGCGGACCCTGAGGGGCCTGCCTCCCGAGGGGTCGGGCCTGGTGATGTCTTCTTCTTCTTGGGAGCAGTCTCGGGGAGCCTCCCACTCCCGCGATCTAGGTCTTCAAGTGATGCGGCTTGAAAAGCTCGCTCCAGGGAGCACACTGTGTCTCTCTCTTCACAAGGCACTGTGATGACTCCGCCGCTTCCTGGCATCTTTAGGATGTTGTAGCCATGATGAGTCACGGCCATGAACTTGGCCAGAGCTGGGTACCCGAGGATGGCATTGTACGGCAGACGAATGTGGGCGACATCGAAGTCGATGAGCTCGGTGCGGTAGTTGTCGCGCGCCCCGAAGGTTACGGGGAGGCGGACCTGCCCAATTGGGACAGTGGAGCCATCAGTGACTCCGGAGAAATGCTTGGTTGGCTGAAGCTGATTGTAAGGCACTTGGAGATTGTTGAATGTCTCTACGGACAGGACATTGAGCCCTGCTCCGCCATCGATGAGGGTTCTGGTGACTTGCATGTTGCTAATGATTGGGGAACAAAGCATCGCAAGGACTCCGGCTGTGGCCGCGCACTTGAGCTGATCTACTGAGCTGAACGTGATGGCGCACGCTGACCACCTGAGAGGGCGTGTGGCTTCGAGCTTGGGGAGGACTGCATCCACTTCGCAGGCGAACTGCTTGAAGATGCGTTGAGAGGCTGGGGCTTGAGCTCTGCCCAGGATGCAAGCGATCGCGGCAAGCAGAAGCCCCAGCCCCTCGTCCTGATGATGGTCCTCATTTCTCCTTGGCTACGGCGGCAGAGGAGGGAGGCCTGCGTTTCCTTTCGGGCGATCCTTGCGAGGCTGATCCCTCCAGCCTCCCTCGCGAGGGTGATCCTGCTAGCGATCCTCGCGAGGTCGGTCACGCCACCCTTGGCGAGGGCCATGGTCTTCCCAGCGTCCTGCGTTTCTTCCTCCTCCTCGGTCGTAGCCTCGATCGTTGCGGTTGGGGCGTCGACCGATTCTCCCTTCTCGCTCGGCTCGGAGTTCTTGACACTCGTTGGTGTTGTGGGTGTGGAGGTCGTGGTACACACAGTACCGGCTGCCCTTGGAAGACTCGGGCTGATCTCTGCCTTGCTTGGTGTCTGTTTCTGCCGCGAGCAAGGCAGCCCCCTTGCGCTTCACGTCCTTGGCCTCGGGCTTCTTCTCTTCTGGGTCTGCGGCTCGTAGCTCGAGGAGGGAAAGTCGTCCTTCCTCAGCCCTGGCGCACTTCGTCGCCAAGTTGAACAACTCCAAGGATGTGCACAGATCTTCATGCATCGCCAGCTCCTCCTTCATCTTGGCGCCACGCACACCGTCGGAGAAGGCTGAGATGATGGCCTCCTCGGTCACCTTGGGAATCTTGAGGCGTCGTTGTTTAAGCACCGGATGTACTTCTGCAGGTCTCCCGGCTGCTGCTTGATCGCCGCATGTCGCCACGGCAGGAGGCGGTCGCGAGTACCTTGGAAGTTGGCGATGAAGCGGGTGCGCATCTCGTCCTGAGAGGAGATCGTGCCAGAGCGTGTTCAGAGCCAGGTTGGGCCCGTCCTTAAGTGCCATGGGAAACCAGTTCGCCATGACCTTCTCGTCCCGTTGGCGGCTTGATGCCCAGCTCGTGAGAGCTGAAGGAACTCCGCAGGGTCGGCCGTGCCGTCGAGCGAGGAGGCAGGTCTAGCTTGAACTTGCGGGCCACGCGACGCTGCGCAACTCGGTGGTGAAAGGCGGCAGCTGCTGTAGCCACGGAGGCGTTGGTGACGAAGAGCCTGGTCTTGTGGGTCCCCATGCGCTGCCGCTGGGTGCAGCGCGGGTCTTGGCGTCTTTGGAGTAGGGCCTTGTCGTGTGAGCGGTCGAGGAGCACTCGGGCAGCTTCTTGGGGCGAGGGACCTCTTACAGCTCTGCTCTTGCTGCGCTGGCACCGGACGGAGTGGGTTCCGCCAGGGCCACGCGCTTTGGGGCAAGCGCCTTATTGCGTAGGGAGGCGGCTGAGGTGCCCTAGAGCTTCATCGCGTCGCAGGGCGGGCGCAGATGCAGCGGGAAGGGCGTGGGGAGCCTTCGCGGCGCTGGACGAAGCTTCAGCGGCAGCGGTCGAGCCACTCTTCGTGAGACGTCGTCGACAGGCGCCAGCGCAGGAGCTCGTTGCCGTGATGGCGCAGCTCGAGCCTCCATAAGTAGCGGAGCGCGATACAAGAACCAGCCGGGCGAGTGAAGGAGTTGCGCGTGCGGCCGTCTCGCCTCACGGACGGATCTTTGGGACGACGCTTGCTGCTCGTTCCCCGCCGGGCCGGTGGCGGCGTTGACGGCTGGCGACGGGGAATGGCGGGGACAGCCGCCGACGGGGGCCGTCTGGGCGATGCAGGTAGCGAGAGCGGCTGGGTGCTCGGCGCGGGCCTGACGAGTGTCTGACATGGATGCGATGGGTGGCGAAGAACAGGGCGGCGGAAGACGTATTCCGGTGCACCCCTACCTGGCGCGCCAAATGTCGGATTTCGGGTTCCGGCAGACCCTCTAGGTTCGAACTCTGGGGTGCACGCGGATATCTCACCCCCTACCTACCTGCCCCTCGTCGCCTCGCTAGGATCTAAACTATGAAAGGAACAACACAAGAGACACATGGTTTATACTAGTTCGGGCCACCATTGTGGTGTAATACCCTACTCTAGTTTGTGGTGTGGTGGATTGCCTCTGGGGCTGATGATGAACAGTACAGGGAAGAACAGCCTCGCGAGGGTCTGTTCTTGGCTGGTGCGATGAACTGCTAGGGGGAGTTCAGTCGCTTCTCTCCCTCTCTGCGATTAATCTCTTGATGCCGGATCAGATCCCCTACCTTGTGGGTGGCTAGTCCTATTTATAGGCAGATGCCCTGGGCCTCTTCCCAAATATTGAGCGGGAAGGGCGCCAACAATTGGCCATTTTGAAGGGGAACATCTAGTACACTTATCCTGATTAAAGTTGGTCCTCGCCTGCCAAAGGCTCTGGTGGTGACGCCGTCTTGGGCTCCACGATGACTTTCTTCCTGCCGTTGCGACGGTCTTGGTCTTGTTGCATTGAAACGGGTGCCTTTGCTTGATGCTCTCGCCTGCGCTTGCCCCCTTTGCACCAAAGAGGAAATGAGGACACTGCGCGGGCTGGCGCCCGCCTGGCGCCCTTGGTCGTCATGGCTTGCGTCATGGGCACCTTGTGAGGTACCCCGCCTTGATCGCTCCGCGTCCTCGCGAGCCAGCCTGACAACGCCGTTCCTGAGGAAGTTTCCTATCGTCTGCCCCGCGAGGCTTGGCCCCTCGCGAGGGTCTTGAGCTTGTGCTGATGAAGATGGGTCGTGCTGGGCAACCCCTTGAGCCACGCCGCAGGCTGCAGGCAGGAGAGTCTGGGTACCCCCGTTCCCAGAACGCCAACAGTGATGATCATCATTTTCTAGAGCATTGTCCCAAGTGAGGAATAATAAAAAAAGAAAAGAAAAGAGAAAGGCCACAAAAAAAGAGAAGGCCCAAAAAAATAGAGAAAAAGAGAGAAGGGACAATGTTACTATCCTTTGCCACACTTGTGCTTCAAAGTAGCACCATAATCTTCATGATAGAGAGTCTCTTTTTTTGTCACTTTCATATACTGGTGGGAATTTTTCATTATAGAACTTGTCTTGTATATTCCAACAATGGGCCTCCTCAAGTTCCCTAGGTCTTCGTGAGAAAGAAAGTTGGATGCACACCCACTTAGTTTTCTTTTGTTGAGCTTTCATACATTTATAGCTCTACTGCATCCGTTGCATGGCAATCCCTACTCCTTGCATTAAAATCAATCGATGGGCATCTCCATAGCCCGTTGATTAGCCTCGTTGATGTGAGACCTTCTCCTTTTTTGTCTTCTCCACATAACCCCCATCATCATATTCTATTCCACCCATAGTGCTATGTCCATGGCTGGCGCTCATATATTGCGTGAAAGTTTATAGGTTTGAGATTACTAAAGTATGAAACAATTGCTTGGCTTGTCAT
The DNA here is from genome assembly GCA_021605205.1 of Aegilops longissima. NCBI lineage: Eukaryota > Viridiplantae > Streptophyta > Magnoliopsida > Poales > Poaceae > Aegilops > Aegilops longissima. The sequence continues at coordinate 169,200,119 of CM038682.1, forward strand.
CGGGGTTGTGCATGATGAGAGCATTCTTGTGTGACAAAAATGGAGCATGACTAAACTATATGATTTTGTAGGGATGAACTTTCTTTAGCCATGTTCTTTTGAGAGGGCATAATTGCTTAGTTAGTATGCTTGAAGTGTTATTATTTCTATGTCAACATTGAACTTTTATCTTGAATCTTTCGGATCTGAATATTCATACCACAATTAAGAAGAATTACATTAAAATTATGCCAAGTAGCATTCCACATCAAAAATTCTGTTTTTATCATTTACCTACTCGAGGACGAGCAGGAATTAAGCTTGGGGATGCTGATACGTCTCCAACGTATCTATAATTTTTGATTGTTCCATGCTATTATATTATCTGTTTTGGATGTTTATGGGCTTTATTAAACACTTTTATATTATTTTTGGGACTAACCTATTGACCCAGAGCCCAGTGCCAGTTCCTGTTTTTTCCCTTGTTTCAGTGTTTAGAAGAAAAGGAATATCAAACGGAGTCGAAACAGAATGAAATCTTCTGGAGAAGTTATTTTTGGAAGGAAAGCAACCGGGGAGACTTGGAGTCCACGTCAAAGAAACAACGAGGAAACCACAACGTAGGGGGGCGCGCCCTCCACCCTCGTGGCTCCCCTGACGTACTTCTTCCTCCTATATATACCCATATACCCTAAAATGATCAGGGAACAGAATAGATCTGGAGTTCTGCCGCCACAAGCCTCTGTAGCCACCAAAAGTCAATCGGGACCCTGTTTCGGCACCCTGCCGGAGGGGGGAACCCTCACCGGTGGCCATCTTCATCATCCCGCCGATCTCCATGACGAGGAGGGAGTAGTTCACCCCGGGCTGAGGGTATGTACCAGAGCTATGTGTTTGATCTCTCTCTCTCTCTCTCTCTCTCTCTCGTGTTCTTGATTTGGCACGATCTTGATGTATCGCGAGCTTTGCTATTATAGTTGGATCTTATGTTTCTTCTCCCCCTCTTCTCTCTTGTAATGGATTGAGTTTTCCCTTTGAAGTTATCTTATCGGATTGAGTCTTTAATGACTTGAGACCACTTGATGTATGTCTTACCGTGCGTATCTATGGTGACAATGGGATATCACATGATTCACTTGATGTATGTTTTGGTGATCAACTTGCGGGTTCCACCCATGAACTTATGCATAGGGGTTCGCATAGGTTTTCGTCGTGATTCTCCTGTAGAAACTTTGGGGCACTCTTTGAGGTTCTATGTGTTGGTTGAATAGATGAATCTGAGATTGTGTGATGCATATCGTATAATCATACCCACATATACTTGAGGTGACATTGGAGTATCTAGGTGACATTAGGGTTTTGGTTGATTTGTGTCTTAAGGTGTTATTCTACTACGAACTCTAGGGCTGTTTGTGGCACTTATATGAATAGCCTAACAGATTGATTGGAAAGAATAACTTTGAGGTGGTTTCGTACCCTACCATAATCTCTTCGTTTGTTCTCCGCTATTAGTGACTTTGGAGTGACTCTTTGTTGCATGATGAGGGATAGGTATATGATCCAATTATGTTATTATTGTTCAGAGAACTTGCACTAGTGAAAGTATGAACCCTAGGCCTTGTTTCCTAGCATTGCAATACCGTTTGTGCTCACCTTTATCATTAGTTACCTTGCTGTTTTTATATTTTCAGATTACAAAAACCTATATCTACCATCCATATTGCACTTGTATCACCATCTCTTCGCCGAAGTAGTGCACCTACAATTTATGTCACGCCCAATATGCGACCCTATCCAAAAGGAACTCGAAGGTCCCACCAAGGATAGACCCGCATATTGAAACGCTTTTGCAAGGTGGATATCATTACATCAACATTACATAATAGATGGGGATACATACATAACGCACAAATGCCACAATAATACATCAACATCATATACAAGATCAACATCCGACTACGGATGAAACATAAACAGAAGCTCAAACGACATCCACCTTGCTAGCCCAGGCTGCCGACCTGGAACCTATCCCCTGATCGAAGAAGAAGCAGAAGGAGAACTCCAAAACAAGCAAACATCGCTCCCGCGTCAAGATCATCGCAACCTGTACCTGCAACTGGTGGTGTAGTAATCTGTGAGCCACGAGGACTCAGCAATCCATTACCATGGGTATCAAGACTAGCAAAGCTTAAAGGGAAAGGAAGGAGTAAAGTGGTGAGGTTGCAGCATCGGCTAATCATATATGGTGGCCAACATACGCAAATGAGAGCGAGAAGAGAAACAAAGGAACAGTCGTGAAGCTAGCAATGATCAAGAAGTGATCCTGAACTCCTGCCTACGTCAAACATAACACAGAAGCCGTGTTCTCCTCTCGATCAACCCCGGAAAGAGACCATAACAGTTACGCACATGGTTGGTGTATTTTAGAAGAGTTTGCTTCAAGTTTACTACAACCGGATATTAAAAATTCCCATCTTCCACATAACCGCGGCACGGCTTTGAAAGTTCAAACCTGCAGGGTGTCCCAACTTAGCCCATGATAAGCTCTCGTGATCAACGAAGGATGTTCTTCTCCCGGAAGACCCGATCGATGTCGAATCCGGCTACAAGACATTTCGACAGCAATAAAACAAGACTAGCAAGACCTCCCGGCGTGCCGACATCCCGATAGTAGCCGCAGATCTCGTCTCGTGCCACGACCGGATGAGCACTACGCACAACTAGAACCAGCCTCAAGTTTCCCGAGGTGGCGCTGCAAGTGGCTCTAGTTTGGACCAACACTTAGACAAGCATTGGCCCGGGGGGGCTAAAATAAAGATGACCCTTGGGATGCGCGACTCCCAAGGGAAAAAGGTGATAGGTCAGGCAAATGGTAAAACCAATGTTGGGCCTTGCTGGAGGAGTCTTATTCAAAGCGAACTGTCAAGGGGGTCCCATAAATCACCCGACCGCGTTAGGGACGCAAAATCCGGGAACATAATACCGATATGACGGAAACTAGGGCGGCAAGAGTGGAACAAAAGACCAGGCATAAGGCCGAGCCTTCCACCCTTTACCAAGTATATAGATGCATTAATTAAATAAGACATATTGTGATATCCCAACAAGTAAACATGTTCCAACAAGGAACAACACCTCCATGTTCCAACCAAGGAACAAATTTCATCTTCACCTGCAACTAACAACGCTATAAGAGGGGCTGAGCAAAGCGGTAACATAGCCAAACAACGGTTTGCTAGGAAGGGTGACAAAGGTTAGAGGCTGACATGGCAATTTGGGATGGCTTGATAAACAGGTAATAGGTAGTGCAGCATAGCGATAGAACGAAGCAACTAGCATAGCAATGATATTAGTGAGATCCAGGGTAGCGATCATCTTGCCTGAAATCCCGCAAGGAAGAAGAACGATTCCATGAAGAAGATGAAGCCACGAAGATGAACCAAGCGTAGACGAACGAATCCTCACGATCGCAACAAAACGGGAACTAACAAGAAGAAGCACACAACATGGTAAACACACCACACATGAACAAGGCATGATGCACAACAAAGCATGATGCATGACAAATCTAGATGAGGCTACTCATGGCAAGAGATGATGCAAACAGGAGCAACACATCAAAGCAAGTTTAAATGAGGCCGGAGACAACATAGAACAACTCCGGTAAGCCCTCATACGCAAATTTCGAAATTGGTCCAGATCTGAATAAACCTTATATTCAAGTTGTTAAACAGTAAGTTAAGATGCACCACGATGATCTACACGAAATTCTAGTCAAGTTACATATAAAGTTCATTAGATTCGAAGCTACGGCCTAGAAGATATGAGCAAAACAAGTTAAACATGGCATTGATGCAAAATGCATACAAACATCAAGCAAACACCTCAAAACAAGGATGCAACATGATAATATGAAACTACATGCAAAATCAAGCAAGTTTCATATAGAGCACACTCAAAACGGAGCAACGGTGCAACACATACACCCTATACAAGTTTAAAGGACAAGCTGTCCAAAACAGCAAGTAGGCATATTGCAAGCATAAAAAAAACATGCTACAGCAGCCCAACATAATAACAAAAGGCATGGGAATGATGTACAGGTAAAGCATTACAAAAAATGAACACTGAGCTATCTCCATAAATCAACAGAACATGCTCAAAATGACATGGCAAGATTGCAAATAATAACAGTTTCAGACTTTAGAAGAAATAACATCAGCTTGCAATGTTTAGAGCTATCAAACAACATGTTACAGAAACATAACATGGAAAACAAAGGCATGGAATGATAATACTAAATGCATAGAACAAAAGTCCCTTACTTACCATAAGCCAAAAAGGATCAGAAGATATGATGGCACCCATGTAAACATGGCAAGTTATATTACAGATTCATACATGGCAGGAACAACAATAAGTAAGCATGTTGGTGAGCTTGAACCACTCACCACAGAGCAATACATGGCATGGAAAGGCAACCAACAGTAATAAGGTATGGCATAGAAGCTATACATGGCAAGAACAACATCATAGCATACACGGAGCAACTACAACAACCTTGGCAAAATTGAATAAACAATCTGCCAGGAAACATTTTATAGCAAAAGTAGAGCTCGATTGACTCAAGCTATGTCACTCCATAATTACAAACAAGGGCATGTATGGATAGATAATAACCATATGTTCAAAACATCCTTACTGAAGTATCTCAAAATAAGCATGGATCACTCGGTAGCATCAAGTTAACATGGCATAAAAATATCAGCAGAACAGGGGCTGGAATCAGCAACATCATGAAGCCTAGTTTGCATGCTTGTTCTAGTCACCACATAGATCATAAAAATATATGGAATACACCCCTGTAAAGATGGCATGGCATATTACAAAACACATGTAGGACTCAAGTTCATAGGATGCACACATCAATCATGGCAAAAATGACAAAACTGCATGTTCTGATAAGAATCTGAAACTAACATCACATAGCCCTCTTCTAACAGCATTTCGGGCATCAAGATGAGCTGAAATGAAAATGATTCAATGAGATGAAATGATGTACTCGTCGAGACAAACAATTCGGTATGCTACACGCCCAAAACGGAGCCACGGGTGCAAAGTTATGATGCGATGACAATGCATAAAAAAACTGAAATACTCGGGGACATAGAGAAAAACGGAGGGGGAAAGTCAACCTCGAGCACGGACGACGAGGACGGCCGGGATCCTCGCCGGAGACGACAGGGACGGCGGCCGGAGTGGTAGAAGGGGGGGGGGGCGGAGCTGGGGAAGGTCGGATCCGGCGGGGTCACCGGATCTGCGGCCGGAGACGAGGGGAGGCCGGGGCGATGCAAGGAGGCACCGGAGCACTCCCGGCGGGCGGGCGGCGCAGGGTGGTCGCCGGAGGCTGAGGGGCGGGGGGGAGCGCCTGCCGGGCGGCGGCGCTGGGCGGACGGGGTGGCGGCGGCGGCGCCGGGCGGCGGCACGGGGCCGGCGACGCGGATGAGATGTGGGCGTGGCGTTCGGCAACCGCATGGTGGGCGGCGGCGGCTGGGCCCACGGGGCCGGAGCGGGCCTCAGCGGGCCGGGCGTGGTGGGAGGTGGCGGCGGCCACGTGGCGCCCCTGGTTGGGCGAGGGGCGGGCGGACGCTGCTCTGTGGCGCAAGTGGAGGAAGAGGACTAGGTTAGGGTAGGATTTCATCCATGAATTCGGGGAGGTGGACTAATTTATAGGTAGAGGGAGCTAGGAGAGTCCAAATGAGGAGCAGTTTTCGCCCACACGATCGTGATCGAACGACCGAGAGCATGGAAGGGAGTTTGCTGGGTTTTGGGACACTTTGGAGGGGGAGTTGGGCTGCGCACAAAAGAGACCTTTGCGGTTACCCGGTTAACCGTTGGAGTACCAAACGACCTCCAAATGGCACGAAACTTGACAGGTGGTCTACCGGTGCTATACCAAGGCCGCTTGACAAACCTCGGTCCATTCCGAGAACGTTTAACACCCGCACACGAAAAGAGGCAAAAGGGGGCGCCGGGAGACATAGGAGTGCCGGATTGCAAAACGGACAACGGTGAAAATGCTCGGATGCAAGAGACGAACACGTATGCAAAATGAAGTGCACATGATGACATGATAAAAATGCAGATGATGACATGGCAAAGAGAGACAGGCAAGCACATGACATGGCAAAGACGATGAATAACTGAAAGACACAGGCGATCGAATCCGGGCGCATAAAGACTCCTCCACTAACAAGAGATCTCGTCCCGAGATCTTAGGACCGAGACAGAAGGGAAAAAGGATGAGGTGAAACAAGAACTCAAGAGAAGAATCAAAGAATCGAGAGCACACGAGAAGAAGAGAGAAACGACGAGAATGACGAGAATTAAAAGCTCACGGAATTAGATAGACTATGAAACCACTCGTTATAACCGGAGTGGTTAGAATGAGAAAAGAAATGGATAAGACTGAAAGGATTTAGGCAGCACTCCGGCTAAAACATGGAGGAATAGAACTTGAACTTGAGAGGATGGAATGATACTTGATGAAGAGATGACACAAAAACCCTCCGGAAAAAAATGAAAGAGTTGAATGAAAAGAACGGAGAAGAAAATGACAACTTGTGTCAAGAATGAGATTGAAAGCATCTTAGAAGAAAGGATTACGAGTTGTTGAGAAAATCAACAACGAAAAGAAATAAGCTTGTTGTGGGCTTATAGGTAACCTCTGAAGATCATAAGGTGATAACCGGCCACAAACGGAAATGTTTGGATAGCTGAGAAGAACGAAGAAATGCAAAACTCCATTTCAAAAGAAAAAAACGGAGAATTAATTGCACTTCGAGACGCGAGAAGAAAAGATACTTGAACTCCTTGAACAAGAATCTTGATGAACTCTTGAAGAAAGAATTAAATCATGAAGAACCACCATGAAGAACTCCGGTAACAAAAAAAATGATGAGATAGAATGAAGGACGAAATAATAAGATGAGCCTTGCGATGATTTAGATGGAGGTTCCGACGAAATGGCCGAGGGAATTGAACTCCGTAAAAGAAAAGATGGGAACACTTGGAACTAGAATTTATTCATCAAGAACAAACTCCGAAGAAAAAGGATTAATCACTTGGATGAAATAAGAATAAGATTTATTGTATGCTTATCCTTCATCAAATTAAATTGATGAGAAGCAATGGATTTTGCATACTACTTATTCTTCTTGAAAAGGATTAAGGGGGGTATAGTACAAAACTTGAGAAAGTCTTCATGAACCAACAGTAGGATTGAAAAGAACGAATGGATATATGATAATCAAAGAAAAAGAATCTTGAGCGAACCACCGTAAGAAATTCAGAAATGAATGACGAAAGAGAATGAATCACCGGGAAGAATTAGAAGAACTAATAAGCTCGAGGGTATTTAGATGCAAAGAACGGGAAGAACTCGAACTGATTAAAGAGCACTTGAGCGCGGCACCGGGATACTTAGAGAATGATAACTGGAATGCGAGGACGAAGAATTCTTCTGGAATGATGGCCTCCAGTGAAAAGAAATGGAAAAACAACTCCTGACATACTCCGAATGGGTAAGAAAGAATATCTGACAACCGGAATAATTCGAGAGGATAGCATGAAGCTAGAACCACGAATCTTCGAGAGGACGGGCAAGATTTAAGAGAAAAAATCTACGACGGTCTTCAAATGTTGAGAATGACGACAAGAACCACCATGCAGAATTGTTGAGACGCTCCGGGAGAATGAAAATAAAGACGTTGAGTCAACAATGAAAATGATTTGAAATCGATCTTGGAAAAACATCTGACTGATGAAATTCATTCTTACGTCAAACTCCGAAAAGAATTGAGAATAACTCCGGGGAAATAGAAGAGTCAGGTAAGATCCTGGGAAAAGACCTGTGGGTTAGGGCCCACTAAAAGAAAACACCGTTGGAAAGGGATGTTGAACAGATAGATGATGCACCGGAAGAACTGAAATATTTGAATGAGGTGAAAACCTCGAATTAATTAGAACACAGACGAATCTCCTGATATGTCATCCGAACTCCGGAATGATAAACTGGCGAGGGGCGAACGAGCAAATAGAACACTTCGAGGAAAAGAATATGATCGACAACGAAAAACTTGAATTGAGTCCACCGGAGAAGAAAAGAGATGAAGAATGACGAACAAGACGAGAATTCACCGGTTGAAATAATTGAGGGAAGACTGAAGAGGCTCCACACGAATGAAATTGATGGTCGAAAGAGACTCAGGCTCCGGGAAGAAGAGGGTGGGAGGGCGGGAAAACAAAGACAACTTGGAAGGGGAAACCGACGAATATCTTGAAGAGAAAACACCGATTGAAATCATTAAGGAAAGGAAGCAAAGACTTCGCACGAGTAGGATGGATACTCGATTACGCACTCCGGTTCCGAGAAGAAGAAGGGTGGGCGGGTGGAAAAGAAAAACAACTGAGGATTGAACTTGCAAAGATGAAGAGGCTCGAGTCGACTTGACGAGAAATGCACCGGATGAAAAGAGCTGAGGAACAACGATCGGAAAACCAACATCGTGATCCTAAAGAAAAAATTTGAAGGGGAAGAGGAGTAATTCAAAACACCTACGTCAAGATTCCTCACCAGAGCGACGAAGGGGCTGGGGAGTAAAAAGAATTCCTACTCTCCGATATAACTAGACTCCAAAAAAGATTTTTTTCTAGACACAACTACGGCCAAACTACACGATCAATCAAGGGGGCTCTTAGGGTCGGTCGAGGCTCGATACCAACTTGTCACGCCCAATATGCGACCCTATCCAAAAGGAACTCGAAGGTCCCACCAAGGATAGACCCGCATATTGAAACGCTTTTGCAAAGTGGATATCATTACATCAACATTACATAATAGATGGGGATACATACATAAGGAACAAATGCCACAAGAATACATCAACATCATATACAAGATCAACATCCGACTACGGATGAAACATAAACAAGCTCAAACGACATCCACCTCGCTAGCCCAGGCTGCCGACCGAACCTATCCCCGATCAAGAAGAAGCAGAAGGAGAACTCCAAAACAAGCAAACATCGCTCTCGCGTCAAGATCATCGCAACCTGTACCTGCAACTGGTGGTGTAGTAATCTGTGAGCCACGATGACTCAGCAATCCCATTACCATGGGTATCAAGACTAGCAAAGCTTAAAGGGAAAGGAAGGAGTAAAGTGGTGAGGTTGCAGCAGCGGCTAAGCATATATGGTGGCTAACATACGCAAATGAGAGCGAGAAGAGAAACAAAGGAACGGTCGTGAAGCTAGCAATGATCAAGAAGTGATCCTGAACTCCTGCCTACGTCAAACATAACACAGAAACCGTGTTCTCCTCTCGATCAACCCCGAAAAGAGACCATCACAGTTACGCACACGGTTGGTGTATTTTAGAAGAGTTTGCTTCAAGTTTACTACAACCGGATATTAACAAATTCCCATCTGCCACATAACCGCGGGCAGGGCTTTCGAAAGTTCAAACCCTGCAGGGGTGTCCCAACTTAGCCCATGATAAGCTCTCGCGATCAACGAAGGATGTTCCTTCTCCCCGGGAAGACCCGAGCAGTCTCGGAATCCCGACTACAAGACATTTCGACAGCAATAAAATAAGACCAGCAAGACCTCCCAGCGTGCCGACATCCTGATAGTAGCCGCGCGTATCTCGTCTCAGGCCACGACCGGATGAGCACTACGTACAACTAGAACCAGCCCTCAAGTTTCCCCGAGGTGGCACTGCAAGTGGCTCTAGTTTGGACCAACACTTAGACAAGCATTGGCCCGGGGGGGCTAAAATAAAGATGACCCTTGGGATGCGCGACTCCCAAGGGAAAAAGGTGATAGGCCAGGCAAATGGTAAAACCAATGTTGGGCCTTGCTGGAGGAGTCTTATTCAAAGCGAACTGTCAAGAGGGTCCCATAAATCACCCGACCGCGTTAGGGACGCAAAATCCGGGAACATAATACCGATATGACGGAAACTAGGGCGGCAAGAGTGGAACAAAACACCAGGCATAAGGCCGAGCCTTCCACCCTTTACCAAGTATATAGATGCATTAATTAAATAAGACATATTGTGATATCCCAACAAGTAAACATGTTCCAACAAGGAACAACACCTCCATGTTCCAACCAAGGAACAAACTTCATCTTCACCTGCAACTAACAATGCTATAAGAGGGGCTGAGCAAAGCGGTAACATAGCCAAACAACGGTTTGCTAGGAAGGGTGACAAAGGTTAGAGGCTGACATGGCAATTTGGGATGGCTTGATAAACAGGTAATAGGTAGCGCAGTATAGCGATAGAACGAAGCAACTAGCATAGCAATGATAGAAGTGAGATCCAGGGTAGCGATCATCTTGCCTGAAATCCCGCAAGGAAGAAGAACGAGTCCATGAAGAAGATGAAGCCACGAAGATGAACCAAGCGTAGACGAACGAATCCTCACGATCGCAACGAAACGGGAACTAACAAGAAGAAGCACACAACATGGTAAACACACCACACATGAACAAGGCATGATGCACAACAAAGAATGATGCATGACATATCTAGATGAGGCTACTCATGGCAAGAGATGATGCAAACAAGAGCAACATATCAAAGCAAGTTTAAATGAGGCCGGAGACAACATAGAACAACTCCGGTAAGCCCTCATATGCAAATTTCGAAATTGGTCCAGATCTGAATAAACCTTATGTTCAAGTTGTAAAACAGGAAGTTAAGATGCACCACGATGATCTACATGAAATTCTAGTCAAGTTACATATAAAGTTCATTAGATTCGGAGCTACGGCCTAGAAGATATGAGCAAAACAAGTTAAACATGGCATTGATGCAAAATGCATACAAACATCAAGATAACACCTCAAAACAAGGATGCAACATGATAATATGAAACTAAATGCAAAATCAAGAAAGTTTCATATAGAGCACACTCAAAACGGAGCAACGGTGCAACACATACACCCTATACAAGTTTAAAGGACAAGCTGTCCAAAACAGCAACTAGGCATATTGCAAGTATCAAAACAACATGCTACAGCACCCCAACATAATAACAAAAGGCATGGGCATTATGTAAAGGTAAAGCATTACAAAACATGATCACTGAGCTATGTCCATAAATCACTAGAACATGCTCAAAATGACATGGCAAGATTGCAAATAATAACAGTTTCAGACTTTAGCAGAAATAACATCAGGTTGCAATGTTTAGAGCTATCAAACAACATGTTACAGGAAATTAACATGGCAAACAAAGGCATGGAATGATACTACTAAATTCATAGAACAAAAGTCCCTTACTGACCATAAGCCAAAAAGGATCAGAAGATATGATGGCACCCATGTAAACATGGCAAGTTATATTACAGATTCATACATGGCAGGAACAACAATAAGTAAGCATGTTGGTGAGCTTGAACCACTCACCACAGAGCAATACATGGCATGGAAAGGCAACCAACAGTAAGAAGGCATGGCATAGAAGCTATACATGGCAAGAACAACATCATAGCATACACGGATCAACTACAACAACCTTGGCAAAATTCAATAACATGTAAACAATCTGCCAGGAAACATTTTATAGCAAAGGTAGAGCTCGATTGACTCAAGCTATGACACTCCATAATTGCAAACAAGGGCATGGATGGATAGAGAATAACCATATGTTCAAAACATCCTTACTGAAGTATCTCAAAATAAGCATGGATCACTCGGTAGCATCAAGTTAACATGGCATAAAAATATCAGCAGAACAGGGGCTGAAATCAGCAACATCATGAAGCCTAGTTTGCATGCTTGTTGTAGTCACCACATAGATCACAAAAATACATGGCATACACCCCTGTAAATATGGCATGGCATATTACAAAACACATGTAGGACTCAAGTTCATAGGATGCACACATCAATCATGGCAAAAATGACAAAAATGCATGTGCTGATAAGAATCTGAAACTAACATCACATAGCCCTCTTCTAACAGCATTTCGGACATCAAGATGAGCTCAAATGAAAATGATGCAATGAGATGAAATGATGTACTCGTCGGGGCGAACAATTCGGTATGCTACACGCCCAAAACGGAGCCACGGGTGCAAAGTTATGATGCGATGAAAATGCATAAAAAAACTGAAATACTCGGGGACTTAGAGAAAAACGGAGGGGGGAAAGTCAACCTCGGGCACGGACGACGAGGACGGCCGGGATCGTCGCCGGAGACGACAGGGACGGCGGCCGGAGTGGTAGAAGGGGGGGGGAGCTGGGGAAGGCCGGATCCGGCGGGGTCGCGGATCGCGGCCGGAGACGAGGGGAGGCCGGGGCGATGCAAGGAGGCGCCGGAGCGCTCCCGGCCGGCGGCGGCGCAGGGCGGTCGCGGGAGGCTGCCCGAGGAGGCGCAGGGGGGCGGCGAGCGCCTGCCGGGCGGCGGCGCTGGGCGTGACGGGCGGCGGCCGGCGCCGCCGGGCGGCCGCACGGGCCGGCGACGGGATGCGCTGTGGGCAATGGCCGGCACCGCGCATGGGCGGCAAGGCTGGGCCTCATGGGGCCGGGAGCGGGCCTCGCGGGCCGACGCGTGGGAGGTGGCGGCGGGCCATGTGGCGCCCCTGATTGGGCGAGGGGCGGCGGCGGACGGTACGGCGCGGGGCGGGCGGCCCGTGGCGGGAGGAAGAGGACTAGGGTTAGGGTAGGATTTCATCCGCGAATTCGGGGGAGGTGGACTAATTTATAGGTAGAGGGAGCTAGGAGAGTCCAAATGAGGAGCGGTGTTCGCCCACACGATCGTGATCGAACGACCGAGAGCATGGAGGGGAGTTTGCTGGGTTTTGGGCCACTTTGGAGGGGGAGTTGGGCTGCGTACAAAAGAGACCTTTGCGGTTACCCGGTTAACCGTTGGAGTACCAAACGACCTCCAAATGGCACGAAACTTGACAGGCGGTTCACGGTGCTATACCAAGGCCGCTTGACAAACCTCGTCCATTCCGAGAAAGTTTAACACCCGCACACGAAAAGAGGCAAAAGGGGGCGCCGGGAGACATAGGAGTGCCGGATTGCAAAACGGACAACGGGGAAAATGCTCGGATGCATGAGACGAACACGTATGCAAAATGAAGTGCACATGATTACATGATAAAAATGCAGATGATGACATGGCAAAGAGAGACACGCAAGCACATGTCATGGCAAAGATGACGAATAACTGAAAGACACCTGGCGAATCGAATCCGGGGCGTTACAATATACCATTGTATTGGGTGTGTTGGGGACACAAGAGACTCTTTGTTATTTGGTTGGAGGGTTGCTTGAGAGAGACCATCTTCATTCTACGCCTCCCACAGATTGATAAACCTACGGTCATCCACTTGAGGGAAATTTGCTACTGTCCTACAAACCTCTGCACTTTGAGGCCCAACAACGTCTACAAGAAGAAGGTTGCGTAGTAGACATCATACTTATAATGTCAAGCTACAAAATCCTCATTTGACAGAGAAGGTATATGAAGACCCAGTGACGGCATGTGCATCAAGAAGATAGAAAATGATGCTTGACTATTTCTTCATCTCATTTCCTTGTATTGGGAACAAATAATTCGGAAACCCATTTCAGCCTTAATCTATTCCTTTTATCTGTAATTTTGAGGATTGAATTCCCACTAGTAACAAGTCCCTCCAAACATTTATATTTTATCCAATTTACATCCTCAAGGTAACTCCTTCAGCAAGAATAAGTGGGTGTCTTTTCCTTTTCCTCACGCAAAGGTGGCTAGGGCAAAATTCTCCTCCGCTCCAAGATCCACCAGCTACCGCGTGGATTCTCGTCCCCTCTGCCTGCCACTTTCAGTGGTTGGTGGCGTAGAGGGGAATCCTGGTGCCTCGGCTCTAGCCAGTAGCTTATGTTAGAGAATCTCTAACAGTTGCTGCAAAAACCGCGAGCGTGTGGTAAAAAGGAGGTTTTAGCACGCGCGAGGCGGTTTCACGTGCTCCAGCGGTGGCGGGAAACTCACGCGCGCATGAAAAGATCGCGCGTGCGGCGTCCGACGCGCCTTATAGATGCAGCACCCACCACACGCCCTCCCACCGCTCTCCACCTCCCCGCACGCCCTCTATCGCTCCCTCTGCCGCTTTCTCGCCTCGCCACCGCCGCACAGCCGTGGAGTTTCGGGCTACCGCGACGTCCGCGCGCGCCCCTCCGGCGCCTTCTCCGTCGAGATCCAGTCCAGCGACATGCGCCTCGGCCTCGGCACCTTCGACACCGCCCACGAGGCCGCCTGCACGTAAGACGCGGCGGTGTGGCGCCTCCGGTGGCATTGTAGGGACATGAACTTCCCGGAGGTGCCGACGCGGGAGTTGGCGCCTCCCCTATGGCTTATCACTGACGAGGATCGTCGCGATAACCGGACGAGGAAGCCATGGCCCTGTGGCCCGAACGCTTCCCGCAGGACGTTGTCGGATTTCGGGTTCCGGCAAAACCCTTGAGGTTCGAACACTCGGGTGCGCACGAAGATTCCCCCCTACCTAATCACGCCCTCAGCCTCACCACGATCACAAAGCCTGGCTCGACGAACCCGGAACACAGGGGACACAAGATTTATACTGGTTTGGGCCACCGTTGTGGTGCAATACCCTACTCCAGTGTGGTGTGGTGGATTCCCTCTTGGGCTGAGGATGAACAATACAAGGGGAAGAACAACCTCCTGAGGGGAGGTGTTCTTGTGCTTGGTGAACTTGTTCTAGATGAGTTGAGTTGAGGCTCCGTTTTGATGAGTTGCCTCCTACTGTGGTGGCTAGTCCTATTTATAGAGGCCTGGTCCTCTTCCCAAATATTGAGCGGGAAGGGATGCCACAATGGCAAATTTGAAGGGAGACAACTAGTACGAGCTATCCTGACTAAAGGTTGTCTTCTCCTGCCAAAGGTTCTGGTGGTGACGCCATCTTGGGCTCCACGGTGACCTCCGTCCTGCCGTCCTACTGGTCTTGGTCTCGTTGCACCGATATGGAAACCTTTGCCTGATGCCTCGATACTCCTCGCCTGCGCTTGCCTCCTTGGCACCAATGAGGAAACGAGGACAGTGTGCGCGCTGGCGCCCGCCTGGACTTGGTCGTCATGGCTTATGTCATTGGAACCTCGCGAGGTTAGCCTTGCCTTGATCTCTCCGCCCCTCGCAAGCCAGCCTGGTGAGGCCGCTCCCGAGGAGGTCTTGTGTCGTCCGCCTCGCGAGGCTTGGCCCCTCGCGAGGGTCTTGAGTGTTTGCTGATGAAGACGGGCCGTACTGGGCCACGAGTGGAGCCACACCATGGGCCATAGGAGGTAAGTCTGGGGACCCCCGTTCCCAGAACGCCGACAGTAGCCCCCGGGCCCAAGGCGCGCTCGGACTTGGCTTCGAGGCGAAGCCAAAGGGCAAGTGCGGAGAGCCGCGGGCCCCAACAGCCTGCGGCTTTGGTCGACACGTGTCGATTGATTGGACGTGGGCATCTTCGCTTCCCCATGCTGCCTCGGCAACTGCCCGACTTGACGAGTCCCTGCTGCATGCAGAGAAATATAATCATTACCTGCGATCGTGGGGATCGCCGGTTGGCCTTCTCCTGCTATAAATGAGGAGGGGGTAGAGCCCCCGTCGCCCATCTCTTCCTGCTCCGCTCGCTTCTCCTTCCTTGCTCCATTGCCAGTAGCGACACCATGGCGCCAATCCGAAGATTCTCGGCCACGGAGAAGGGGAAAACTCCCCGAGACGAGCCCGGGCCACTTCCGCCGAAGAAGAGGCTGGTCCACCGCCATGACGTAGTCGTGAGGCAGGAGGTGACAAGGCCTTGGTACGAGCGGCCACCTCCCGGGTATCCGCTGCCTTTATACGCCCGAGCCGAGGGCTCGGGAGGAAGAGGCGGCGAGCGGCGCCACCCACGCCGCGGCCGTGGTCGCCGCGCCATGGTGTCGCACGCCTTCACCCCAAGGGCCCATGCCGTGGACTCCTCGCGTGAACTCGTGCTGTGGGCGGAGATGCCTCCGCGCACCTGGATCCGCTTCCCCCAGTTCTTCTCCGCCGAGATGCCGTCGAGGGGGCCCCTCGAGCTATGGCTGCAGCACGCCGACTGCGACGCCTCGGCGACCGGAGCGGAAGTGGAAGCCGTCTCCCCGGGCAAGTTCTTTATGACCCACGGCTGGGGCGAGGTTGCTCGGGTTTGCCGCACAGAAGGCGCCCTTGCGATCCACTTCAGGTATGACGACGCCTCCACCATGTTCTTCAAGGTCTTCAATGCGCAAGGCCGTCGCTTGGAGTGCTGCCCCGGAAAGGGTTGCCTGAACGGTGCCGCTGCAGGAGCTGGGCTTGCCGCCCTCCTCGCCAGCGACTTATCCAGCAGGAGTGGCGCCGCTTGGGAGTCCAGCGATTCTCCCGAGCCCTACGAGACTCCCGAGATGAGCGACGACAGCTATGTGCCCCCAAGCTCTCGCCGCACCCGGAGCAAGGCCGCAGCATCCGGCCGCCGCCGTCGCTGATCTAGAGGGGGTTGGCGCCGGCCTCCCATGGCCCACTGTTGATGATGGCATCGGCTGCGCTAGCATATGTAGATAGGGCTCCTTGAATTTCCTTTCTTTTGTTGCCTGTGAGGAATCGAAATGAACCCCTTGGGGCGCGTAAAGAACCTGTAATGTCTTTTGTTGGCATTATCCTTATTATGAAATTGTGCGAGCGCGTGTCTGTCGGATGTGGGGTTCTGGCAAACCCTTAAGGTTCGAACACTGGGGGGCGCACGAAGTCTTTCCCTCCTACCGATCTACGCCCTAGCTCGCTAAGATCTCGCGGACGAACTCGATGAACTCACGGCACGGAAAGACATGAGATTTATACTGGCTCGGGCCACCGTTGTGATGTAATACCCTACTGCAGTGTGGTGGTGGTGGATTGCCTCTTGGGCTGATGATTAACAGTACAGAGGGAAGAACAGCCTCCTGAGGTTGAGGTGTTCTTGTGCTTGGTGTCTTAGCGGGTGAGAGCTGGATGAAATGCTCGATGGCCCTACTGTGGTGGCTAGCTCTACTTATATAGGCCCTGGTCCTCTTCCCAAATATTGAGCGGGAAGGGAGCCAAAAACGGCGGGCAAATTTGAAGGGGGACAGCTAGTACAAGCTATCCTGACAAAAGTGGTCTTCGCCTCCAAAAGGCTCTGATGGTGATGCCATCTTGGGATCCACGGTGACCTCCATCTTGCCGTCCTTTTGGTCTTGGTCTCGTTGCACCGATATAGCAATCTTTGCCTGATGCCTCGGTACTCCTCGCCTGCGCTGGCTTCCTTAGCAGCAAAGAGGAAACAAGGACGCGGCGCACTCTGGTTCCCGCCTGGCGCCTGCCTGGCATCGATTGTCATGGCTCACGTCATGAGAGCCTCGTGAGCTTTGCCCCGCCTTGATATCTCCGCTCCTCATGAGCCTGCCTGACTAGGCCACTCCTGAGGAGGTCTTGCGTCGTCCGCCTCGCGAGGCTTGGCCCCTCAAGAGGGTCTTGGATGCCTTGTTGATGAAGATGGGCCGTACGGCCTGCTGGCTTAGCCACGCCACGGGCCGCAGGCAGGCAAGTCTGGGGACCCCCGTTCCCAGAACGCCGACAGTAGCCCCCGGGCCCAAGGTGCACTCGGGCTTGGCTTCGCGGTGAAGCTAAGGGTCAAGTACGGAGCACCGCGGGCCCCAAAAGCCTGCGACCTCGGTTGATGTGTGGTGGTTGATTGGACGTGGGCATCTCTGCTTCCCCACGCTGCCTCGGCAACTGCTCGACTTGACAAGTCCCTGCGACATGCAAGAAAAACCATCATTACCTGCGATCGTGAGAGGCGCCGGTAGGCCTTCTCTTGCTATAAATGTGGAGGGGGCGGAGCCCCCGTTGCCCATTTCTTCCTTGCCCGCTTGCTTCTTCCTCCTCGCTCCATTGCTTGCTGTGCCACCAATGGCGCCACGAAGGAAGTTCTCTGCCGCCGAGAAGGGAAAGGCCCCTCGCGAGGGACCTGGCTCCCAGCGCCTGCGCGACGCGCCGCCGCACAAGCACGCCGCGACT
Organism: Aegilops longissima; assembly: GCA_021605205.1. Classification (NCBI taxonomy): domain Eukaryota; kingdom Viridiplantae; phylum Streptophyta; class Magnoliopsida; order Poales; family Poaceae; genus Aegilops; species Aegilops longissima. Next base: position 169,218,187 of record CM038682.1, read on the forward strand.
TCGCCCGGGCCCATCTGTCGTAGCTGCGCCGCGGCATGCAAAGGGGGTCTTCCCAGCCATGGCGGTCCAGTTGACGAGGGGAGGCGTGCTATGGTGGCGCGGCCCCCACGTCCGTGCCTCCACACGGCGGAGGTCTCGCCTGAGTTTGTCGTCTGGTCGGAGAACCCGGCCGGCAACTGGCTCCAACTCCCGCGCTTCTTCGCCGGCGAACTGCCGACCTCTGGTCCAGGTGGACTCTGGTTGCAGGCGGATGGTTCCTGTAGCAGGGCCTCTTGGTTTGCGGTCGAGACTTCCACCGCGGGCAACGTAGCCCTGGCCCGCGGCTGGCAGACGTTCGCCCGCGTGCGCGACCTGGCCAGGCGGCGCTCCCTCCACTTCAAGTACGATGGTGGATCGACCCTCTATGTGAGGGTGTTTGGGAAGATGGTCGCCGCGCCGGGTGCTGCCCCGAGGCGAACGACGGTGAGGAGGTGCTCGGCCTTGGTGATGGTCGCGACGAGGATGAGGGCGAGCCTACCCTCGGTGGTGACCATGTCTCATCCAGATATGATGGCTCTTCCTTCGGCTACAGCTCCAGAAGTGGCGGCTACGACCAGTCGCCGCGCCGCCGAGCCTGCTTTGAAGGCGACAGTGGGTCATCTCGTCGCCGCGCCTCCGTGAAGCGCGAGGAAGGATCCGGCTAGGCTCGGGGTGCCGCTAGGGGCCTGCCTCCGCGGATCGCTGGAATGCTACTTTTGTTTTACTCCTTTTCCTGCATCAAGAATGAAACTAATATGGGCCCAGGGGGCGTGTACCGAACTATGGTTCCTCGGTTATTGCACTATGTGTGTTGTTCCGGTGCCATATCGTTATTTTGCGCAAAGTTAACTTAACCTGGTATATTTAGGACGCCCCCTTCCTCACGAGGTGTTCGTTTCCTCGTGTCCATCTTGCCTCGGCATCCTGCATTTGCTCAGGGTCTGCAAAAATTCGTTAGGAAGTGCGTTAAAAGATTTGCCGTTCACCCAGGACCTGACCTGGCGCTTTGTATCGCGGTACCCGAGGGGCACAGAGTAGGAGAGGTGCACCAGCTTTTGGGCTCGAACGAGGGTGGCTCGCGAGAAGGCAGAGAGGAGAAAAGTGCTCACGAGGGCACCTGCCTAGCCCCCTCGTGAGGTATGTGAGAGAGAGAACACGAGCAAACCCGAGCCGAAAAAATGCGGTGAGAGGCGAGGGAACCAAATCAGCAAGGAACGCCAAAAGCAAACTTCGATTAAGGAAAAGCGAGCCAACTACGGAAAGCAAATGAAAAGCCGCATCCGGCACCTAATCTAGTGTTCAAGTCTTCTCACCAGCGTGGAGCTAAGTGCTGCCACTAGGTGTGGGCGGGAGCCCTAGGGCCTGAGGCCGGCGCTCCTGAGACTCCGGGGCATGTACAACCCCAACTCATTATTACATGAGAGTGTCACGGGCGGCGATTCTTCACAGGCATCGGGCCTTGTTCATAGGCTCTAGGACTTTCTTCACAGGCTCTGGGTCTTGCTTCATGGGTAGAACTTCCGGAGGTTCTGGATGTTCCAGGCGTTTTGGATAGGTACCGCGTCTTGTGTCTCCAGGCGCACGACGCCATGCCTGGAGATGTGGACGACCCTGAACGGGCCCTCCCACATTGGTGAAAGCTTATGAAGCCCTTCCCTGGAGAGGACCCACCTCAGGAGTAGGTCACCCGTCTCGAGTGTCCTGGAGCGGATGTTGCGGCAGTGGTATCGCCACAGCGCTTGCTGGTACCTCGCCGCCCTCACTGCAGCTTCGCGACGACGTTCCTCCCCGAGCACGAGATCGATCCCCCGCGTGGCGTCCTGCTGCGTTTCATCGAATGCCAAGACCCGTGCGGAGCAATGCTTGACCTCGTGAGGAAGGACTGCTTCAGCTCCGTAGACGAGGAAGAATGGAGTCTCGCCCGTTGGCTTGGTGGCGGCGGTGCGGATGGACCACAACATGGACTGGACCTTGTCGTGCCAACCCCTGCCGCAGGCCTCCAGCTTCTTCTTGAAGGTCCTGGTCTTGAGGCCCTCAGACCTCCAAGAAGCTGCTCGCTTGACCATTACTCCTGGGGTGGGCCACCGAAGCGTAGCAGATCTGCGTTCCAAGGTTAGTGCAGTAGGTTTTGAAGAGGTTGCTAGCAAATTGCGAACCGTTATCTGTGATGATGTGGTTGGGGACCCCGAAGCGGCTCACGAGGCCCTTGATGAACTTGACAGCAGAGCCGGCTGGGATGGTATAGACGGCTTCCACTTCCGCCCACTTGGTGAACTTGTCGATGGCGACGTAGAGATAGCGGTAGCCCCTGGCGCCCAAGGGAACGGGCCTAAGATGTCCAGCCCCCAGACCGCGAACGGCCATGTGAGCGGGATGGTTTGGAGGCCCTGAGCAGGCTATGGATTTGCTTGGCGTGGAATTGGCAAGCTTCATAGGACTTCACCAGCTCGGCTGCGTCGTTGAGTGCTGTAGGCCAGTAGAATCCACTGCGGAACACCTTGCCGACGAGGGTCCGTGATGACGAGTGGTGTCCGCAATCTCCGCCGTGTATGTCAATCAGCAACTCCCTTCCTTGATCACTGGAGATGCAGCGGAGCGTGACATCGTTTGGCCGTTTCCTGTATAACTCGCCGTCTTGGATACAATATGTCGTGGCTTGCCGGGCCACGCGCTCCACGCCCTCTTCCTTCTCCGGCAGCGTCCCGTGCGTAAGGTACTCCTTGAATTCCTTGGTCCAGCATTCCTCCTGGGCTTGAGCGCCAAGAGTAGCCGAGCTCCTGAGATCGGGCCACAGGCTGGGGCTCCCGTGACTGGAGGCTGTGGGAGCTCCTCCCGAGGCTGAGTCGTGCTTGAAAGAGGTGGTGTAGCTGATGGATTGAAGAGCCGCTCCTCAAAGACACTGGGCTCTTGTGGTTGCCGCTTGGATGCTCTCCTAGCGATGTCGTCGGCTTCCTTGTTGGTGCCCCGGGGCACGTGCTGCAGCTCCAGGCCCGAGAACTGTTTTTCCATCTTGTGCACCTCCGCGAGGTAGGCCTCCATATGCTCGTCCTTCGGCTCGTACACCTTGTTTGAGAAGTTGACGAGGAGTTGCGAGTCGCCTCTGACGGTAAGGCGCTTCACACCTAGAGCTGTCGCAGCCTTCAGGCCAGCTATGAGGCCTTCGTATTCTGCGATATTGTTGGATACCTTCTCGCCGTGCTGAAAGCAGAGTTGCACGGTGTATTAGAGCTTGTCCTGAGTGGGTGAGATGAGCACTGCTCCAGCCCCCACGCCCTGGTGCGCGAAGGCGCCATCGAAATACATGACCCAGCCGTCTGGAGCCTCGCTCCCTGGGGAGGTGGACCGGTCTTCTCCTTCCTCAAATGTCTGGGGCATCCGTCCATTCTGCCACGAAGTCAGCGAGCGCAGCCCCCTTGATGACCCTGGTAGTGCTGAACTCCAACTGGAATGCTTGCCATTCGATGTTCCACTCAGCGACCCTTCCGACTGAGTTAGGGCTCCTTAGCACCCTCTCCAATGGGTAGGCTGAGATGACCTTGATGGGGTGGCCCTGGAAGTATTGTCGCAGCTTGTGTGATGCCACCAAGAGTGCGAGCAGGAGTTTCTGGGGCATGGGGTAGTGTGCCCTCATGTCCCGCAGTACGGTGCTGACGAAGTACACCGGGTGTTCGACGAGGGCTGGCACACTATCGAGGCTCGGGCCCTATGGATATTGGGGCATATCCTGAGGTGGAGGGGTTCCTGAGACCTGACTGTCCTCAGGAGCTTCTGCGGCGTTTCCCTGCCAAGCTTGGTCTTCCACCGCCGATGCCTTTGCTGTGCCTTCCTGACCCTGCGCCACTTCAGCTCCGGCTTGGCCCAACACACCCTTGGCTTGGCGCTCCTCCCGAACCGCCACCAGTGTCGCGCTGGCGGAGTACGAGGTGGCGGCAAGGTAGAGTACCAGGGGCTCGAGAGGCCGTGGTGCCACCATCACTGGGGGGCTGGTAAGGTATTTCTTGAGGTCTCGGAAGGCCTGGTCGGCCTCCGGGGTCCACTCGAACGGGCCCTTCTTCTTCATGAACTTGAAGAAGGGTAAGGCGCGCTCTCCCGGTTTGGAGATGAAACGCCCTAATGCCGTCACCCGCCCTGCTAGCTTTTGCATCTCTTTGAGGGTTTGTGGTGGGCTCATGTCCTCGATGGCCTTGATCTTCTCCGGGTTCGCCTTGATCCCTCTATGGGATACGAGGAATCCCAACAGCTTGCTGGAGGGGACGCCGAACACGCACTTCTCTGGGTTAAGCCTCAAGTTCACCTGGCGCAGGCTCTCGAAGGTCTCCTCCAAGTCTTGAATCAATGTCCTCGCCTCGCGAGACTTTACCACTATGTCGTCGACGTAGGCCTCTATGTTTCTCCCGAGCTGCCACCCCAGGGCGATGTGCATCAACCACTGAAAGGTCGCGCCTGCGTTGTCCAGCCCGAAGGGCATGCAGGTGTAGTAGTACACCCCACATAGTATCAGGAAAGCTGTCTTCTCCACATCTTCCACCGCCATCTTGATCTGATGATACACTGAGAACGCATCCAGGAAGCACAACAGGTCGCACTCGGCGGTGGAGTCGACAATCTGGTCGATGCACGGGAGTGGGAACGGATCTTGGGGGTAGGCTTTATTAAGGTTGGTGAAGTCGACGCACATCCGCTCCTTCCTGCCTTTCTTTAGCACTACGACGGGGTTTGCCAGCCGTTCGGGATATCGAACTTCTCGAATGGCGCCTGCCGCCTCTAGCTTGCGTGTCTCTTGGATGATGAAGGCCTCGCTTCGCTGGATCGCCGTCTGGTCGCTGCTTCACGTGGCGATGTTGGGGCATACCTTAGATGATGCCGATCACCTCCTCGGGACCCCACTAGCTGATCGGGCTCCCACGCGAATATCTACTTGTTCGCGTGCAAGAACCTCACCAAGGCTTCTTCTTGTCCCGGGTCAAGGCCGGATCATATGGTAAAGGTGGCTCCTGAAGACCCGTCCTCGTTGACCGGCACCTTCTTGGTTTCCGCCTTGTCTTGGGTGAACAGTTGCTTCTTCTTGGTAGGCGCAACCTTCTTGGCCTCGAGGGTACCAGCGTCAGCGGGCTGTGCTGCTGCCGCGGTCTTGAAGGCGAGCCTGAGCGCCGTCACGGCCTCTGAGGGAGTCCTGGATTAGGGGGTGTCCGGATAGCCGAACTATCACCGTTGTCCGGACTCCTGGACTATGAAGATACAAGATTGAAGACTTCGTCCCGTGTCCGGATGGGACTTTCCTTGGCGTGGAAGGCAAGCTTGGCGATACGGATATGTAGATCTCCTACCATTGTAACCGACTCTGTGTAACCCTAACCCTATCATCGGATATATAAACCGGAGGGTTTTAGTCCGTAGGACGAACAACAATCATACCATAGGCTAGCTTCTAGGGTTTAGCCTCTCTGATCTCGTGGTAGACCCACTCTTGTACTACCCATATCATCAATATTAATCAAGCAGAGTAGGGTTTTACCTCCATCGAGAGGGCCCAACCTGGGTAAAACATCGTGTCCCTTGTCTCCCGTTATCATCCGCCTAGACGCACGATTCGGGACCCCTACCGAGATCCGCCGGTTTTGACACCGACATTGGTGCTTTCATTGAGAGTTCCTCGTGTCGCCATCCTTAGGCCCGATGGCTCAAAACGACGCGTCCAGTGGTGAGACTTTTCTCCCGGATAGATCTTCGTATTCAACGGCTTTGCATCGCAGCCAATTCACTTGGCCATCTGGAGCAGATCGAAGCTACGCCATCGCCATCATGTCGATTTGGGAGTTTGAACTACATGGCCGACATCCGCGGAGACTTGATCTTCGACGGATTCGAGCCACAGCCAAGCGCCGCCAGACCGTCTCGATGGGCACGATCTAGCTCGCCACGAACAGTACTGAGGCCACACCAGCGTCCGCTCCGACCCTTAGCTCGAGCCGACTCGCCGATCGAGGACGAGTGGCTGGACACCGCCGGGGCTACGATCTCACGGCGATTAAGTCAACTCCATCCCTGTCCTTGCGAAGACCGTGACTCCAAGGTGCCGGACTCCTCTCCGGACTCAACCTCCTCCGCCCCGCCAATCGAATCCAATTGGGCGCCGGTTATGGAGTTCACAGCCGCGGACATCTTTCAGCACTCACCCTTTGACGACATCCTGAATTCACTAAAGTCTCTCTCTTTATCAGGAGAGCCCTGGCCAGATGTAACGCCCCCGATGCGGCTATATCTCCCACGTGTCGAGGCACGACTTAGAGGCATAACCGCATTGAAAGCAATGTCGCAAGTGAGGTAATCTTCACACAACCCATGTAATAAATAAGGGAAAGAGATACATAGTTGTCTTACAGTCGCCACTTCACACAGTACATAAGTAAACATCCATCATTCAGAGTACACTCAAGGTCCGACTACAGAACCAAAATAAAAGAAGATACCCCAAATGCTACACAGATCCCCGATCGTCCCAACTGGGCACCACTATCGATCATCCGAAACGACACATAGTAACGACCACGTTCCTCGTCGAACTCCCACTTGAGCTCGGTGGAATCACCTGCACCGCATCGTCGGAACTCGCAACTGTTTTGAAGTATCCGTGAGTCACGGGACTCAGCAATCTCACACCCGCGAGATCAAGACTATTTAAGCTAATAGGAAGGACAAGGTAGTAAAGTGGAGCTGCAGCAAGCGACTAGCATATATGGTGGCTACTTCGCAAAAGAGAGCGAGGAGAGGAGCAAAGCACGGTCGTGAAGCTAATAGCGATCAAGAAGTGATCCTGAACTACTTACGCCGACATAACTCCAACATCGTGTTCACTTCCCGGACCACGAGAAGAGACCATCACGGTTACACACTTGTTGATGTGTATTTTAATAGAGGTCAACTTTAGGTTTTCTACAACCGACATTAACAAATTCCCATCTGCCTCATAACCATGGGCACGGCTTTCGAAAGATATTACCCGCAGGGTGTCCCAACTTAGCCCATTATAAGCTCTCACGGTCAACGAAGGATATTCTTCTACCGAAGACCCGATCAATCTCGAATCCCGGACTACAAGACATTTCGACAGCAATACAACAAGACCAGCAAAGCCGCCCAATTGTGCCGACAAATCCCGATAGGAGCTGCACATATCTCGTTCTCGTGGCACATCCGGATGAACACTACGACGGCAACCGAAGATGCCCCAAGTTGCCGAGGGTGGCACCGCAAGTGGTTTAGTTTGGACCAACACTCGAGGAGCATTGGCCCGGGGTTTAAAATAAGATGACCCTCGGGCTCGCGAAAACCCGGGGAAAAGGCTTAGGTGGCAAATGGTAAAACCAATGTTGGGCCTTTTGGACGAGTCTTATTCAAAGCGAACTGTCAAGGGGGTCCCATAAATCACCCAACCGTAAGGAACGCAAAAACAAGGAACATAACACCGTATGACGGAAACTAGGGTGGCAAGAGTGGAACAAAACACTGCATAAGGCCGAGCCTTCCACCCTTTACCAAGTATATAGATGTATTAAAATATAGCAGATATATATATTGTGATATCCCCAACAAGTAAACATGTTCCAACAAGGAACAACATCTCCATGTTCCAACAAGGAACAAACTTCATCTTCACCGCAACTAGCAACGCTTATAAGAGGGCTGAGCAAAGCGGTAACATAGCCAATCAACGGTTTGCTAGGAAAGGATGGTTAGAGGCTGACATGGCAATATGGGTGGCATGATATAGCAAGTGGTAGGCATCGCAGCATAGGCATAGCAAAAGAGCGAGCAACTAGCATAGCAAAGATAGAAGTGATATCGAGGGTATGATCATCTTGCTCGCAATGTTCTCGAGTTGTCGAAAGCTTGATCCTCGAAAGCGTTCTCAACAGGTTCCTCGCTCACGCACTCGCCTCCGGCTCTACCCAAAGCAACAACACAAACAAAGGAACCACAATAAATCACGGTGCAATGCACAATCAACATGATGCAAAACATGACATGAATATGCGGATGTGATATGCAAGGCTTATGTGCACTCCGAAGGTAAATGAAGAACCAGGCATCATATTGGCAAACAAAGTATGCCATCGAAAGACGAGATGATTTCGTTGAAATCGATATAAAGATCACCGAAATGGATGCACGGTTTGGAAATGGCGAGCAAAACAAGAATGGCGCGAACCTCCAATACCAAAGATGATGTACAAAGCCATGTTCGTGTGCAAACTACCTCATAGCATAAAGCAATAAATATACCCATGAAAGACAACACATCAACATGATGCAAAAGACATGATCATAAACTTGCTCAAATGCAGAAACTAATGCCACCACTGAGTTGGTGGGATTTTTCTAACCCAAAAACATATATAATATGTTAGGGTTACAGTAGAGAAATCATCTCAAATGCACTAAGACAAAACCTGCCTAAAATGTAAGTTAACAGAAATGGCATCTTCCAGATTTGGAAACGTCCAGAAATGGACTTGCCTAAAACGGAAAGGGAAGCAAAACAGAAACGGAAACACGGGGTAAGGGAAAAAAAAATATATATGGAGGAGGCGCTGAGAGGCTGACTGGTGGGACCCTACTGTCATAGAGACAGTGGCAGAGCAGGTTTTAAAAAGGGGGGAAGAAAATGCAGCCTCGGAGGGAATCGAACCCGGGCCTCCCCGGTGAGACTCTGCCCCAGCTACCACTGGGCTAGGCGGCGGCGACTGACAGAGAAGGGCCTCTGCCCCTTAACTGCCGCTCTTCAAGAGACAAAACGAAGAAAAGAAAGAAAACAGAATAAAAGGGCGCACCGATTCGAACCTGTGTCGCCGCATGAGCTGCTGGGTGCAAACCAGCTCGGCTAGGCTAGGAGGTCGGTAAGATCAGGGACTCTGACCTACTTGACCAAACTACAAGGCCCTGACCTAAGAACAGAGAAGCAACGACGACCGGGCGAGGCAACAGCTGGCAAGGCAGCGGCTCTGCGGCCTCGCTCAAAATGGTGTGCGCTGGAGGACACCACGGATCACGAAGGACGAGCCCGAAGCGGGAATCACGGCGCCCACGCACGGCCAACTACCCTGAACCCAAATCTACAGACATGCCGGAGCACGCCGAGCACGAGAATAACACGGATCGGAACCTGCCCTACGGGCGCCTACAAGACACGGGACGGATGGGAGAGGGAGGTGGTATACCCAGCTCACCCAAAGGCACGACGGAGTTGACGGAGACGAGCCGAGGCGACGGCGGAGCTCAATCTCGGCGCTGGCCTGACCGAGAGGAAGACGGAAGCAGAGGGCGCCGAGGAACTTGTCGTCCGGGCATCAGAGTCGACGCCGTGGGACGAAGTCGACGACGAGGAAGAAGATGGACACGACCGCGGGGCTTGAGTGGCCGGAGAGCACGCTGACGACGACGCTGCGTGCTCTCAGCGCGGGGACGGAGTTGACGCGACGATCTGGTGGTCCTCTCACGGCGGCGGCGGCGTAGAGGAAGAGGGAAACCCTAGGGGTCGTGTGGACACGGAGAGGGGATAAAAAGGAGGCTAGGGCGACGGGGTCGAGCTCGCGCGCCCTCGTGCTCGGGGTCCCCATGGCGACGGCGAGAGGAGAGGGAAAAGGTGGGTGAGGTGAACAGAACTGTCGCTGCCAGACGGGACCGGCGCGTCCACGTGGACTGGAACTAGCGGGGGTGCAACTGGATGCGGGTGCGCGAAGACAGGAGAGAAAGAGCGAGCGGCTGGCGCGCCTCCCGGGCTGCGGGGTTGAGGGGCTGGGCGGCTTGGAGGCCGAGCCTGTGGAGAGGCCTCACTGGCTGCCATCGTTGTTGCTGCCTTCCTTTCTCTTTTCCTTTTTAAAACCAAAAAGAAGAGAAAAGAAAGCACAGGAAAAAATGAGAAGAGTTGGAGTAAAAGGAAAATATCCCCAAACTCCTGGAATTCTCCACTATTTTAATAAATTGTAATGGGCATTTTAGAGGTAGAAAATAAGACAAGTTTGGAAATATTTCAAACTTGTGTCATTTTTGAACCTGACCAAAACAACTTCAAATGAGGAGATTTTCGGCAGAGAGGTTTAGTGTAGGGAGCAAGAATTGCAGGGAGAAGATGAACATTAATTGAGAAAGGAAAAGATAGCACTTGATAAGGAAAGAAGTAGAGGGAAGGAGGAGATGGTAATGCAAAATTTGAGAATGGCACATGCAACAACATAACATGTGAGAGAACACCACAAACACATGATAAGAATGGAATGCAAGATGACAAGAGACACAAATGCAATATGGTAAAATGAGCAAAACAAAGAAAAGAGGAACCCACATAACCAAACAAGAAGAGGCCAAGCATGACAAAACCCACAAGAATTGGATGAGGTCAAGTTGATATATTGTCCAAAAAGGGAAGTTTACATCCGGGGTGTTACAACACTCCACCACTACAAGAGGATCTCGTCCCGAGATCTAGGACTGAAAGAACTCCGGATATTCGGAACGGAGGTGGTCCTCGGCCCCGTGTAGCTTCTCGGTCGGAATGGTGTGACCACTTCACTTTCAGGAATTTGATTGACTTGTTGCGAGTCTTGCGCCGGTTTCTTCAAGAATAGCAACGGGTGCTCATGATAAGAGAGATCTTCTTGAAGGTCAATCTCTTGAAGTTGATAGTGCGTTCAGAGTCTTGAAGCACTTATGCGAAGTTGTGACACGTGAAACACATCGCACGCTTGCAAAGTTGGATGGAAGCTCGTTGATAGGCGAGATCGCCTCTTTTCCCAATGATCTTGAAAGGACCCACGATCTAGGGGCAAGCTTCCTTTGATACCGGGCGACGAGTGCCTTTCATTGAGAGACGCGGAGGTAGACATGGTCTCCGATTTCAAAAGTCACATCACGGTGCTTATCATCATAATAGCTCTTTCCGCGCGATTATGCTGCTTTGAGATTCTCACGAATGACCTTGCACATTTCTTCCGCTTTCGGATCAAGTCATTGCCAAGAAGTTGGCGCTCACTGCCCTGCACCAATTGAGAGGAGTACGCACTTTCGCCATAGAGAATTTCGAATGGGGCCTTGCCCAACTCGCTTGGAAGCTGTTGTTGTAGGAGAACTCGCATATGGAAGACAATCTTCCCACTTCATACCGAAAGAAATGACACAAGCCCGAGCATATCTTCAAGGATTTGATTAACTCGCCGACTTGGCCACTTGTTTGAGGATGGAAAGCTGTGCTGAACCGAATGTTGGTGCCCATGGCCTTCTGAAAGGAATCCCAAAACTTGGAGGTAAAGATGCTGCCACGGTCTGAAGAGATCACTTGTGGAATGCCGTGCAAGGAGACAATCCTCGAGGTGTAAAGCTCGCCAACCGAGCTGCTGTGATGGATTCTTTGATAGGAAGAAAATGAGCCACTTTAGTAAGCTTGTCAATGACAACGAAGATAGCATCATTTCCACGCTTGGACTTTGGAAAACCAGTCACGAAGTCCATCTCGATATGATCAAACTTCCATTCAGGAATAGCAAGAGGTTGGAGGAGACCAGCTGGTCTTTGGTGTTCTCGCTTTCACTCTTCTCGCAGACATCACATTCATTCACGAATTGAGCAATTTCTCGCTTCATTCGAGTCCACCAATATGACTGCTTGAGGTCATGGTACATCTTCGCATTTCCGGGATGAATGGATAGAAGCGAATTGTGAGCCTCGCTCATAATGACTTTTCGCAGATCACCCTTAGGAACCACAATCCGTCCTCAAAGAACAGAGTGTCTTTGTCATCAACGTGGAAGCACTTGTACTTGAAATGCCCTTGTCGATACCACGCTTCACTTTCTTCACCATGGTATCCGAAGTTGAGCCTCACGAATCTGATCTTCCAAAGTAGGAGATACTATGAGGTTGGCAAGAAAGCCTTGAGGAACAACTTGAAGATTCAGCTTATGGAAAGCTTCACAGAGATCCGCTGAAAGGGCTTGAGGATTAGACTGCTGCGATAAGCTTTCCTGCTCAAAGCATCTGCAATGACATTGGCCTTGCCCGAGTATATTCAATACTTGGGTTGTACTCTTGAATCATTTCACCCATCGAGTCTGCTCGAGGTTGAGGTTGGGTTGAGTGAAGATGTACTTGAGACTCTTGTGATCGGTGAAAATGTCCACTTTCCTTCCCAACAAGAGATGTCTCCACGTTATCAATGCATGGACAATCGCCGCCAACTCAAGATCGTGAGTGGGGTAGTTCTTCTCTGGGCTTCAATGGCGAGAAGTATAAGCCACAACTCTCTTCTCTTGCATTAACACAGCACCGAGACCTTGAAGAGAAGCATCACAGAAAACTTCAAATGGCTTGGATTCATCAGAGGAGTCGAACAGAGCTGTGACGAGTTTCTCTTTGAGGGTATTGAAAGCAACGCCACACTCGGGAGACCGTACATACTTCACATGCTTCGAGAAGGTTGGAAAGAGGCTTTGCAATCTTGGAGAAGTTCTCAACGAATCTTCGCAATAGCTTGCAAGACCAAGAAAGTCATGGAGCTGCTTGACATTCCGAGGAGGTTCCCAATTCACAATTGCGGACACCTTCTGGATCAACAGCGATGCCCTTGGCGGAGATGATATGACCAAGATAAAGCACTTCATCAAGCCAAAATTCACATTTGGAGAACTTAGCATAGAATTGATACTCTCTCGAGCTTGTCTAGCACCAATCGCAAATGTTTGGCATGATCCTTCTTATTCTTGGAGAAGACCAAAATATCATCAAGATAGACCAAGACGAATTCATTGGTGTAGGGATTGAATATGAAGTTCATCATCCGAGAGAAAGTTGGAGGAGCATTGACGAGGCCGAAAGACATGACAAGATATTCATAAGAACCAAAGCTTGTTCGAATGCTGTCTTGGGAATATCTTGTTCACGAATGCGAATCTGATGATACCCCATACGAAGGTCAAGCTTAGAGAACATCAGTAGCACCTTTGAGTTGCTCGAAAAGCTCATTGATGTTGGGAAGTGGATACTTGTTCTTGATTGTCTTCTTATTCAATGGACGGTAATCGACGCAAAGTCGGTCCGCGCCATCCTTCTTCCGGACAAAAGAACACCACAACCCCAAGGAGATGAACTCGGTCCGATCAAACCCAGACGCTCTTGTTCATCGAGCTGCTTCTTCAATTCCTCAGCTCATCAGGTCCAAGCTTGTATGGACGCTTGCAAACGGGTTCAATGCCGTGCTCAAGATCGATAACGAACTCAATCGGCCGATGAGGAGGCATACCGTAAGCTCTTCCGAAAGACATCTTGGTACTCACAAACGATCGAATTGAGAGATGGCATTCAGTTCGCCCTTCTCATTGAGAGAAAACAACCAATGGTTTCATCACGAGTGGCATAGATGATCACATCATTAGAAGAGTGAGTCAATTGAATTTCCCGGCAGCACAATCAAGCCGAGCTTTGTGCCGATAAAGCCACCCATTCCGAGAATAAGATCAATATCCGAGTCACCGAGAACAATTGGTTTAGAAAGAAATCTATAATCGCCCATCTTGATAGAAACATCCGGGACATAATTATTAGCTGTCATTTGCTTGCCCGGGGACACAATCTTCAACGGAATAGGAATCTTTTCCGTCACAAATTCATGCTTGGCAACAAAAGGTCTCGAAATGAAAGAAAGCGATGCACCAAAGATCAAATAAGACTTTAGCAGAATATCATTAATCGAGAGATTACCCATTATCACATCGAAGATTCCTCCGCTTGAGCTGCATTCATCATATTGACCTTTGCAAACTTGGGATTATGCTTGACCACCGCATTGCTGGAAGATTTCACAGAGGAGGAGGCGGAAGACGCCTCGTTGAAGCACTTGTTCAAGATAGTGACCCTTCTCACGACACTTGTTGCAAGTGACCTCGAGAGAGCGGACGGTGGTAAGGAGCACTTGACCTTGGAGCTTGAGAATTAGACTTGTTTCGATAGCTTGGGTTGGGTGGGTGGAAGATCCACGCCACCTGAGTTCTTCGCCGGTAAGGCGACGGAACGGAGGAGGGGCAGGTAAAACTTCTGCTGCTTAGCTGCCACTTGAGAGGACGAAGAGGACTGAATCGCATCCCCGATTCTCTTCTTAGAAGCCTCACATTTGAGCTGGGCAGCTTCTTGCTTGAGTGCCATGTTGTAGAAATCATCATACTTATCTCGCTCAAACAGCACAAGAGGTAATTGCAGATCTTCTCTCGCACCACCTCCGAATTGATAGATCATACTCTTTTCATCGTGCACGCCTTGCTTAGCAAAACGAGCGAGCTCGAACTGGATATTGTATTGATAGACAGACATGTTGCCCTGCTTGAGATTGCGGAACTCCTCACGCTTGCTCTCAACAACACTTTTCGAATGTGATGAGCTCAAATCATGGCGAACTCATCCTGTAATGACACGACCTCCTCTCGAATCTTTGTATTGCTGGTACCACTCAGCAGCTTGATCCTTGAGTTGAAACGATGCAAACTTGACAAAGTCCTCGTGTCCGACATTGCTACAATCAAAGTGCTTGCAGATGTCCACTAACCAATCGTCGGCGTCTGTGGCCTCGGACACGTAAACCGAAAGACTTCGCTGATTAGCGAGGAACCGACGAGAGTAGCAAAATGTGGCTGATTGTTGCCTTGACCTTGATTTCCTTGATTGCCTTGCCCTCGAGTACGCTTCTTGCAAGAGCTGCAAAATCATCTCGAGCATTGGCATTGGTGGCTGCCATGATAGCTTGCCGTGCCTCGGAGGCGGAGGTGGAGGTGGAGGTGGAGGTTGACCGATCCCCATCATTGCAATCCGGATTCGACGAGTTGGCGGAGCCATCTCAAGAGGGTGACATCCGTTAGTCCTTTGATAGACAAATTGATAAGTAGAATCAACGGATAGAAATTGCAACATATAGTCTTCACAATAAACATTCAACAAGAATGAACGAATGAATTCCAAAGTTAATCATCACACGCCCAATAAGGTGAGAAGCCACTTAGATAAAGATATGGAAACAACATCCGACCGAGAAACAATTCAATATCACAACTGAAAACAAAAGGTTGGCTACTAGAATGAGCCGAACAAACACATGATAGAGATTTCGCCCAAAGTGTTAGTGGTGGGGCCCACACGGACACGACGATAGCGGACGTCACGAATGACAAACAAGACGCCCCGAATCAGCATAGCCAAGGATTCTTTAAGACGCCTCGCGACCATCAGAATCGACCGTGAATGGGCGGACCACTAGACGTTGAACCCCAATCTCAAATCATACATCCGTCGGAAAGAATATCCCGTAAGCTACTAGAATTCCCACCTATAAACTCCCAAACTTTCGGTTATGCAATCTGGTGTTGGGGATACAGGGACACAAAATATATCACCCAAACTAACAATACCTAGATCCAATTGTATCCATCCGTCAACACATAACCAAGAAATCCTCGAAATCGTGTACCTCGACCTTCAAAAACATCCGTTATGCAAGTCATGGCAATACTCCAAGACTTCGCCAAGATCGGGCTATCAGGTTATCTCACCAACAACTGCACAAAAGAGATTTCGATGTCGGTAAAACTCGTGTATTCCAGAATCGCAACGATAAAATTGTGACGACAACACCTCGGAGCTCAACTCCCGGACACCGCCACAACCCCTAAATGTCGAGGCACCAAGAACAATGTTCTCGCCACAAAACCATCGGAACGATTCCAAGATACCCACGTGATCCTAAAATTTTTTAGTGAAATTTGAGGAGAGAAGAGTCAAAACTCTACGTCAGAGACCTCACAGAGCGATGAAGGACCGAGGAGTAAAAAGAATCCTACTCTCCGATATATATAATCCTAAGACTCAAAACATTTTCCATTCTAGACTCAACAACGCCAAAGACAAACAATCAAGTAGGGGCTCCTAAGTCGGGAAGGCTCGATTACCAACTTGTAACGCCTCGATGCGGCTATATCTCCCACGTGTCGAGGCACGACTTAGAGGCATAACCGCATTGAAAGCAATGTCGCAAGTGAGGTAATCTTCACACAACCCATGTAATAAATAAGGAAAGAGATACATAGTTGGCTTACAATGCCACTTCACAAAGTACATAAATAAACATCCATCATTCAGAGTACACTCAAGGTCCGACCACGAACCAAAATAAAAGAAGATACCCCAAATGCTACATGATCCCCGATCGTCCCAACTGGGCACCACTATCGATCATCTGGAAACGACACATAGTAACGACCACGTTCCTCGTCGAACTCCCACTTGAGCTCGGTGGAATCACCTGACCGCATCGCCGGAACTCGCAACTGTTTTGAAGTATCTGTGAGTCACGGGACTCAGCAATCTCACACCCGCGAGATCAAGACTATTTAAGCTAATAGGAAGGACAAGGTAGTAAAGTGGAGCTGCAGCAAGCGACTAGCATATATGGTGGCTACTTCGCAAAAGAGAGCGAGGAGAGGAGCAAAGCACGGTCGTGAAGCTAGTAGCGATCAAGAAGTGATCCTGAACTACTTACGCCGACATAACTCCAACATCGTGTTCACTTCCCTGACTCCACGAGAAGAGACCATCATGGTTACACACGCGGTTGATGTGTATTTTAATAGAGGTCAACTTTAGGTTTTCTACAACCGGACATTAACAAATTCCCATCTGCCTCATAACCGCGGGCACGGCTTTCAAAAGATATTACCCTGCAGGGGTGTCCCAACTTAGCCCATTATAAGCTCTCACGGTCAACGAAGGATATTCCTTCTACCGGGAAGACCCGATCAATCTCGGAATCCCGGACTACAAGACATTTCGACAGAATAAAACAAGACCAGCAAAGCCGCCCGATTGCCGACAAACCCGATAGGAGCTGCACATATCTCGTTCTCGTGGCACATCCGGATGAACACTACGACGGCAACCGAAGATGCCCCAAGTTGCCTCGTGGTGGCACCGCAAGTGGGTTTAGTTTGGACCAACACTCGAGGAGCATTGGCCCGGGGTTTAAAATAAGATGACCTCGGGCTCGCGAAACCCGGGGAAAAGGCTTAGGTGGCAAATGGTAAAACCAATGTTGGGCCTTGCCGGACGAGTCTTATTCAAAGCGAACTGTCAAGGGGTCCCATAAATCACCCAACCGTAAGGAACGCAAAATCAAGGAACATAACACCGTATGACGGAAACTAGGTGGCAAGAGGAACAAAACACTGCATAAGGCCGAGCCTTCCACCCTTTACCAAGTATATAGATGTATTAAAATATAGCAGATATATATATTGTGATATCCCCAACAAGTAAACATGTTCCAACAAGGAACAACATCTCCATGTTCCAACAAGGAACAAACTTCATCTTCACCTGCAACTAGCAACGCTATAAGAGGGCTGAGCAAAGCGGTAACATAGCCAATCAACGGTTTGCTAGGAAAGGATGGTTAGAGGCTGACATGGCAATATGGGTGGCATGATATAGCAAGTGGTAGGCATCGCAGCATAGGCATAGCAAAAGAGCGAGCAACTAGCATAGCAAAGATAGAAGTGATTTCGAGGGTATGATCATCTTGCTCGCAATGTTCTCGAGTTGTCGAAAGCTTGATCCTCGAAAGCGTTCTCAACAGGTTCCTCGCTCACGCACTCGCCTCCGGCTCTACCCAAAGCAACAACACAAACAAAGGAACCACAATAAATCACGGTGCAATGCACAATCAACATGATGCAAAACATGACATGAATATGCGGGATGTGATATGCAAGGCTTATGTGCACTCCGGAAGGTAAATGAAGAACCAGGCATCATCTTGGCAAACCAAGTATGCCATCGAAAGATGAGATGATTTCGTTGAAATCGATATAAAGATCACGGAAATGGATGCACGGTTTGGAAATGGCGAGCAAAACAAGAATGGCGCGAAACCTCCAATACCAAAGATGATGTACAAAGCCATGTTCGTGTGCAAACTACCTCATAGCATAAAGCAATAAATATACCCATGAAAGACAACACATCAACATGATGCAAAAGACATGATCATAAACTTGCTCAAATGCAGAAACTAATGCCACCACTGAGTTGGTGGGATTTTTCTACCCCAAAAACATATATAATATGTTAGGGTTACAGTAGAGAAATCATCACAATTGCACTAAGTCAAAACCTGCCTAAAATGTAAGTTAACAGAAATGGCATCTTCCAGATTTGGAAACGTCCAGAAATGGACTTGCCTAAAACGGAAAGGGAAGCAAAACAGAAACGGAAACGCGGGGTAAGGGAAAAAAATATATATATGGAGGAGGCGCTGAGAGGCTGACTGGTGGGACCCTACTGTCATAGTAACAGAGACAAAGCAGGTTTAAAAGGGGGAAGAAAATGCAGCCTCGGGGAATCGAACCGGGCCTCCCCGGTGAGACTCTGCCCCAGCTACCACTGGGCTAGGCGGCGGCGACTGACAGAGAAGGGCCTCGGCCCCTTAACTGCTGCTGCTGCTGAAGAGACGAAACGAAGAAAAGAAAGAAAACAGAATAAAAAGGGGCGCGCCTGGGATTCGAACCCAGGTCGCCGCAGTGAGCGCGCGGGGTGCAAACCAGCTCGGCTAGGCTAGGAGGTCGGTAAGATCAGGGACTCTGACCTACTTGACCAAACTACAAGGCCCTGACCTAAGAACAGAGAAGCAACGACGACTCCGGCGAGGCAACAACGGCTACAGCGGCTCTGCGGCCTCGTTCAAAATGGGTGCGCGCGGGAGGACACCACGGGATCACGAAGGGACGAGCCCGAGCGGGGAATCGCGGCGCCCACGCACGGCCAACTACCCTGAACCCAAATCTACAGACATGCCGGAGCACGCCGAGCACGAGAATAACACGGATCGGAACCTGCCCTACGGGCGCCTACAAGACACGGGACGGATGGGAGAGGGAGGTGGTATACCCAGCTCACCCAAAGGCACGACGGAGTTGACGGAGACGAGCCGGAGGCGACGGCGGAGCTCAATCTCGGCGCTGGCCTGACCGAGAGGAAGACGGAAGCAGAGGGCGTCGAGGAACTTGTCGTCCGGGCACCGTAGTCGACGTCGTGGACGAAGTCGACGACAAGGAAGAAGATGGACACGACCTGCGGGGCTTGGAGTGGCCGGAGAGCACGCCGACGACGACGCGTGCTCTCAGCTGCGCTCGGGACGGAGTTGACGCGACGAATCTGGTGGTCCTCTCACCTGGCGGCGGCGGCGAGAGGAAGAGGGAAACCCTAGGGGTCATGTGGACACGGAGAGGGGATAAAAAGGAGGCTAGGGCGACGGGGTCGAGCTCGCGCGCCCTCGTGCTCGGGGTCCCCATGGCGACGGCGAGAGGAGAGGGAAAAGGTGGGTGAGGTGAACAGAACTGTCGCTGCCAGGCGGGACCGGCGCGTCCACGTGGACTGGAACTAGCGGGGGTGCAACTGGATGCGGGTGCGCGAAGACAGGGAGAGAAAGAGCGAGCGGGCTGGCGCGCTCTCCCTGGGCTGCGGGGGTTGAGGGGGCTGGGCCGGCTTGGAGGCCGGAGCCCAGGTGGAGAGGCCTCGCTGGGCTGCCACTGCTGCTGCTGCCTTCCTTTCTCTTTTCCTTTTTAAAACCAAAAAGAAGAGAAAAGAAAGCAGGGAAAAATGAGAAGAGTTGGAGTAAAAGGAAAATATCCCCAAACTCCTGGAATTCTCCACTATTTTAATAAATTGTAATGGGCATTTTAGAGGTAGAAAATAAGACAAGTTTGGAAATATTTCAAACTTGTGTCATTTTTGAACCTGACCAAAACAACTTCAAATGAGGAGATTTTGGCAGAGAGGTTTAGTGTAGGGAGCAAGAATTGCAGGAGAAGATGAACATTAATTGAGAAAGGAAAAGATAGCACTTGATAAGGAAAGAAGTAGAGGGAAGGAGGAGATGGTAATGCAAAATTTGAGAATGGCACATGCAACAACATAACATGTGAGAGAACACCACAAACACATGATAAGAATGGAATGCAAGATGACAAGAGACACAAATGCAATATGGTAAAAGAGCAAAACAAAGAAAAGAGGAACCCACATAACCAAACAAGAAGAGGCCAAGCATGACAAAACCCACAAGAATTGGATGAGGTCAAGTTGATATATTGCCCAAAAGGGAAGTTTACATCCGGGTGTTACAACACTCCACCACTACAAGAGGATCTCGCCCCGAGATCTAGGACTGAAAGAACTCCGGATATTCGAACGGAGGTGATCCTCGCGCCCTGTGTAGCTTCTCGGCGGAATGGTGTGACCACTTCACTTTCAGGAATTTGATTGACTTGTTGCAGTCTTGCGCCGGTTTCTTCAAGAATAGCAACGGGTGCTCATGATAAGAGAGATCTTCTTGAAGGTCAATCTCTTGAAGTTGATAGTGCGTTCAGAGTCTTGAAGCACTTGCGGCTGTG
Source organism: Aegilops longissima (assembly GCA_021605205.1). Taxonomy (NCBI): domain Eukaryota; kingdom Viridiplantae; phylum Streptophyta; class Magnoliopsida; order Poales; family Poaceae; genus Aegilops; species Aegilops longissima. The sequence continues at coordinate 169,238,682 of CM038682.1, forward strand.
ACACGTGGAACACATCGTGCACGCTTGCAAAGTTGGATGGAAGCTCGTTGATAGGCTAGATCGCCTCTTTTCCCAATGATCTTGAAAGGACCCACGATCTAGGGGCAAGCTTCCTTTGATACCGGGCGACGAGTGCCTTTCATTGAGAGACGCGGAGGTAGACATGGTCTCCGATTTCAAAAGTCACATCACGGTGCTTATCATCATAATAGCTCTTCCGCGCGATTGCGCTGCTTTGAGATTCTCACGAATGACCTTGCACATTTCTTCCGCTTCGGATCAAGTCATTGCCAAGAAGTTGGCGCTCACCTGTCTCGCACTAATTGAGAGGAGTACGCACTTTCGCCATAGAGAATTTCGAATGGGGCCTTGCTCGAACTTGCTTGGAAGCTGTTGTTGTAGGAGAACTCGGCATATGGAAGACAATCTTCCCACTTCATACCGAAAGAAATGACACAAGCCCCGAGCATATCTTCAAGGATTTGATTAACTCGCCGACTTGGCCACTTGTTTGAGGATGGAAAGCTGTGCTGAAACGAATGTTGGTGCCCATGGCCTTCGAAAGAATCCCAAAACTTGGAGGTAAAGATGCTGCCACGGTCTCAAGAGATCACTTGTGGAATGCCGCAAGGAGACAATCTCGAGGTGTAAAGCTCGCCAACCGAGCTGCTGTGATGGATTCTTTGATAGGAAGAAAATGAGCCACTTTAGTAAGCTTGTCAATGACAACGAAGATAGCATCATTTCCACGCTTGGACTTTGGAAAACCAGTCACGAAGTCCATCTCAATATGATCAAACTTCCATTCAGGAATAGCAAGAGGTTGGAGGAGACCAGCTGGTCTTTGGTGTTCTCGCTTTCACTCTTCTCGCAGACATCACATTCATTCACGAATTGAGCAATTTCTCGCTTCATTCGAGTCCACCAATATGACTGCTTGAGGTCATGGTACATCTTCGCATTTCCGTGATGAATGGATAGAAGCGAATTGTGAGCCTCGCTCATAATGACTTTTCGCAGATCACCCTTAGGAACCATAATCCGTCCTCAAAGAACAGAGTGTCTTTGTCATCAACGTGGAAGCACTTGTACTTGAAATGCCCTTGTCAATACCACGCTTCACTTTCTTCACCATGGTATCCGAAGTTGAGCCTCACGAATCTGATCTTCCAAAGTAGGAGATACTATGAGGTTGGCAAGAAAGCCTTGAGGAACAACTTGAAGATTCAGCTATGGAAAGCTTCACAGAGATCCGTGAAAGGGCTTGAGGATTAGACTGCTGCAAGAAGCTTTCCTGCTCAAAGCATCTGCAATGACATTGGCCTTGCCCGAGTATATTCAATACTTGGGTTGTACTCTTGAATCATTTCACCCATCGAGTCTGCCTCGAGGTTGAGGTTGGGTTGAGTGAAGATGTACTTGAGACTCTTGTGATCGGTGAAAATGTCCACTTTCCTTCCCAACAAGAGATGTCTCCACGTTATCAATGCATGGACAATCGCCGCCAACTCAAGATCGTGAGTGGGGTAGTTCTTCTCGTTGGGCTTCAATCTGGCGAGAAGTATAAGCCACAACTCTCTTCTCTTGCATTAACACAGCACCGAGACCTTGAAGAGAAGCATCACGAAAACTTCAAATGGCTTGGATTCATCAGAGGAGTCGAACAGAGCTGTGACGAGTTTCTCTTTGAGGGTATTGAAAGCAACGCCACACTCGGGAGACCGTATATACTTCACATGCTTCGAGAAGGTTGGAAAGAGGCTTTGCAATCTTGGAGAAATTCTCAACGAATCTTCGCAATAGCTTGCAAGACCAAGAAAGTCATGGAGCTGCTTGACATTCGAGGAGGTTCCCAATTCACAATTGCGGACACCTTCTGGATCAACAGCGATGCCCTTGGCAGAGATGATATGACCAAGATAAAGCACTTCATCAAGCCAAAATTCACATTTGGAGAACTTAGCATAGAATTGATACTCTCGAGCTTGTCTAGCACCAATCACAAATGTTTGGCATGATCCTTCTTATTCTTGGAGAAGACCAAAATATCATCAAGATAGACCAAGACGAATTCATTGGTGTAGGGATTGAATATGAAGTTCATCATCCGAGAGAAAGTTGGAGGAGCATTGACGAGGCCGAAAGACATGACAGTATATTCATAAGAACCAAAGCTTGTTCTGAATGCTGTCTTGGGAATATCTTGTTCACGAATGCGAATCTGATGATACCCCATACGAAGGTCAAGCTTAGAGAACACCGTAGCACCTTTGAGTTGCTCGAAAAGCTCATTGATGTTGGGAAGTGGATACTTGTTCTTGATTGTCTTCTTATTCAATGGACGGTAATCGACGCAAAGTCGGTCCGTGCCATCCTTCTTCCGGACAAAAGAACACCACAACCCCAAGGAGATGAACTCGGTCCGATCAAACCCAGACGCTCTTGTTCATCGAGCTGCTTCTTCAATTCCTCAGCTCATCAAGTCCAAGCTTGTATGGACGCTTGCAAACGGGTTCAATGCGTGCTCAAGATCGATAACGAACTCAATCGGCCGATGAGGAGGCATACCCGAAGCTCTTCCGAAAGACATCTTGGTACTCACAAACGATCGAATCGAGAGATGGCATTCAGTTCGCCCTTCTCATTGAGAGAAAACAACCGAATGGTTTCATCACGAGTGGCATAGATGATCACATCATTAGAAGAGTGAGTCAATTGAATTTCCCGGCAGCACAATCAAGCTGAGCTTTGTGCCGATAAAGCCACCCATTCCGAGAATAAGATCAATATCCGAGTCACCGAGAACAATTGGTTTAGAAAGAAATCTATAATCGCCCATCTTGATAGAAACATCCGGACATAATTATTAGCTGTCATTTGCTTGCCCGGGACACAATCTTCAACGGAATAGGAATCTTTTCCGTCACAAATTCATGCTTGGCAACAAAAGGTCTCGAAATGAAAGAAAGCGATGCACCAAAGATCAAATAAGACTTTAGCAGAATATCATTAATCGAGAGATTACCCATTATCACATCAAGATTCTCCGCTTGAGCTGCATTCATCATATTGACCTTTGCAAACTTGGGATTATGCTTGACCACCGCATTGCTGGAAGATTTCACAGAGGAGGAGGCGGAAGACGCCTCTGGTTGAAGCACTTGTTCAAGATAGTGACCCTTCTCACGACACTTGTTGCAAGTGACCTCGAGAGAGCGGACGGTGGTAAGGAGCACTTGACCTTGGAGCTTGAGAATTAGACTTGTTCTCGATAGCTTGGGTTGGGTGGGTGGGAAGATCCACGGCCACCTGAGTTCTTCTTTGGTAAGGCCGACGGAACGGAGGAGGGGCAGGTAAAACTTCGCCGCTTAGCTGCCACTTGAGAGGACGAAGAGGACTGAACTGCATCCCTGATTCTCTTCTTAGAAGCCTCACATTTGAGCTGGGCAGCTTCTTGCTTGAGTGCCATGTTGTAGAAATCATCATACTTATCTCGCTCAAACAGCACAAGAGGTAATTGCAGATCTTCTCTCGCACCACCTCCGAATTGATAGATCATACTCTTTTCATCGTGCACGCCTTGCTTAGCAAAACGAGCGAAGCTTCGAACTGGATATTGTATTGATAGACAGACATGTTGCCCTGCTTGAGATTGCGGAACTCCTCACGCTTGCTCTCAACAACACTTTTCGAATGTGATGAGCTCAAATCACGGCGGAACTCATCCTGTAATGACACGACCTCCTCTCGAATCTTTGTATTGCTGGTACCACTCAGCAGCTTGATCCTTGAGTTGAAACGATGCAAACTTGACAAAGTCCTCGTGTCCGACATTGCTACAATCAAAGTGCTTGCAGATGTCCACTAACCAATCGTCGGCCTGTGGCCTCGACACGTAAACCGAAAGACTTCGCTGATTAGCGAGGAACGATCGAGAGTAGCAAAATGTGGTTGATTGTTGCCTTGACCTTGATTTCCTTGATTGCCTTGCCCTCGAGTAAGTTCTTGCAAGAGCTGCAAAATCATCTCGAGCATTGGCATTGGTGGCTGCCATGATAGCTTGCCGTGCCTCCGGAGGCGGAGGTGGAGGTGGAGGTGGAGGGTCTGACCGATCCCCATCATTGCGATCCGGATTCGACGAGTTGGCGGAGCCATCCTCAAGAGGGTGACATCCGTTAGTCCTTTGATAGACAAATTGATAAGTAGAATCAACGGATAGAAATTGCAACATATAGTCTTCACAATAAACATTCAACAAGAATGAACGAATGAATTCCAAAGTTAATCATCACACGCCCAATAAGGTGAGAAGCCACTTAGATAAAGATATGGAAATAACATCGATCGAGAAACAATTCAATATCACAACTGAAAACAAAAGGTTGGCTACTAGAATGAGCCGAACAAACACATGATAGAGATTTCGCCCAAAGTGTTCGTGGTGGGGCCCACACGGACACGACGATAGCGGACGCCACGAATGACAAACAAGACGCCCCGAATCAGCATAGCCAAGGATTCTTTAAGACGCCTCGCGACCATCAGAATCGACCGTGAATGGGCGGACCACTAGACGTTGAACCCCAATCTCAAATCATACATCCGTCGGAAAGAATATCCCGTAAGCTACTAGAATTCCCACCTATAAACTCCCAAACTTTCTCGGTTATGCAATCTGGTGTTGGGGATACAGGGACACAAAATATATCACCCAAACTAACAATACCTAGATCCAGCTATATCCATCCGTCAACACATAACCAAGAAATCCTCGAAATCGTGGTACCTCGACCTTCAAAAACATCCGTTATGCAAGTCATGGCAATACTCCCGACTCGCCCAAGATCGGGCTATCAGGTTATCTCACCAACAACTGCACAAAAGAGATTTCGATGTCGGTAAAACTCAGGTATTCCGAATCGCAACGATAAAATTGTGACGACAACACCGGAGCTCAACTCCCCGGACACCGCCACAACCCCTAAATGTCGAGGCACCAAGAACAATGTTCTCGCCACAAAACCATCGAACGATTCCAAGATACCCACGTGATCCTAAAAATTTTTTAGTGAAATTTGAGGAGAGAAGAGTCAAAACTCTACGCGGGAGACCTCACAGAGCGATGAAGGGACCGAGGAGTAAAAAGAATCCTACTCTCCGATATATATAATCCTAAGACTCAAAACATTTTCCATTCTAGACTCAACAACGCCAAGAAACAATCAAGTAGGGGCTCCTAAGTCGGGAAGGCTCGATTACCAACTTGTAACGCCCGATGCGGCTATATCTCCCACGTGTCGAGGCACGACTTAGAGGCATAACCGCATTGAAAGCAATGTCGCAAGTGAGGTAATCTTCACACAACCCATGTAATAAATAAGGAAAGAGATACATAGTTGGCTTACAACGCCACTTCACACAAGACATAAATAAACATCCATCATTCGTAGTACACTCAAGGTCCGACCACGGAACCAAAATAAAAGAAGATACCCCAAATGCTACACAGATCCCGATCGTCCCAACCGGGCACCACTATCGATCATCTGGAAACGACACATAGTAACGACCACGTTCCTCGTCGAACTCCCACTTGAGCTCGGTGGAATCACCTGACCGCATCGCCGGAACTCGCAACTGTTTTGAAGTATCTGTGAGTCATGGGGACTCAGCAATCTCACACCGCGAGATCAAGACTATTTAAGCTAATAGGAAGGACAAGGTAGTAAAGTGGAGCTGCAGCAAGCGACTAGCATATATGGTGGCTACTCGCAAAAGAGAGCGAGGAGAGGAGCAAAGCACGGTCGTGAAGCTAATAGCGATCAAGAAGTGATCTGAACTACTTACGCCGACATAACTCCAACATCGTGTTCACTTCCTGACCACCGAGAAGAGACCATCATGGTTACACACGGTTGATGTGTATTTTAATTGAGGTCAACTTTAGGTTTTCTACAACCGACATTAACAAATTCCCATCTGCCTCATAACCGCGGGCACGGCTTTGAAAGATATTACCCGCAGGGTGTCCCAACATAGCCCATTATAAGCTCTCACGGTCAACGAAGGATATTCTTCTACCGGAAGACCCGATCAATCTCGAATCCCGGACTACAAGACATTTCGACAAGAATAAAACAAGACCAGCAAAGCCGCCCGATTGTGCCGACAAACCCGATAGGAGCTGCACATATCTCGTTCTCGTGGCACATCCGGATGAACACTACGACGGCAACCGAAGATGCCCCAAGTTGCCTCGTGGTGGCACCGCAAGTGGCTTTAGTTTGGACCAACACTCGAGGAGCATTGGCCCGGGGTTTAAAATAAGATGACCCTCGGCTCGCGAAAACCCGGGGAAAAGGCTTAGGTGGCAAATGGTAAAACCAATGTTGGGCCTTGCCGACGAGTCTTATTCAAAGCGAATCGTCAAGGGGTCCCATAAATCACCCAACCGTAAGGAACGCAAAACAAGGAACATAACACCGGTATGACGGAAACTAGGTGGCAAGAGGAACAAAACACTGCATAAGGCCGAGCCTTCCACCCTTTACCAAGTATATAGATGTATTAAAATATAGCAGATATATATATTGTGATATCCCCAACAAGTAAACATGTTCCAACAAGGAACAACATCTCCATGTTCCAACAAGGAACAAACTTCATCTTCACCTGCAACTAGCAACGCTATAAGAGGGCTGAGCAAAGCGGTAACATAGCCAATCAACGGTTTGCTAGGAAAGGATGGTTAGAGGCTGACATGGCAATATGGGTGGCATGATATAGCAAGTGGTAGGCATCGCAGCATAGGCATAGCAAAAGAGCGAGCAACTAGCATAGCAAAGATAGAAGTGATTTCGAGGGTATGATCATCTTGCTCGCAATGTTCTCGAGTTGTCGAAAGCTTGATCCTCGAAAGCGTTCTCAACAGGTTCCTCGCTCACGCACTCGCCTCCGGCCTACCCAAAGCAACAACACAAACAAAGGAACCACAATAAATCACGGTGCAATGCACAATCAACATGATGCAAAACATGACATGAATATGCGGATGTGATATGCAAGGCTTATGTGCACCCGAAGGTAAATGAAGAACCAGGCATCATCTTGGCAAACCAAGTATGCCATCGAAAGATGAGATGATTTCGCTGAAATCGATATAAAGATCACCGGAAATGGATGCACGGTTTGGAAATGGCGAGCAAAACAAGAATGGCGCGAAACCTCCAATACCAAAGATGATGTACAAAGCCATGTTCGTGTGCAAACTACCTCATAGCATAAAGCAATAAATATACCCATGAAAGACAACACATCAACATGATGCAAAAGACATGATCATAAACTTGCTCAAATGCAGAAACTAATGCCACCACTGAGTTGGTGGGATTTTTCTACCCCAAAAACATATATAATATGTTAGGGTTACAGTAGAGAAATCATCTCAAATGCACTAAGTCAAAACCTGCCTAAAATGTAAGTTAACAGAAATGGCATCTTCCAGATTTGGAAACGTCCAGAAATGGACTTGCCTAAAACGGAAAGGGAAGCAAAACAGAAACGGAAACGCGGGGTAAGGGAAAAAAATATATATATATGGAGGAGGCGCTGAGAGGCTGACTGGTGGGACCCTACTGTCATAGAGACAGTGGCAGAGCAGGTTTTAAAAAGGGGGGAAGAAAATGCAGCCTCGGGGGGAATCGAACCGGGCCTCCCGGTGAGACTCGCCTCGCCTACCACTGGCTAGGCGGCGGCGATCGACAGAGAAGGGCCTCGCCCTTAACTGCTGCTGCTGTCAAGAGACGAAACGAAGAAAAGAAAGAAAACAGAATAAAAAGGGGCGCGCCTGGGATTCGAACCCAGGTCGCCGCAGTGAGCGCGCGGGGTGCAAACCAGCTCGGCTAGGCTAGGAGGTCGGTAAGATCAGGGACTCTGACCTACTTGACCAAACTACAAGGCCCTGACCTAAGAACAGAGAAGCAACGACGACTCCGGCGAGGCAACAGCGGCTACAGCGGCTCTACGGCCTCGTTCAAAATGGGTGCGCGCGGGAGGACACCACGGATCACGAAGGGACGAGCCCGAAGCGGGAATCGCGCGCCCACGCACGCCAACTACCCTGAACCCAAATCTACAGACATGCCGGAGCACGCCGAGCACGAGAATAACACGGATCGGAACCTGCCCTACGGGCGCCTACAAGACACGGGACGGATGGGAGAGGGAGGTGGTATACCCAGCTCACCCAAAGGCACGACGGAGTTGACGGAGACGAGCCGGAGGCGACGAAGTGGAGCTCTGAATCTCGGTGCGGGCCTGACCGAGAGGAAGACGGAAGCAGAGGGCGTCGAGGAACTTGTCGTCCGGGCACCGTAGTCGACGTCGTGGACGAAGTCGACGACGAGGAAGAAGATGGACACGACCTGCGGGGCTTGGAGTGGCCGGAGAGCACGCCGACGACGACGCGTGCTCTCAGCTGCGCTCGGGACGGAGTTGACGCGACGAATCTGGTGGTCCTCTCACCTGGTGGCGGCGGCGAGAGGAAGAGGGAAACCCTAGGGGTCGTGTGGACACGGAGAGGGGATAAAAAGGAGGCTAGGGCGACGGGGTCGAGCTCGCGCGCCCTCGTGCTCGGGGTCCCCATGGCGACGGCGAGAGGAGAGGGAAAAGGTTGGTGAGGTGAACAGAACTGTCGCTGCCAAAGGGACCGGGCGGCCCACGTGGACTGGAACTAGCGGGGTGCAACTGGATGCTTGGTCTTGCCAAGACAGGGAGAGAAAGAGCGAGCGGGCTGGCGCGCCTCCCTAGGGCTGCGGGGTTGAGGGGCTGGGCGGCTTGGAGGCCGGAGCCTGTGGAGAGGCCTCACTGGCTGCCATCGCTGCTGCCTTCCTTTTCTTTTCCTTTTAAAACCAAAAGAAGAGAAAAGAAAGCACAGGGAAAAAATGAGAAGAGTTGGAGTAAAGGAAAATATCCCCAAACTCCTGGAATTCTCCACTATTTTAATAAATTGTAATGGGCATTTTAGAGGTAGAAAATAAGACAAGTTTGGAAATATTTCAAACTTGTGTCATTTTTGAACCTGACCAAAACAACTTCAAATGAGGAGATTTTGCAGAGAGGTTTAGTGTAGGGAGCAAGAATTGCAGGAGAAGATGAACATTAATTGAGAAAGGAAAAGATAGCACTTGATAAGGAAAGAAGTAGAGGGAAGGAGGAGATGGTAATGCAAAATTTGAGAATGGCACATGCAACAACATAACATGTGAGAGAACACCACAAACACATGATAAGAATGGAATGCAAGATGACAAGAGACACAAATGCAATATGGTAAAATGAGCAAAACAAAGAAAAGAGGAACCCACATAACCAAACAAGAAGAGGCCAAGCATGACAAAACCCACAAGAATTGGATGAGGTCAAGTTGATATATTGTCCAAAAAGGGAAGTTTACATCCGGGGTGTTACACCAGACTACGGTCAGGAAGGTTCGGATGCGGACGACGAAGAAATTCAACGCCCACCCACCACCCACTTTGTAGCCACTATCGACTATTTAACCGACATGCTCGACTTCGACTCCGAAGACATCGACGGTATGGACGACGATGCTAGAGACGACCAAGAACCAACGCCTACAGGGCACTGGAAGGCCACCTCATCATACGACATATACATGGTGGACATCCCAAAAGATGGGAACGGCGATGGAACAACGGAGGATGACCAATCCAAGAAACTGCCCAAGCTTGGCGTGCTGGCAAGCGCCGCCTAAATCCCGCACAAAGAAAACGGTGATTACGGCACGGGAGATAATAACACCCCTGACAAGGTTAAAGACAACCCCTCCAGCAGGATTCAGCACAGAGGAGGGAGAAGCCAGCCCTCATGATAGAGCGGCAGCATGTGGAGGTGGATGGCGATAATTATATGCCTCCCTCCGAAGATGAGGCAAGCCTCGACGACGATTTAATTTGTCGTGCCCGAGGATCCCGCCGGACAGGAGCGTTTCAAAAGCAGGCTTATGGCCACGGCAAGCAGCCTCAAGAAAAAGCAGCAGCAGCTTAGAGCTGACCAAGACTTGCTAGCTGAGAGATGGACTGAAGTGCTTGCAGCCGAAGAGTCCGAACTCGAACGCCCCTCCAAGAGATACCCAAAACACAGGCTGCTACCCCAATTAGAGGAAGCAGCACCAAAACCTACATCACCAGCAAGATGATGCGCCGACCGCCACCCCGTGGTCAGCGACAGAGAGGCCTCTAGACCTCCATTCAAGCCGCACCCGGCGCCGCCGAAAAGTACCAAGGCACGAGGAAACGCGTCGACCTGCGATACATATTGGAGGACAAGGCAAGGCAAACAAGATCGATTCCACGGATCGTGGCGCCCACGACACGCCGACGATAACAAATCACGCCGGATAAAGCAATTCCGGCAGGCCAAAACACAGTAGACAAAGATCATTTGAGCTACGTCGTGATATAGCTCAATACAGAGGCGCCAAGACACCCACTGTGCTTCATGTATAAGTGATGGATCATCAAACTCGAGGGTTTCAAACCCAGAACATCGAATCATACGATGGCACAATAGATCCTGCGGTTTGGATCGAGGACTACCTCCTCCATATCCACATGGCCCGCGGTGATGATCTACACGCCATCAAATACCTCCCACTCAAGCTTAAAGGACCAGCTCGGCATTGGCTTAACAGCTTGCCAAAGATAATCAATTGGTTGTTCGAGGACCGAAGCCGCATTCCTTGGTAACTTCCAGGCACATATGTGCGACCACCAGACGCCATGACCTCAGCCACATAATTTAGCAGCCGTAAGAATCAGCCGACAATTCTCGACACGGTTCCTAACCAAGAAAAATCAAATCGTTGATCGTCTGGATGCAGAGGCCCTTGCAGCCTTCAAACATAACATCCGCGACGAGTGGCTTGCCCGCACCTAGGATAGGAAAAGCCGAATCCATGGCAGCCCTCATAACGCCATGACCCGCTTATACTGAGAGGACAGCTGGCTAGCTCGTAGTAACAACTTGACCAAAAACCATGATAGTTCGGATACCAAGGACAACAATGGCAGGTCATGTCGCAACAAGCACAAGCGCCGCATTAACGGTGATAATACTGAAGATACAGCAGTCAATGCCGGATTCAGAGGCTCTAAACCCGGTCAACGGAAAAAGCCGTTCAAAAGAAATACTCAGGGCCCGTCCAATCTGGACCAAATACTCGATCGCTCGTGCCAAATACATGGCACCCCCGAAAAACTAGCTAACCACACCAACAGGGATTGTTCGGTCTTCAAACAGGCAGGCAAGTTAAATGCCGAACTCAATGACAAGGGGCTGCATAGCGATCACGAGGAGGAGCCCGGCCACGAACAATAGAGGATGTAAGGGCTTCCCCACAAGCATGTATGATGAACATGATATACGCAACCCACATACCCAAAAGGGAGCGGAAGCATGCACTAAGGGACGTATATGCGATGGAGCCAGCCGCCCAAGTTCAACCCATGGTCCTCCTGCCCGATCACCTTTGATCGAAGGGACCACCCCACTAGCATCCGCCATCGCGGATTCGCCGCATTGGTTATTGACCCAATCATCGACGGATTTCACCTCACTAGAGTCCCGATGGACGGCGGTAGCAGCCTGAACCTGCTCTATCGTGATACAAGTCGCAAAATGGGCATAGACTCCTCAAGGATTAAACCCACAAAGACGACCTTTAAAGGCGCCATACCGGTGTAGAGGCCAATTGTACAGGCTCGATTACACTCGAAGTGGTCTTCGGATCCCGGATAACTTCCGGCTTAAGAGTTAATCTTCGACATAGTCCCGCTCCACAGCCGCTATCACGCATCGCTTGGACGAACCGCATTTGTAAAGTTCAATGCGGTGCCGCACTATGCATACCTCACGCCAAGATGCCTCGCCTCGAGGAGTAATCACGGTCAATGGAAACACCGAACGCCTTCTCCGAACGGAGGAGCATACGGCGCCCTCGCAGCGGAGGTGCAAAGCAGCCTCTCACAACAATTCTCGAGTCCGCTACTAAACGTCCGGGCACCGCAAGCGCTACCGAGTAATCTACAACAAGACCGCTGGCATGATCTCGAGCACGCCAGAGTACCGCCCCAACCCCAGCCCTCGCGAAATTGCGGCCAAGTATTATGCGCGACATAACTACGCCCGAGATACCATGGGCATAAGGAGGGGCATGACCACGGCATGCCCGAATGCGCTCAACCTCACTAGGGGCCCCGATTGTGTCATTCTTTTCTTTCTTCTTTCTCTTACTTTCAGGACTCCGTTTTCAGAAGCCCCGTCGGCTCTAGAATTGCCGAACTCACGATGCAACAGCCAGGGAAGCAGGAAGCTACGTCGAGTGCCCAGGTGGTCTCTACTACGAGCATTATACCTGTTTTACATACCATTCCGCAGCTTACCCCTGGAGGGGGACATGTCAAATAATCCAATCCCTTGCTTATCGCACTATTTGTATCGTTCTGCTTTCATTGCAGTACCTTTTTGAATAAACAATACATAGCTTTTGCCTATTATTACACTCCTTTCTTTATCTATATATATGTTCATTCATGACACGTTGCACCCGTATGCTTTGGTACGGCCAATACACCAGGGGCTTAAGTACCCCAAAGATATGGTGTGATAAGTCCGAACACTTTCACAAGTGCGGCACCCCGAACTTATAGCATTATATGCATCGGTTCAATCATGTCTCGGTCAATAGTTGGGTTTTCCTGCTACCTTGTTTTGGTACCTTACGCCCGTTATATCGCTAAGGTAGCGCTGGGAGAACCACCGCGATTGTGCCCTCGTTGAGCTGGGTTGAGCACCTCGGGAGAAAGCTAAACTGACCGTCATGATAGGGCGAGAGCGGTCGCTGTTCGAGAGGTTTTTTCGGGTCCCTAAAGACTTATGCCGCTTAGAGCAAGGAGCCGGCATTGTCCGGCCAAGGCGTGTATAGCGCCCCGAACTCGGTCTTCCGAATACTAGGGGCTTCGCCAAAATTTAAAATTATAGAATTCTATGGCTAAGTGAGAGTGTTCAAGCACTATAGTCCGGTTGCCTTGTTCGTTGCATTGAGCGCCTCCCTCGAAGGACCCAAGAATGGGAACAAGAGTTCTCAAGTTTATCCCGATCACCCCAACACTCGTGGCATGGGGGTTGAAGCCAACGACTTGCCATCTCTCAAATTTGATAAACGGCCGCACAGAAGGTAATATTTTAAATTCACAAGTGTTGCTTAGCGCATATGAACAAGTTTTCAGCCAGACAGGATAACAAATGCGAGTCTATTAAAAATTACATCTTTGGAGCATTCACCGCTATAAAGGCGGGCACCTTCAGACGCCTCATAGTACATTTCGGCTTGCGATGCTCCTTGCCCGGCAAAGGGCCCGCCCTTCACAAGCTTCTCAAGATCCATCTTGCCCAAAGGCACTTTAGCAAGGGAAAGGGCCCGACGGGCACCTTCAATGCAGACGGAGCGCTTGATGACTTCAATCCATGGACATGCGCCCACCAGCCGCCGACTAGCACGAAGTAGCTCCTGTGCATGGCTTCCTTTGGCCACAACCAATTATGAGGCCCTTCATGGCCTGTTCGGCGACCTTAGGAGCTCGACCAGCTGCTTCACCTGGTCGCTCAGGGCACTGGATGTCCGCCTCAAAGATACCGAGACCAGAACACCTTTTCCGTCGAGCTCCCTCCTCGGCGCGGTAGAACGCGCAGCATCGTATACACTACGGGCAGATCTGCGAATGCTTCGAGAGCTCCGATTCGGGTAAGTAATAGATAATTCACTTTCACATGCTTGCTTTGCATAAAGAATGCCTTACCCGCCGCTATCTTCTTTAATGATTCAATTTCCGAGGGCTTTTTGGCTTCGCCTTAGCGGCTTTGGCGCTCTCAAGAGCCGAGGCGAGCTCGGACTCTCGAGTCTTCGAGTCATGCTCCAAACTCTCATGTTTTTCCACGAGAGCCTGGAGCTCTTGCCGCACCTCCACCACCCGCACCTCCTGCTTCTCTCGCTCGGTGCGTTCCGAGGCCGCTTTGCTTTCGGCCGTGGACACCGCTTCCTTCGTGGTCGCCACCTCGCTCGCGGGCCCCTACAATACCCACGTTAGTCCTGTCATTTTGCAACCAAATCCTTTCTATAAGGTATTACTTTAAGAAGGTATTACTTACCTTCCTTGTCCTCGAGCTGCTTCTTGGAAAGGCCGAGCTCGTTCTCGGACCGCCGAGGATCTGCTTCAATGCATTGACCTCCGCATGATCGCAAGGCGGCAGAGGTCAAGCGCAGCCTGAATTCTATATTGACATACTTATGTTAGATTCCTGCAGATATATTTTAGATTCTCAGTCCAGTTTTTCTTTCCGAACATCAACTAAGCATCAGGCTACCGTCTATGCGGTAATATTTTTACATATTCTAAACTTACCTCAAAGCCCGTTAGAAGGCTGGTATAGCCTCACCAGCCCGCTCTTGGCGGACTGAACTTTCGGATCACCACACTCATAAGAGTGCGGTGCTCCTCATCGATGGAGGCGCCGTTAAGCGCCTCCAGCAAGCTATCAGGTGCCTCCGGATGGACGGAGGTCACCGGCATCACAGTCTTGCCCTTCTTACGAAGGGGCCGCTTGCCGGACTTCGGAACCACTGAAGGTTCCGGTACGGAGTCCGGCACAGGGCCGGTCTTGGAGCCCTCTGGGGTTTCGCCCCCTTTGCGCCCGGAGTCCAGGAGGTCGCCTTGCGGCGCCTCCAGGACCACCTCCTCCTGGTGGGGCCCCTTTTGGGACTCCACCGCGGTGCCGTCTGCGCCACGAGGAGAGGAGGCGGTCGGAAGTGAAGTGCTATTCACATTCGACGAACCTAGGGAGCCGCCGACGAAGCGGCGAGCCTGTCCCCAGGCGGGCTACATGGTTATATTCGGCGTTAGAAGACACTATGCGACAAATAAAAAGTCCTGAGCTATTCTCGAGCCTGACACTTACGATCTCGCCAGGCTTGGCGTTCACAGGCCTCCTCCTCGTCGTTGTCGGCGTTGGTGGAGAAGTCCGGAGGAAGGGTCCTTCCTTTCTTTGACCCTCCGCCTCCCGGGCCGGGCGGCCTTCCTTTCTTCTCTCCCCACTAGGGAGAGGCTTTTTTCCTCCTCCCGGTCCTCGTGGAGGATTCTGCCTCGATGTCGCCGGACGATGAGTCCGACAAGACCTGGCGCCGAGCGCTTCGAGTTCCCGTGGCCTTCTTCTTGGTTTTCTTCTCCGCACCACGTGAGGTGCCGGAGCCAGCAGCCTGGCCAATCGGGCGTCCACTGGTCTTCCGGCAAGGGGACGAGCAGTTAATCTGTCCGGACGTCTTCAGCCAGTCCTGTCAAAGGTTAGGGACTTTTAGATCCCGCATAGAGTCAAACTATGAAAAAAGAGTTCCATAAAGGGTAAAATAACTTACCTCGCTTGCTTGACGCTGCGAGCTGAATCGCGATCTTCGGTAGCGGATGCGGAGCTTCAGCGCCCTTTGAACAGCACCTTCCACCATCTTCGCACGAGTGTCAAGAGCCGCTCAGGTTTGGTGCTGTGCCGATCAAACTCCCACAAATTGAAGGCCCTTTGCTGGCATGGGAGAATCCGCGGATGAGCATCACCTGGATTACGCTGACAAGCTTGAGATTCTTGTCCACCAGGTTTCCGACGAGGTTTGGAGTCCGACAGCTCTTCCAATCACCCCACGCCAGCCCGTCTCTTTCTATGATGTGAGCCGTGGGGAAGCCATATCGAATTGGGGCCGCTGCCCATTGAGAGTCGCGCTGCGGTGAAGTAGAACCACCCCGATTATGCACCCTTTATGGTCTCCACAAAGGATCCTCGAGCCATAGGACGTTGGCCATCCCGCCCAAAGATGGCACCTCCGACTCCGGCATGGCGCCCACTACCTTCGCTCGACATTGAAGGTCTTCAGCCAAAAGCCGTGGGGCTGGATGCATAGGAAGGCCTCGCACACGACGATAAACGCCGAGATGTTGAGGATGAAATTCGGGGCTAGATCGTGGAAATCTAGGCCGTAGTAGAACATGAGCCCCCGGACGAATGGGTGAAGTGGATACCCTAGTCCGCGGAGGAAGTGGGGGAGGAACACCATCCTCTCATGGGGCCTGGGGTGGGATGAGCTGCCCTTGTTGGGGAGCCGACACACGATGTCGCCGGACAAGTATCCGCTTTCCGATCTTTTTGATGTGCCCTCCGTGAAGGAGGAGGCCATCCACTGCCTCCCGCCTCCCGACATGGTTGGAGAAGGTTGAGGTGGGATGTGCGGACTTGGGCGCTGGAGCTCGAAAAGTGGAAATGGATGAGCAAAGGAGGAAGAAGGCGAGGTTAAAAGGTGGATCCTTATCCCTTATATGGACGGACGGCTATGCGCCCCCGCCACTGGTAAAACTCGCTATCTCCAAGCGCCAGAATCATCGATGGGAATCCCGAAATAAGGGGCAAGATCTCGCCTGTTAGGGCGTGCTAAGGAAACCGCCCGCTAAAACGCTACCGAGGTGGAACAGAAACGATTCGTGATAAAGGCCTGGCCGTGGTGTGATGTCACACTGAATACGCCACAGAGCTGCAAAGGTTATTCTCTACTGGTGGTACGTGGGACTTGTTTTGCGAGCGGACACTATCCTTGTGTTCAAAATCTTCTATGAAGTATTCATAGGAGGAACCCGCCTTGCAATGCCGAAGAAAGTATGCACGCCGGATTCGTTGTCATTGAAGCCTAGTTCAGGGCTACTTGAGGAGTCTCGATTAGGGGTGTCCGACAGCCGAACTATCACCGCTGGCGGACTCTGGACTATGAAGATACAAGATTGAAGACTTCGCCCCGTGTCCGGATGGGACTTTCCTTGGCGTGGAAGGCAAGCTTGGCGATACGGATATGTAGATCTCCTACCATTGTAACCGACTACATGTAACCCTAACCCTATCCGTATCTATATAAACCGGAGGGTTTTAGTCCGTAGGACGAACAACAATCATACCATAGGCTAGCTTCTAGGGTTTAGCCTCTCTGATCTCATGGTAGATCCACTCTTGTACTACCCATATCATCAATATTAATAAAGAAGGAGTAGGGTTTTACCTCCATCGAGAGGGCCCGAACCTGGGTAAAAACATCGTGTCCCTTGTCTCCTGTTACCATTCGCCTAGACGCACAGTTCGGGACCCCCTACCCGAGATCCGCCGGTTTTGACACCGACAGCCTCCTTACTGTCCCCCTTGATGGTGATGATGCCCTTGCTCCCTGGCATCTTCATGAGGTTGTAGGCCGGGTGAGTCGCCGCCATGAATAGCGAGAGCCGTGTACCCGAGGATGGCATTGTACGGGAGACCGATGCGGGCGATGTCGAAGTCCACCAGCTCGGTGCGGTAGTTGCCACATGTGCCGAAGGTGACAGGGAGGCGGAACTGCCCCAGAGAGTGGGCAGCTCCACCACCCACTCCCGAGAAGGGCTTGCTAAGGCTGAGCCGCTCGAGCGGCACGTGAAGAAGGCTGAAGGCTTCTACGGAGAGCAAGTTGAGGCCGACACCGCAGTCGATGAGGGTCTTGGTAACGGCCACGTTGTAGATGGTGGGCATGCAGAGCATTGGGAGCATGGCGAAGCTGGTGGTGGAGTCGGGGTGGTCTTCTGAGCCGAAGGTGAGGTCGGCCTCTGGCGCAGCCCAACCCGGCGGAGCCCCCGGGCGCTTGGAGGTGGCCCTGATCCGACGGTGGAACGGCTTGACGTGGCGGCCTGAGGGCTGTGCTTGAGAGCCGCCCAGCAGGGCCGCAACTGCGTGGTGCGCCGGCACCGCGTAGCGAGCGGTGAAGAGGTCACGGAGTTCCCCCCAGGAGGCCACCGTGGATCCCGGGAGGTTGAGCAGCCAGGCGTGCGGCTCACCGACAAGGGCCATGGGGAACCAGTTGGCATGATCTTGTCGTTGCTTCCGGCTTCGAGGACAGCCTCCTCGTACGCCAGCAGGAACAACATCGGGTCTGCCGCGCCGTTGTAACGCGGCGGCATCTCTGACTTGAACTTGGTTGGCCACCGCACTCGCCGTAGGGCGGGGACCAGGGATCGGTACCCAGACTCCCCACTGTTGATGTCGGCCGCTGAGGTGGATGGCGGGGCACCTGCCATGGGGGCAATGTGCGGCGGCGCGGGGCGCAGGTTGGTGGAGAGGAGCTCCGATGCACCTCACCTGGCGCGCCAAATGTCGGATGTGGGGTTCCGCAAACCCTTAAGGTTCAACATTAAAAGCGCGCTAATTCTTTCCTCCCACCGATCTATGCCCTAGCTCGCTAAGATCTCATGACGAACTCGGACTTAACTCACGACACGTAAAGACATGAGATTTATACTAGTTCGGCCAACGCTAGGTGTAATACCCTACCCAAAGGTGGTGGTGGTGGATTGCCTCTTGGGCTGATGATGAACACAGATGAGGGAAGAATAGCCTCCTGAGGTTGAGGTGTTCTTGTGCTTGGTGTCTTAGCGGGTGAGAGCTGGATGAACTGCTCGATGGCCCTACTGTGGTGGCTAGCTCTACTTATATAGGCCCTGGTCCTCTTCCCAAATATTGAGCGGGAAGGGAGCAAACAACGGCGGGCAAACTTGAAGGGGGACAACTAGTACAAGCTATCCTGACAAAAGTGGTCTTCGCCTGCAAAAGGCTCTGATGGTGACGATGTCTTGGGCTCCATGGTGACCTCCGTCTTGCCGTCCTTTTGTTCTTGGTCTCGTTGCACCAATATGGCAACCTTTGCCTTATGCCTCGGTACTCCTCGCCTGCGCTGGATTCCTTAGCACCAAAGAGGAAACAAGGACGCGGCGCGCTCTGGTGCCCGCCTGGCGCCCGCTTGGCGTCGATCGTCATGGCTCACGTCACGAGAGCCTCATGAGGTTTGCCCCGCCTTGATATCTCTGCTCCTTGTGAGCCTGCCTGACTAGGCCACTCCCGAGGAGGTCCTGCGTCGTCCGCCTCGCGCGGCTTGGCCCCTCGCGAGGGTCTTGGATGCCTTGTTGATGAATATGGGCCGTACGGCCTGCTGGCTTAGCCACGCCGCGGGCCGCAGGCATGCAAGTCTGGGGACCCCCGTTTCCAGAACACCAACAATGTCCTGCTTCGGCTCAGTCTCCCCTTTCTATCCTTGCGACGGCTTGGTGCCCTACGCCGACAGGTCCCGGTCCCCAGACAGGATGCAGACGTCGCTGGTATGCCAGGTCGCGATGCCGTGGTCAAGGCCAAAAGGTGAGCGGCCCGAGGTCCAGTAAGAGCTCCTGAGATGCGATGCTCAGGAGGTCCCCTTTAGCGTGCAAGAGGCCACCAAGAGGTAAGAAAGGGAGGCGACGTTGCCGTGGCAGGGCTGCAGTAAGTGAGAATCCCGTGTCGTAGCGATTGATTGGTCCGAGCGCGAAACTTATCTTGGCAGTCTGGAGTCGTTTCCTTGCGTTGCACCAGACTTGTGCGTCGGCAGTCGTGGCGCAGCTAGGTTAGGCCCGTGCGTGCTTCCCTTCCTCCCAATGCTCTCCTTCGTGCTCTACGTCCTCACACAACAAAAAAAGTACACTTCCGTGATGATACGTGTTTGTCACAGTAGGTCACGTTTTCTGTCATGCATGTACATCCATGACAAATTTATGACAAAATCAAGATAGTCATACTTGTCTTTGTCAGAGAAGTGTTCCATGACATTAAAATTATCATCACGAAGTGTTCACTTCCATGATGATAAATCGCGCGTCACGTAAGTGCTTTTCGCCAAGGGTGACCGACACGGCATCCACCGTAACTTAACGCTGTTAAGCTATCGGGTCCGGTTTTGGATCTGATAACCCGTTAACAGCCCCGACCAATGGGGATTTTCCATGTGTAAAATCATCATTGGCTGGAGGAAACACGTGACGGCTCACTGTTGGGACAGATGTCATCCACTCATTGGACACAAAGCGCCTATGATACGTCGACACATGGCACGTCGCAACAGAGGCCCATTCCTGTGAAAAGGCTGGCCCGTTTGACTTGGTCAAAAGGTGGTGGGCCGGCCCACGGCAAGCCTATTAACGGCCTGTTCGCATATAGCCCATTTACAGCCCGCTAACCCAGGGCCTGTTTACGGCCTAACCGAATTAGGCCCACTAGCGTCATCTGGGCCGTCCAATATAATTCCAGCCCGTTTTAACTTCCGGCCCATGTATGGCCCATGACGTCTTTCGGCCCATATGAGGCCCTTACTACTCTTGGCCCATTAACGACCCGTGGTAAAACTGGCCCCTAATGAACAGTCTATCACTTTATACCCATTAACGGCACGTGGTGAAACTGGCCCGTAATGAACAGTGTATCACTTTATACCCATTAATGGCCCATTATTCCATTGGGCCATTTCCAGCCCATGCTATCTTTCGGCCTTCTCGGGGCCCATTTGTTGTTGGGCTCATTTCCACATTCGTTTACTTATGGCCCGTTACTGTCATTTTATGCTTGTGGGTCAAATTCAGCCCGTGGTTACAGTCGGCCCATTTGTGGCCCATTAATACATTGGGTCGTTTTCATAGCGTCATCAAAATACGGCCGATTAACGACGGCCCATTATGGTCGGCCCATGAACGGACGATTTCAACTCTAGCCCATTTACGGCCATAATGTGGTTTGTTATTGGCCCATGTTTAGCCAACCGGTCATAAGCCCGTAGAAGGCCCATTGATGATACGACCCATAGAAGGCCCATTGTGTCTACGGCCCGTATAAGGCCCATTGTTTCTATGCCACGTAGAAGGCCCATTGTTTCTACGGCCCTTAGAAGGCCCATTGTTTCTACGGCTCGTAGGAGGCCCATGTAAACTATAGCCGGTGGGCATCAAATTTTGCCACCAGTGCAAATATAGGGAACACCCTACACTATACAAAAATGGCTTGCTGTTTTCTTCAGACGGTGGCTGCCACGTTAAGAAAAAAAATTGTATCGCACCAAAACAAATTATAACTATAAAACAAAAGGAAGGTTGGCATAAAAGTTAACGGTCTAGCAGATAAATGCACCACTAGAAGTTCAGATGCTCAGTTCATTGACCTGACTGTTATGTTTTCATGTTGTATTGTCCGATGGATCACCATAACCTTCGCCTTCAGTTCTCCTAGGCTCCTGAACAACATAGCAAATGTCTGATAGTCTGGTTTTGAAAACCATGCATATCTTGACAACATCGAACAATGTCTCTCCTTGTTTCACAAAGGGTTTCTGTTAGGGAATGGACTTGTGTCCGGAGCGCAGATACAACATTGTTTTGAGCTTGCATATCTTGATCATGAGGCAGTTTGGACGAGATTTCCTAAACAACGAACCCAGTATTACGCATGAACGTGCTTTTGGCACTGTTAGTGGACAGGTATTGACCCACTGCAGCAAGAGCTGACATTGCGGTTATAGTTGCCTCGCCACCTTCAGAAGGTGGCAGTTCCACCATTTTTCCATAGCTCTCTGAAAAGTTGTGGTTTTACATTAGTAGTACCAGAACAGAAGATATTAAGGAGGCACCAAAACCAAACAAATAGCTTTGGTCTATATACATAACTTATTCTGGTGAACCCAAGTAAAATAATAGTTGTATTTTATTGCAAAGTACATAATAAAACTAGGTTCCAAACATATGACCCTGTACCATCGCTAATGTATTGTCTATTTCCACTACAAAAAAAATACACTTCCGTGATGATACGTGTTTGTCACAATAGGTCGCGTTTTTTGTCATGCATGTACATCCATGACAAATTTATGACAGAATCAAGATAGTCATACCTGTGATGTTGTAGAAGTGTTCCATGACATTACCAAAATTATCATCACGGAAGTGTCCACTTCCATGACGATAAATCGCGCGTCATAGAAGTGCTTTCGTCAAGGGTGACTGACACGTGGCATCCACCGTAACGGAACGCCGTTAAGCTATCAGGTCGGGTTTTGGATCCGATAACCCGTTAACAGCCCCGACCAATGGGGATTTTCCACGTGTAAAATCATCATTGGCTGGAGGAAAACACGTGTCGGCTCACCGTTGGGACAGATGTCATCCGCTCATTGGACCGAAGGCGCCTATAATCTGACGACACGTGGCACGCCCAACAGAGGCCCATTCTCGTGAAAAGGCCGCCCGTTTGACTTGGTCAAAAGGTGGCGGGCCGGCCCACGGAAAGCCTGTTAACAGCCTGTTCGCATATAGCCCATTTACAGACCACTAACCCAGGGCCCGTTACGCCCTATCCGAATTAGACCCAGTAGCATCATCTGGGCCGTCCAATATGATTCAACCTGTTTTAAGTTCCGGCCCATGTGTGGCCATTGACTTCTTTCGTCCCATATGAGGACCTTTGTAACTCTTGGCCCATTAACAACCCGTGGTGAAACTGGCCCGTAATGAACAGTGTATCATTTATACCCATTAACGGCCCATTATTCCATTGGGCGTTTCATTTAAGTTATCTTTCGGCCTTCTCAGGGCCCATTGATTCTTGGGCTCATTTCCAGCATTCGGTTACATACGGCCCATTACTGTCATTTTCTGCTTGTGGGCCTAATTCAGCCCGTCGTTACGGTCGGCCCGTTTGCGGACCGTTAATACGTTGGGCCGTTTTCATGTCAAAAAACCCGTTGGGCTGTTTTCATAGAGTTATCAAATACGGCCTATTAACGACCCTTTATGGTCCATGAATAGTACGACCCATGATTGGCAAAATGAAGATATGCCCCGTAGAAGGCCCATGGATCCTACGGCCCGTATGAGGCCCATGGATCGTACGGCCCGTAGAAGGCCCATGGACCGTACGGCCCATAGAAGGCCCATTGATCCCTAAGGCCCGTATAGAAGGCCGATGGATCCTACGGCCCGTATAGAAGGCCAATGGTCCTACGGCCGAACGAAGGCCCATGGATCATACGACCTGCAGGAGGACCATGGTTACAACAGTCCGTGTGTTGGCATGATTATTTTGGCCTAGTTACCAAAAATAGGCTATTGTGGCCCCTAGAAAAACACAGAAAAAGAACTGCAGTGACTACAAGCAAACAACTAAACAAGACAATAATGGAATAAATAAGGAAGCAATTAAGGCTAGCCTATTACCGCTATTACACATTTTACATCCACTGGGCATCAAAATTTGCCACCGGTGCAAATATAGGAACAAAGCAAACATATTACATACATCGCCGTCAAAATTGGCCACGGTGCAAATAAGCGCGGCACCAAAACAAGAGCATAATGAAACAACGGAAGAGCTCAAGAAGCGTTATCCTGGTATCCACCATCTTGGCAATAAGCTTAGCAAGCTGATTAGCTTTGTCCTGTTTGGCGCTAAAATCCTCCAACGCTTGTTGTTGCACCAGAAAGTATGCATCTGAATGCTCCAGGGACTTCCGCAGTCCTTCCGCTTCTTGTCGCAGCATAGCTGATCGATGTCTTTCAGCTTGTAGTTGAGACTCAAGAAACCGAACTGATTCAGACAGTGAGTTTGAATAGCTTGTGCATGCGTTAGTGGCCAGTAACTCGAACACTAAACCAAGACAGGACTTTGGGGTTGTCTCGCTATCTTCAAGATAGTCTTCCTTAGCTGTTTTATCAGCTTTGTTGGAGACCAACAAGGATGTGTCACTATCCCGAACCTTATCTGCATTACTTCCTTTACCATTGCTTAATAAGGCACTCGTCCCCAATATTACATCGACATTCTAAAAGAAGAAACAAGCAGACACATAACAAGTTTAGCATGTACTAGTATATGAAACTCATTTCGGTGAACCAATTCATTAGTAAGGTGGACAGGATTAAACTACCAAGTCTTCTATTGCCAAGTACTAGTACATAATAAAAGCATCAAACAAACATATATCTATGTCCTATGGTCACTGCATTGTCTTGCCAAATCAAAATAGAGACACAGTTCAAATCATATCAGTTCAAGACAAAGCAGGAGTGAAAGAATACAAAGCGTGGGAAACTACACAGCACAACAAGATTTCAGATGGGTACCACGGGTCTACATGTACAACAACACTATTGGCTCTGTTGTGATGCTAGTAATGTGCATGATATGAAAGTCAACTATATACACAATTGAAATTGAAATCAACAGAGCTATTGATAAGAGCAAACCTGTTAAAGAAACATGCGTGAACATACTTGTTGTGCCATTGGAGTTTCGATTGGATCCTTCAATTTAAAAATAAGTTTGTATGAGTAAATACAGTGATACAAGAGCAAAGCAATCATAGTTAAAAAAAGGCGCGCCTAAGCGAGCGCTTAAGTGCACCTAGGCTCTAGGCGTTGGCAAAATGAATTGCGCATAACTATGCATAATCTATGCATAACTGCGTATAAGCATGCGCTTTGGTCAGTAAAGCGCAAGGCAGTGGCAAAACGCACAATTAACGCCTAGCGCTTTTTTGAACTATGATAGCAATGGAATCTTAAATTAGAACAGTTGTTCTTCAGGTTTAGGCACTTTTTCTACATGAACAAAGTACAGTAAGATGCAAGAATAAAATACTTAAAAATAGAAAATGAGCTCATAGACCTTACCACATTCTTGGTTCGGACCATCTGAGAACAAGCGTTCCGATCATCGTCCGATAAATGTGTCTCAGGAGAGCGTAAGGGAATTTGATGAGTTTCTTTGCGGTGAAGTACATTTTTTCTTGGTAATTCGAATCGCCACCAAGCATTCTTGAAGATAGCAGAGGTATTAGCACAGGTTACCTCATCCCGAGTTTCCAAATCGGTCCTTCTCTATAGAAAAATGGGAAAATTTGTTGTATTATAACCATCATGGAGGTAGGATGTATGGGCGAAGCAAAGTAATTGCCATGAATAACATTACTTACACATAACTCCTGGACAAACACCTGCAACTGGCATTTTCCTTCATCTTCAGTATAATATTTCCAAGATGGGAAGATACGCACATATGATTTAACAACATCAAATGCGATAGATGCTAAACTACGTTGGCTGGTTGTGCTTCCTCCACAGGAATAGGCGTACTAACCGGTGGAGTTGGGGTTCGCCGTGATAATCTTGACCCTTTGGGCTTTGGAGCTGCCTTACTAACTGCTCTTGTTTGGGAGCCTGTGGTGGAGATGGTCTTGTGTCAACAGGAACTAGGTTACTATCGGCTGGGGTTGGGGTTAGATTGGGTGAAGCTGGTTCTCTGTCCATCGCAGTAGGGGTACAATCTGCGAGAGTTTGGGTTATGTGTGGTAGGGCTGGTTCTTGTGCATGTAAACCGGGGTGCTATCTCCACCAAGAGGTAGCACTGTTTTATTGAAGACCGTGTTTTATTCCGCTGAATCTGGCATCACCGCTCCAATTCAAATGGCTGATAAACAGGAAACATAGTTGAATGTACAGACATTGTATGAGAGACAGATGCAATAGATAGTGTGGAAAAAAGAGGGCATGAAATAGTTGACATGTATATTGTTTAACTAAAACGGATAGCATGACATAATTTCACATATATGATGTCTATCTAAACTGGATAGCATAGCATAACATAATTCAAAGATATGATGAATAACTAAACAGGATCGCATGACATAATTCACCTACATGTTATCTAAGTAATCAGGATCGCATCATTTAATTCACATATGTGATTTATATGCTAAATAGAGGGCATTCGATATGATGTCTAAACTAAGAACATGGTGTTGAATATTGTGTATATGATGTCTAAACTATGCAATGCAAGACACCGTATGCATGATATGAGTAGTATAACCGTGCCAAGTTAGAGCATACACCTCAGTGGGGGAATAGGACTGGTCATCTATCTCTGAATCCATCTCTGAGGAGCTATCGGGACCCAACAAGAGATCTTCTTCGACAGGTAGCACTGTCTGCTCTGAAGGCCTTGTTTTCCTCCAGATTTTTCCATCTCCCACCCAAATGGCTGATTCACAGGAAGAGTAGTTTAATGTACAAACATTGTCGACAAATGGAAATGTAATGAAGAAAAGGATGGGCAAGATATCATTCAAATATATGATGCCTGGTTAAACAGGATGGCATTGCACATTTCACATATATTATGGCTGGCTAAAAGACATGAGACTGCATAATTCCCATATATGATATAGAAACTAAAAGGTGGCATTACAGAACATGTCTAAACTAAGCAGATGACATATATGATGTCAAAAGTAGGCCTTTGCAAGGCAACATATGCATGATATGACTAACATCATCATGCCAAGGTGAAACAAACACCTTGGGGGTAAATAGGAGTGGTCGGGGGCGTGCAGATACGCCTCAGAACAGATATCTTCCTCTGGATTACAATCTGGAGAGGGGTGGGGAGGGTTTGCCATTGAACCCACCATGGAGTGATGTCTGCATGACATTGTATTCCCGCACAAAACTCTTCTCTTTTTCTCTACATGTTCAGCATGACTGTGTACAATATCTGACATGCATATGAAAAAAATATGGTGAGATTATGTAAGGAGAGCATGCAGAAATTTAGAGTGATGGTAACAACCAGTGGATCGGCGTTTTTCCGTTGAACCAAAATAGCCCTAATGAATCGACGTGATGTATAGTAATAAGTGATGCAACAAGTGTACAACCTCTTTCTTTGTAGCTGTGTCGACCTCGGCATCATTGGGTTGGTCATTTGAAGCGAGTTGAGGCGAGAGGTGGCTGTCGGAGTTGTGGAGGAAGATCGAGGAATCAGAGATAGCGTCCGGGGCACTGCTGCTCTGTTGTGATGGATCATTCATCGTTGGAGCAGCGGTGAGCCATAAGGCGTCAAGGCTGAAGCAGCACAAGACAAACATCGTCAATCTCAAGTGGGATTCTAATAGCATCTCCAATAGATGATGTAAAATGGATGTAAAATTAACATCACCAAAAACCACCTGACTACAACAGATGAGGTAAAAACTGTTGACTCTGAACTTAACTCTCAAAACTGAAATTTACTGTGGAATCTGAATGCTACTGTCGAAACTGAACGCAATGGTAGCAGAGAGGCACTTGACATGTAGTTTAGGGAGGGCCTGCAGTTCATCTTCAACCTGCACCCCCTGAGCCGCTAGCCACCACCGGCCGAACCGCCGACCCCAGCGCCGCCTCGCCGCCCCGAAACAACTCGCCACCGTCGCCCCGGCCAGCCCTTTAGCCCCCCCCCCGCCCCCACCCTGAACCCTAAGATAGATAGTGGGGTACCTGTCCGGCGAGCCCCCGTCCCCTTCTGGTGGTTCTTCCTTAACTCAGGCGAGCCCCCACCCCCAACCCCTGAAAATTGACTGACCCAAAAGTCGATTCAGTCGACTGAAGTGTGGCTTAATCGGAGCAGAGCAGCAACACGATCAAGGGAGAGCAGCAGCAGCAGCTGGGCGAAGCGGCGATCGGCGAGAGCGGAGCAGCAGCAGCAATAGCGGCGGGCGGCGAGCGAACAGCAGCAGCAGATCCGGCTGGTATGGAGCAGTGCCGCCGAAGGGCCTCGCACTGGGGGAGAGCCGCCGTGGAGATGTCGCGCGCGGAGCCGGCTTCAAGGTAGCCGCTCCATGGGGGTGCGGGATGGAGCACCGTCGGTGCCGGGAGGTCGAGTTAAGAAGAAGGTGCGATCCGATGAGTGTACAAACTCTTTGGTGGCGCCGAGTAGGCCTCGTCTTCGTTCGAGGAGTCGGTGAGGATGCTACGGTTCCGGTGGAGCAGGTTAAGGCGGCGTTGTGGGGATGGCGCAGCCGGGATAGACGAGGCGATCGTCGAAGCAGCTCCTTGGAGGTGGAGGACTGGGCGGCTGAACCGGCGGGATGGCGAGATGGACGACGGATCCTCATCCGGTGAGGTGGACGAGGGACGTCGAGCTGTTGCGGTGGACGACATCGTCGGGGAAGAGGCTCCGGTTGGGCAGCGGTGGCGTGGCGGACGGAGGAGGTGGGGTTTAAATGGTGGGCGGAGAGGTTATGGCGGCTGGGATTTCGGATGGCGAAAAGGGGTGAAAGCATGACTTAGGGGCGCTTGTCCAAAATGTAGGGTGTGTTACAAAAGTACCCCCCACCGATTTGAACTAAGCGGCCCTTCGGCTCGAGGGTTAGAAGGGGATTTCGCGTGTCGGATTTGGCAGGTGGAGGAGTTTTCCGCGTGTTGTAATTTCGGGATAGCAAGGGCGGGTTGTGAAAGGCGCCAGTTTTGGGAACACGATATCTGAATTTTGGGATATAACAAGACGCGGGTTGAATTTTAGGGACAAGCCTAACGTGTAGTAATATTGTACATGTACGTACCAAATCAATTTGCACTTCCCTAAACCAAAAAGAAAACGAAAAAATAAAACTATTCACACCACACAAAGAGAGAGTCTTGCCCCATTTTACTATACAAATTCTATTCAAAGCTACTCCCTCCTTCCATCTATATAGGGCCTAATGCGTTTTGTGATGCTAACTTTGAGCAAATATTAGAGCAATGATATATGACATGCAACTTACACAAAGCACACCGTTAACCTCGTTTGTGAAAGGTTCTTTCAATGATATAATTTTCACATTGTGCATGTCATGTACTATTAATCTTGTCAATAGTCAAAAGCGGTCTTAAAAATCTCATTCGCCCTATATAGATGGAAGGAGGAATATGAATCCATGTTATGTCCGATTAATTTTTTTCGCTTGCTATATAATGCATGTAACCTACTCATACCAACATTTTAGTGCATTCCCAGTGTCTATACTACCGCTGCAATTCGAACTAAATTTGAATTCGTTTCTCTATTTCAATAAGAATCTACAATCATGATTGTTGCCAACTTCAACCATCATAGTTTCCTTGCTATCCATGAGATATAAATCGGATGACCTATAATGCAGGATGGCAGGCACACCATCATCAACAACTCTGTTTTTTATAAGAGTAGAGATAAAATATATTAAATGTAGTATAACATGTTCATAAACACACCATGTGTATCACCGTTATATATATTCACACATGCGTCGGTTTAAAACACTATGATAAATTCTTCAAATATCCGAATTCACTTTTTATAATGAAGTATATATGATCTCTATTCGTCTTTTACACCCACACAACCCTCTTATCTTTGTAGCTAGCGCTAACTTTCTCTTGTGCATGCACGCCCGCATCCTCTCACCCTCCCTCAGCATTCTCTAGCTCCATCAGCGCAAATTTGTCGTTTCACTTTAGGTCGTTCACCCACGGTGTGTGTAGGCCCCCAACTCCTTCTTTACGGCACACATCGATCGATATGCCTCTCTAGCCAGGTGTGCCTAGCACAAACACAAGCTTCCCCTCTTCTCTTGTCACGGTCCATGCCTCACTCCCACCACTCTTTTCATCGTTCTCATACTCAGACCTCCTCCCTTCGATATAGTATGCCTCTCGTACCAGCTCCTACATGCATCCCTCTATCTCTATCCTTCTCCTCGTGCCTCGTTTGCTTCTAACACACACATGCATGTATACCGATCGATCTCCCGACATATACCTGGATCGACTTTAACTACCCCCCCCCATCGATCGACGTACCTCACAAGTTATGTCTCTCCTTTCTCTAGCAAAGGGCGATTGATCTTCGTATGTAGTTATGTCTGCTTACCACAGCCACATCGTCCCCCCTCATCATTCATGCATGCCTCCTTACCCGTCTCTCACACGCACGTGCACAGACAACAAGCAGCCATGTCCTCTCTTATTGATATTGTGGGCGTGCCCTCCGTTTGTCTAGCAAGCCTATCCCACCATTTGTTAGAAGCAACTCCACTACCACCCCCTCCAACACTCTAGCTCTGTCTCTCTCCCAACCTTATTCCTCTCCTGCGCATATGCATGGATGCCGATCGATCTCCCTTAATACATGGGCAGATCGATCTCCTTAATACATGAGGTAGGCCTCTGTCCTCCTCCACTCATATACCAGCCATTGTACCTCTATAGTTAATTGGGCCTCCCTATTCTGTCGGTGTACTAGAGTAGGGGTACCCTAGTACCCCGAACTCGTGCACCAGGCGATTCTGCACCAGCGGCGAGGCTGGCTGGTGACCGTCAAGATCTTCCATGGCTCCTTTGGAGCCATTCAAGAACAAAGTGATCAAGGCCCCGGCAAGAGGAGCTTGTCGGGAAGGCCACTCGAGGCACGAAGAAACAAGACCCGGCAAGAGGAGCTTGCCGGGAAGGCTGGTGATCGACAAGCTCCCAAGCACGACAAAGGATTCAGCCGCGGCAAGGTGCTTGCACTTGCGAGCAGCCTCTCTTCATCTCCGCTCCAGCTCATCCGCCAGCGTGGTCATGCAGGGGCCATTTCGAACGCAGCGTGTCGAAGGGCTGTGCCGCCAGCTGGGAGCAGCGATAAGCGGCTGACAAGCTACCATCGTGGCGAACGAAGCGCGCTTGCGGTCCCTGTTGCCTTGTTTGGCGGCGGGGCGGGCATTATTACTCTTGTCCCTTGCCGTCGAGTTAGGTATAGATCATCTGTACCTTTGTACAAAGCGGAGTACCAACCTCTGTTTTTACTATTCTACCCTTATCTACTTGCCACTGTGGTGACCTTGTGCCTATAAAGGAGGCCCAAGTGCAGCGAGAAAGGGTTCGGTTAAACTTTCGTTCGATTCACTCGACTCATACGAGACCACACTCGCTTCAGCTAGGTTTTGTAGCTCCCATTGCTCCCTAGCAAGAACACAATAGAATCAACCAAGCAGCAGTAGGAGTATTATCTCTCCGGAGAGCTCCGAAGCTGGGTAAATCTGCTCGTGTGCATCACTTCGATCCGCTCTTCGTGCATTCTCCGCCCCCCTCCGAACCACAAGGGACCCAGGTCCCATAGGTGTCCGTGGGACACGATCAGCTTCCCCGACATCTTTGGCGCGCCAGGTAGGGGGCGTCGAGGTTGTGTGAACCCGATCCAGCATTCACCACGAGCAACAATCTTCATCATCATCATCAGCATGCCACGGGAAGAAGAAGACTTGGTGGCGGCAGGGTCCGTCCGCGTCAACCCACCACCACCGGAGCAGGCGAGTGGTGGGGAAGACACTTAGCGGAGGAACGGCGCCGACGAGAGAAGAACAGACGCCGCCAGGTCCAAGGACAAGGCGGCGCAAGCTTTGGCGTCCGAATCCGCACCACGTCCTTCTCAAGAGGCGCAGGAACGACAGCGTCACGGTGCCCGCAGCACCATACGTTCGATCGATCAAGGCCAAGCTGGAGGATCCCGAGGCCCTCGAGACCCACATGCACGCCAGCATGCCGGTACGAGCGGGGTACGGTCGATTGGGCGGGATGCTGCTCCTCCTAACTTGGTTAGGAGTCCGAGCACATCCCGTTCTTCGCTCCGTACGCCGTTGCCACCCACTACTCCAGCGTTAGCCTTGGCGAGAGCCCAACTGCTTTTAGACTACCCTCCAACGGCCGACAAGGTCGACGAGTGGAGGTCCACCATCCAGATCCTCATCGGCTTTGCCAACGGCGACGTCCCACGGCAACCAAGCACCTCGCAGCCGCGGCAAGGCGACAAGGCACGAGCCGGTGGTGTCGAGACCTGCGGGGGTGCAGCCACCGTGCACTCCCCTTCCCGAAGGCCAAGATCGCCGACTCGCCGGATCCACCTCGGCAGCGACTCCACAGCGTCGTCGGATCTGCGAGCTCGTCGCGTCCAGCGCCAAGTTCTTCGAAGCGGCAAGAAGAAGACGCTTCGAACCCGCGCCGAGCGCCGAAGAGAAGCGCGGCGTCAATCGACCACGCAGCAGGGCCCGCTGTTGACATGCATGCGCCTGGAACCAGGTGACTTGCCGTCGCGGTAGGTTGCCTCGTTCACCCGTGAGCTGCGGCAAGTCCCGATGGCCCGACAGGAAAAACTTCAAGCCGATGTGCGGAGAAGTATGATAGCGGGGCGCACCCATCGGAGTTCCTCAACATCTACACCATCGCGGTGCAGTCTGCGGGGGGACGAGACGACAAGATCCTCGCCAACTACTTCCCTCTGGTGCTCAAGCCAAACGTCAGGTCTTGGCTCATGCACTTGCCGGACAACTCCATTTCTTCTTGGGCAGATTTGTGCCATCAGTTTGTCGGCGCCTTCACAGGCGGCCACAAACCTCATGGCCAAGAGAGTGACCTTCACCTGCTCGCCCAGAAGGAAGGAGAGTCCCTACGCAAGTTCATCCAGAGATTCAGCCATGTGCATTACAACATCCCAGATGTCCACCCTGCCGTGGTGATCAGCGCGTTTCATCAGAATGTGCGGAACCGCAGGATGAGGGAGGAGATGGCGATGTGCAAGGTCAAGGACGTCAGTGAGCTATACGCCCTGGCCGACAAGTGTGCACGTGCCGAAGAAGGAAGGAGACTCCCAGGAGAGAATGTTGGAGCAGGATCTGACAGCGATGAGACCGCCCCGGCAAGGAAGAGCCAAGTGGCGGAACAATGTAAAGAAGAAGAGCCGAAGTATCTGGTTGTCGAGCAGTCCGGCAAGGATGGTGCCGCCAACAAAGCCAAGGCTGGTGGCTCCGGCAAGGAGGTTGCCGCTGACACCGACCGCCAAGCTGTGTATGCCGCCGACAAGCGAGGACAGCTCCAACAAGCGATCTTGCCAAGATTCACCGCACCAAGGGCCACGACCTCCAAAGCTGCAAGAAAGTCGAGCAACTTGTTGAACACCAGAGAGCTGAGTACGAGCGGCGAGACAAGGAGAAGGCCCAGGAAGGTGCTGGTGCAGCTAGCAAGAAGAGACCCGGCCGGGGGGGACGCCGCGACAAGGCCAAGCAGCGGCAAGGAGAGAGACCTTCCCGCGGCCGCGACAAGGAAGAAGACGAAGATGAAGATGACGAAGACATGGAAGATGATGAAGCCGACGAGCAGGAGTTTCAGAAGGCAACGGAGGTCCTTTATGCGTTGACGGTGGTGCTTCTCGCATACCTCGCACCGCCAACTCAAGCAATGGATGCGTGAGGTTAATGCAGCAGAGCCATCCATAGAGTCAGCGCAAACCTCTGAAGTGGTCCAGACGCCCATCATCTTTGACATTGAGGATCACCCGATCGCATCATCTGCGGTCGGGTGCTTGCCGATGTTGGTATCACCAACTATCCGCAACCTCAAGGTCACAAAGATGTTGGTTGACGGGGCGGCCTGAATCTGATCTCCTCCGCGGTGCTCCGAAGCTTCAGATCCCGACAATGAGCTCGAAGAGACTGGTACTTTCAAGGAATCAACCCGAGGAAGGAGCAAGCCGAAGGGAAGATCTGCTCGCCGGAAACATTTGGCGGTGAACTGAATTTCAGGATCGAGAGGGTCACATTCGACGTTGCCGATTTCCCATTGCCCTACAATGGAATACTTGGCCGTCCAGCACTCGCCAAGTTCATGGCAGCCTCTCATTACGCCTACAACCTGCTCAAGATGCCCGGCCCGATAAGCGTAATTTCTGTCCATGGCGACAAGAAGGATGCGCTTATCTGTGCCGACAAGATTTACCGGGATGCAGCAGCCGCCACGGATAGCAAACCACTTGCCTTTGAAGCTCCGGGGAAGAAGAAGACCACCTTGTCCGGCAAGAACTCTGATGCCCACTCCGGCAAGCACACCTCTTCGGAGTGCTGCGCTACCGTCGAGGACGCACCATCGAGCTCCACCGGCAAGTGCAAGAAGAAGATGGCAGCTCCGCCGAAGACCAAGAAGGTGTCCGCCAAGGAGGGCGGCACGGTGGTACTTTCACCATCGGTGCCACGCTTGACCCTAAATAGGAAGCCCGAGCTCGTTGCTTTCTGCGGGCGAATGTCGATGTGTTTGCATGGCAACCATCTGACATCCCCGGCGTTCCTAGGAAAGTAATTGAGCACCACCTAGCTGTCTGTCCTCACGCGCGGCCCGTCAAGCAAAAAGTTAGGAAACAAGCAGTGGAGCGCCAAGAATTCATAGCAGAAGAGATCAAGAAGTTGGAAGCAGCAGGCCTTGTTAGAGGGGTGCTCCATCCCACGTGGTTGGCCAATCCGGTAGTTGTACGAAAGGCAAATGGGAAATGGAGACTCTGTATCGACTTTACAGATGTTAATAAAGCTTGTCCCAAAGACCCATTTCCCTTGCCGCGTATAGACCAGATTGTTGACTCCACGGCTGGATGTGATTTGCTTTCATTTCTTGATGCATATTCAGGATATCATCAGATCTTCATGGCAGAAGAGGATGAAGAGAAAACCGCATTCATTACACCATGTGGCACATACTGTTTCATACGGATGCCTTTCGGTTTGAAGAATGCTGGTTCAACGTTTGCAAGAGTAGTCCATGAAGCCTTTGAACCACAAATACACAGAAATGTAGAAGCTTACATGGATGACATAGTGGTCAAGAGCAAGGACAAAGCAACTCTGGTTCAAGACTTAGATGAGACCTTTGCAAATCTGCACAAGATCAACCTCAAGCTCAACCCCGAGAAGTGCGTGTTTGGAGTTCCCTCCGCCAAGCTTCTCGGGTTCTTCGTGTCTCGAGGGAATTGAAGCCAATCCCGACAAGATCAAGGCCATTGAGCAGATTGAAGCACCAAAGCGTCAAGGATGTCGAGAAGGCTTGCGGTTTCGTGGCTGCTCTCAGCAGGTTTATCTCTAAGTCAGCTGAGCGCGCCCTGCCATTTTTCAAAATTTTGAAAAAGGCAGGTCCAATGAAATGGACTCCCAAAGCGGAGGCTGCGCTGCAAGACTTGAAGAGGTACCTGTCCTCCACTCCAATACTTGTCGCACCTAAGCCGCAAGAGAAGTTGCTGCTGTATATAGCAGCAACCAATCAAGTGGTTAGTGCTGCGTTAGTAGCGGAGAGGGAGGCGGATGATGAGCCGGCAACCGAGGCAGATGCATTCAGCGACAAGCAGGGGGCTTCGCCGTCAAGCTCGGGTCCCGACAAGGACGGATCTGCAAAGGATTGCGACAAGACGCAGAAAAGGATGGTGCAGCGCCCAGTCTACTTTGTCAGTTCCCTTTTGCAGGGGGCTAGGTCAAGGTATTTTGGTGTGCAGAAATTGCTTTTCGGCCTCCTCATGGCCTCGAGAAAGCTGCGCCATTACTTCCAAGCACATGAGATAACAATTGTCACTCGCTTTCCGCTGAAAAGGATATTGCAAAATCCAGAAGCAACAGGCAGGATTGTCGAGTGGGCACTGGAACTGTCAAGCTTTGGCCTCAAATTTGAAAGCACTTCAACTATCCAAAGCAGAGCACTGGCAGAGTTTATAGCAGAGTGGACGCCAACGCAAGATGAAGAAATTCCAGAGACGAGCATCCCCGTCAAAGAAGCAAGTAAAGAGTGGCTAATGTACTTTGATGGTGCCTT
Source organism: Aegilops longissima (assembly GCA_021605205.1). Classification (NCBI taxonomy): domain Eukaryota; kingdom Viridiplantae; phylum Streptophyta; class Magnoliopsida; order Poales; family Poaceae; genus Aegilops; species Aegilops longissima. The sequence continues at coordinate 169,274,087 of CM038682.1, forward strand.
CTCGCTACAAGGCGCCGGTGCCGGCGTGCTGCTTATCGCACCCACCGGAGAGCACCTCAAGTACATAGTCCAAATGCACTTTCCCAAGGAACAAGCAACAAACAATACTGCAGAATATGAAGGTTTGCTTGCCGGTCTCAGGATTGCAGTGGACCTTGGGATCAAGAAGCTTATCGTCAGGGGTGACTCGCAGCTTGTCGTCCGCCAAGTGAATAAAGATTACCAGAGTCCGTTGATGGAAGCCTACGTTGATGAAGTGAGAAAGCTAGAAGAGCACTTTGAAGGCCTGCAAATGGAACATGTTCCAAGAGCTCAGAATGACATCGCTGATGGCCTGTCAAAGTGCGCCGCACTCAAGTTACTTGTGGAACCAGGGATTTTTGTGCTCAAGCTGACGCAACCAACTGTAACACCATCAACAAGACAGAGCAAGAAGAGAAAGTTGGTTTCCGGTGACTACTTTCCGGCAGAGCTCCCTGAAGCCGCCGCCAAGAAGGTCCCCAAAATCAGCGCAAATACCGCTGAGGAACAGTCTGCTCCGACAAACCTAAGGGTTTGTTTCGTTGAAGCAGACGTTCCTGACAAGTTATGCTCCGGCAAGCTTGTCGGAGATCATCAAGCTCCGACAGAGCCGCAGGTTCTTGCCATGGAAGCTGATGTTCCGCAGCGGCAGATGTGCCTTTAGTCCTTGTTGTCGAGCCACAGGCTCCAGCATGGGCGCAGCAGATCGTCCATTTCCTTCAGACAGGAGAACTTCCCGAAGAGCAAGAAGAAGCGGAAAGAGTAGCCCGGCAGTCAAGTATGTATCAGTTTGTTGACAACATCCTGCATGTAAGAAGACTCAACGGAGTGAAATTGAAGTGTATTTGCGGGAAGATGGCCGAAGCTGTTGGCGAGATACACGGAGGCATATGTGGTCACCACATTGGCTCAAGAGCACTTGCAAGCAAAGCTTTCCGGCAAGGTTTCTTCGCCGAAGCCCTCCGAGGATGCAACGGCACAAGTAACCAAGTGTGAAGCGTGCGGTTCCATTCAAAACAGATACACTAGCTAGCTCAAGCTCTCCGGACGATCCCTTTGTCTCCGGCCATTTTCGATGCGGGGCTCGATATCCTCGGCCCCTTCCCCGAGCTGTCGGCGGCTATGAGTACTTGTACGCGTCGAATCGACAAGTTCACAAAGTGGCGGAAGTGGAAGCAGTGAGGAAGGTGACAGCACAGTCAGCGATCAAGTTCTTGGTCAATTATTCCGCCGCTTTGGGATACCTAACCGGATCATCACCGACAACGGCACCCAATTCACGAGTCGCACCTTCATGCAATACGTCCAAGATCTTGGCGCCAAGGTCTGCTTTGCTTCTGTTGCTCACCCGAGAAGCAACGGTCAAGCAGAGAGGGCAAATGCTGAAGTGCTGCGAGGACTCAAGACCAGAACTTTCGACAGGCTGCGCAAGTGCGGAAGAAACTGGATTGAGGAGCTGCCGGTGGTTCTTTGGTCGATCAGGACGACGCCAAATCGAGCCACTGGCCAGACACCCTTTGCTCTAGTCTATGGAGCAGAGGCAGTTCTCCCCACGGAACTCATATACGGGTCACCTCGAGTACTCGCTTATGATGAGCTTGAGCAAGAGCAGCTGCGACAAGATGACGCGCTGCTCCTCGAGGAAGATCGTCTTCAGGCTGCTGTACGAGCTCCTCGAGGAAGGCGACCTTGTTCTTCGGCGCGTTCAATCCGGCAAGAATTCCAACAAGTTGACGTCAAGGGAAGGCCCCTATCGGGTGAAACGAGTCACTAGGCCCGGCGCTGTCCGCCTTGAGACCGAAGATGGCGTTCCGGTGAGCAACTCCTGAAATATAGAGCATCTTCGTAAGTTTTACCCATAGGGCGCGGTTGCCGGAACCCGTTCCGGCAACCACCCCTTTTGTACAAGTCTTGCCGCTGTTGCATGTAATCCTTTGTACAAAGCCGGGCGCAGACCCCGTGCATTAGTAAAGATTATGTGTTGCGCACAATTTGTCAATTTCATGCTTTCATCATTATTATGCATCTGTTATCTGACATTTCGTGCAGCATCCACACCCGGTAAGCGATAACAAGCCACTAGGCTCCATAACTTTATTTTCTCTTCTTTCTTCTCAAAAAAGAGGAAGGTTTATCCACCCACAAGTTAACCGGGGGGGGGGGGGGGCAGGAGAAGATAACGGTGTGGGCCGCCAAGTGCCGCTCGTGGAAGTATCGCCTCGCCGGGAAACAAACGACAGAAAAGCTAAGTTGCTAAGTTTAAACAATCAGTTTTTAAGTTTTTAAGTTATCTGCCTCGAACGATAGTACTTTGTATGGAAAACCTGTGCGCGGAGGAACCAACTCGCGACTAGCTTGCGCCCTTACTTTGTTTCGAGTCTGCTCAACAACTTAAGTGTGCTGCAACTAGTTGCGACAAGGTTGCTTGTCGGAGGCAGCATTGCCAGCAGGCTGCTGATGTTCCACACTCGGCGCTCGCGGCAAAGATGCTCGCGCCGACAAGTTCCCTAAAAGCGTAGGGCACAAACATACAAGGGAAGGAATCAAGTAAAGGAAATAACATTGCGATCGATGCCTAAGATAGAGTATATTACAAAATAACTTGTCGCAGATCTAATAGATTTTTCGCCTAAACATGATCTACAGTGACAAGAGAAAGATAAACTTGGCGGCCTAGTCCACGCGGTCGCCATCGAGCCTTTTGACTCCGCTCACCCTGTCCACGATGGGTGTGACAAGGGCCTTAAGTGCTTCAACGTCGGCAGATGGAAGCAGGGACTTGAGGACATTGGCGAAGCTGACGCCTGGATTGCGGAAGGCCACCTTCATCAGCACCTTCTGGAGAGCCCCGGCGCAGACTTGGCGCGACTCATCGGCCAGCTGCTTTGGGATCTCCTCCCGGAGCCGCTGGAAACACGCCAACACGCCCTTGAAGAACAGGCTGAGCTTGACGCTAGGTTGGAGGTTCTCGTCGGTGGAGTACCCAAGATCCACCATCCCCAGCTCCATCAGCTCATTATGGATGGCGGCGGCAGTGTCCAGAGACCTTCACATCCAAAGGCATTATGCTATCTCTGAGATTATTCTGGCGGTCACAGATTCGACAGCAGTTCCTCGTTGGCCTTGATCTTTCCGGCAGGCCGCTTTCCGCTCCTTGGCGCCGCTCAGCGCCTCCGCGTGGTGGTCGGTTTCAGCTCCAGATCCGCTTTGAGTCCTTGGCGGCCGAGCTCCTTGATCTTCTCGGCGAACGACCCTGCAGCTCGCCAAGAGTGTAGGCATCCTTCGCTCAAGCGCTTCAGCGGTGACCTCTCGGCGCTTCGGAGGGTGGCCTCCACTGGGCCACCTCGCTTCCAATTCCTTCTTGGCGGCCTCGGCAGCTTCGGCGGCGTCCTTTGCCTCCTGGAGTGCCCCGCCAATTGATTGCTCGCGCGTGGCGAGATCTTCCTCATAGCTGTCGAGGTTGATCTTCCGCTGCGCCAGCTCACCTTCTTGCACGGAGAGCTTCTCGCCGGCAAGCCTTTGCAGCTCCTCGACCTCGGCCTTCTCCAAGATGAAAGCCGTGCGCTCCTCAGCAAGCTGCTCCCTCGCCTCTGCTATATCCCGGAGAGTTTCCTTGTTGGCACGCCGAAGCTCCTCTGCGCGCTTCTCCATGTCAGCTCCCGCCCTCGCGACAAATTCTGCTCCAGCGCCACGAATTGGAGGAGAAGATTCCCTCGGACGCTTGGCGGGTGCGGGGGCCGTGACTCCAGAAGACCCCGCTCCCGTTGCCGTGGCGGGATGAGGCGCTCCCGCGGCAACAGTGCTTGCCGCGGTGGAGCGCGTCGGGCTGCGAGGCGGCTGTTGGCCCGCGTGCCGTCCCGCCACTTCTCCAGTTTTGCGGAGGCGTCTCCTTGGCGGGGCCGCGGGCTCCTCCTGCGGCAAGCTACTTGATGGCGGAGGGGAGGCGCCCGCAGGCTCGCCGCTCATTGTCGGGCTCGCCTGCTCCTCCTCACCGGCGAACTCCTCTCGGTCGGCAAGGCTTGCCGCCTCGGCTGTTTCTGCCTCCTCGACGGTGAACCCAAACACACCGGCGGCAGCAGCTTCTTCTGCCTCCTCCAACCTTGTGGCGATGCGCGCCATGTCTTGTTCGGTGGTGTCGCGGGTGAGCCGTTTCTGCTCGTCGGCACGGATCGTCACTTCTTCCAAGTCGTCGAAGAACTGCTGCACGACGTCGTCGGCGGGCCCCTGCCATGTTGGAACGATTCCATGGGAATCGCACAACGGCATCATCGCGCGGATGCGGTCGTTTACAAGTTGTTGCACAAGGCACGACTCCCTCGGCAACATGAACCACTGGGGTGATCTACATCAGCATGAACAGCTCCTGCAGCATGCCATCCAGCTCCAAGACGGTGAAGTTCCAGTTCAGACCCGGGCGCAACCTCATGATGTCCGCCGCTTTGAACTCCCAAGCAGGCCTCCCTCTCCGCAGGGCGCAATGCGGCGCCAAGGAAGTCCGCGCCAACTGCTCCTACGTAAGCCCGGCATTCCCGAGGCGCAAGATCCTAGTCACGGCAATCTTCAACTTGGCATCCTCCGCCAAGTTACTCCAAGCTCGTTGCAAGACTATGGGAGTTTTGTGCAGGCGGTGAAAGGTTATGGTCCTCCTCTAAGATCCAACACCGTCAGCTCTCCACTCCTCCCACTTGCTGCGCAGCTCTCCGTCAAGATATGCTTCCTTCTTGCCGATCCTAGATATCCATGCAATTCCTCCGGCAAGCGGCTCTCCTCTCTCTACGCGGGGCATAAAGTAATGGCGGAAAAGCGCTACATTTGGGTGGACTCCGACAAAGTTCTCGCAGAGGTGTGCGAAAACCGCCATGGTGAGGACGGCGTTGGGGGTGAAATCAAGGAGGCGGAGGCCATATGTGTTCATGACATCACAAAAGAATTCGGAAAAGGGTGGGCAGAGCCCGCAGTGGAAGAAAAGCGCGAAAAAGGGGTACCCGATGGAAACCTTATCGGACGTGGCGGCGGAGATCACCTCGCGGCGCTGGTGCGCCCGCATCGTCACGACCAAAAGGTAGTACAACTCCCCGCAGCTCCTTCTTGTCAAGCAGGGGATCGAAGAGAGCCCGCTCCTTCCGCAGCGCTGCGAGCCGCTGCGCCTCGGTCGATTTCACGCCTTTCCCCTTGTCGGCCTTCGGAGCCATGGGGGGGAGGTGGTGGAGGAGGTCGACGGCGCAGGCGCCGGTGGAAATGGAGGGGCGGAGCGCCGCTCTTTGGGCTCGAGAAGAAAGGGGAAGCGGTGGTTTTGATGTGACAGCAATGGCAGGTGGCGCTGCCCTGCACTTCTGCTTATAAGGAGGGAGAGGGGGGCGCCCGATTTTCCCATTAAAGAAAGCCCCCACTATCTCCCCCACGATGCCACGTCCGGTGCGTGTCGTTCATGGGGGACGTGGTGGGTCCAAGGCAAGTAATGGCGTAATCCAGACCGCGCGTGCCCGTGCACTGTTTTGGGCCTGGCCCAACAGAGCTTGGCGCCGTGTGTGGCCCAGGCCCGGAGGCTCCTATCGGTGTACTAGAGTAGGGGTACCCTAGTACCCCGAACTCGTGCACGGGCAGTTGCAGCACCCCGCGGCAGGGCTGGCCTGGTGACCGTCAAGATCTTCCGCTGCTCCTTTGGAGCCATTCAAGAACAAAGTGATCAAGGCCCCGGCAAGAGGAGCTTGCCGGGAAGGCCACTCGAGGCACGAAGGAACAAGACCCGGCAAGAGGAGCTTGCCGGGAAGGCCACTCGAGGCACGGCGAAACAAGACCCGGCAAGAGGAGCTTGCCGGAAGGCTTGGTGATCGACAAGCTCCCAAGCACGACAAGGATTCAGCCGCGGCAAGGTGCTTGCGCGGCGCAGCAACTCTCTTCATCTCCGCTCCAGCTCATCCGCCAACGTAGCCACGGGCCATTCCGCACGCTGTCGGCGGGCTGTGCTGTGCCAGCCGGGAGCAGCGATAAGCGGCGCTGACAAGCTACCATCGTGGCGAACGGAAGCGCACTTGATGGTCCCTGTTGCACTGTTTAGGCGACAGGGACGGGCATTTATTACTCTTGTACCTTGCCGTCAGAGTTAGGTATAGATCACTGTACACTGTACAAAGCGGTGTACCAACCTCTGTTTTTACTATTCTACCCTTATCTACTTGCCACCTGTGGTGACCCCTTGTGCCTATAAAAGGAGGCCCAAGTGCAACATAGAAAGGGTTCGGTTCACTCGACTCATACGAGACCACACTCGCTCAGGCTAGGTTTTTGTAGTTCCCATTGCTCCCTAGCAAGAACACAATAGAATCAACCAAGCAACAGTAGGAGTATTATCTCTCCGGAGAGCTCCGAAGCTGGGTAAATCTGCTCGTGTGCATCGCTTCGATCCGCTCTTCGTGCATTCTCCGCCCCCCTCCGAACCACAAGGGACCCAGGTCCCATAGGTGTCCGTGGGACACGATCAGCTTCCCCGACATATTGCCCCACCACACACCGATAGTCGAGCGCTGCAGGTAGGTATCCATGCCACAGAGACAAACTGCACATGTCCCCTCTCACGCTCCAAAGAGGGCCAGCCACTCTATATCTTTGACGTGGGCACACACAAATTCGATGGCACTCTTTATCGATCGCGCGCGCACACACACACACACACATCATCCCTCTTTTCGATTCTATGGACACCTCAAGCCGGTGATACCTCCACTCTCTTCTCATGGATCGCCCCCTCTATATATATGTTATATCCAGGACTCTTTTTCACACACATTGCGTATGTTACATTTTTTGATTGAACCCCCAAAAAAAACTCTCAAGAACCCACACACTATACCTCTCTAGGTTTGTATCTCTCTCACACAACCCCACGTAGGTGGTGTACGTATACAAGAAGATAATAGGTGCACCGTGCACGTACTCACACGCCGTGCCCAGCCACACCTGTCTTGGGTACACGTGAGAGCTCATTTCTTTACTGAAATGGAAGCCGGCGTGCTAATTTGAACGCTGTAGTGGTTGTTTACTTAGGGAGGTCGTATCACGCTTCGCATCTAAACAAAGTTCGACTTGACGTTGTTGCGCGTTATTTTTAAATAAAGTTATAGCGCCAATGGCATGTACACAGAATATAAAATGATTTTTATGGAGAAAAAGGTAGTCCGCTCACTATATACAATGGAGCCTTGCGTGCCTGGTTTGTCGCTCTTCAGAGTATCTCACACAAGGCTGCGGTGCCCTCTCTCTCTCACCGTTGGTCACTGATCCGGCCGCATCCCGTCCGCCGGGGGAAAGGGAGTGCGGTGGCCTCTCTCTCTCTCTCACCGTTGGTCACTGATCCGTCCGCATCCCGTCCGCCGGGCGAAAGGGAGGAAGTGCATCGTTTCTCCGTTCGACGGCACCGAGGCAGCATGTCCCGATCTGCGGTACACGTCGTTCTCTCTGACCAAGCTCCCGCGCGGCAGGGCCTACGCCACCTGCTCGCAGATTCCGCCCGCCACCGCTCACCTTGTTACATCCCGACGACCTCCAGGTATCCCCTCCGGCCTTGCTCCACTGCCCATCTTCCCACGTTGCTGCATGTGTATCTTCCATAGTTCTTTGCCCAAAACGTAGCTCGTCCAGCGTACTTTCCATATTGCATTCTCATCCTCACACCGTTTTAGACAAACACAACTGTGTTGTTATCTTCCCTTAGGGCAAGGAATATGCTTCTTTTTTGTCGTCGCATGTGTCATCAACTGTTATTGGCCAGTAATTGTTTCCTTTCTACCTCTTTTTTGCAAACAGGGCTATCCATTTCACCTCGTTGCTATTGCGACCTTTTGGTGAACTGCACAAGTCACTTTTTTCTTAAGAGTGTTTTGTGCAGTTGTACTAAAATGTGACATGGGCAACGTCTCTACATTTCAGTGTGACTGCACAAAGGGAGATTGGTTTTGCTCTATCCTCCTCATCCAACTCCGAGCCTAATCTTCTCCAACTAGTTAGTCTTAAGAGATTCTGCAAAGCTGACCGACTTCTATTTATGTGTTTATTGTTTCATCAACAGTCCTCTATTATCGTAATCACACTTAATATCCTTGGAACAGGGACGCTCAGCTCTATTTTAGTGGAACTGCACAAAATGATCGGAATGTTGCATGCTCCAGATAGCTACTTTTTTTTCCCAACATGCCTTGTTGATTTAGACAGAGCTGGGGGGACGTTGCTGCCAATGAAAGCATGGATCAATTTTAATTTAACACCTTCTCACAACTCTGTCTTCAGTTGTGATGTAATTATTAGCTCTGATCTGCTAATAATTGACATGCATTAGCAAGGAAGTTAGTTTTTTATTGTTTCCGAAAGAGCATCGATGGCAAGACATGCGAAACAGAAGCTGAAAGCTCACACCATTGTACAATTTCATGTCTCGCTGGAAAATTATTTGTATAGTACATGAATTATGTAAACAAATGATGGAAGCTTGATAGCATTGCCAGAAGCCTCTTCATCATCCGGGTCCATGTGCCATGCACAAAATTATACTCCTTCGGTCCTAAATATTTGTCTTTTGACAAATTTAAAACGGGCATATTTTAGAGTCTAGATTCACTCATTTTGCTTCATATGTGTACTCCCTCCATTCCTAAATATTCTATTCGTCTTTCAAGATATTTCAACAAGTGACTACATACGGAGCAAAATGAGAGAATCTACACTCTAAAATATGTATATACATCCATATGTGCCAGTCCATTTGAAATCTCTAAAAAGACAAATATTTGAGTAGTCACTCGTTGAAATCTTTAGAAAGACAAATATACTCCGGAGTATATTTAAGAACCGAGGGGGTAGTGTACAACCGCATGGGAGACTCAGCTCGGTCATTGCGCCGCATTAATAGTGAGTAATGAGCAGTCAAATCGTAAGCCCCACATTTCCCACTGTAAGTTGCTTTGAAGAAGCAACCATCAATACACTCTTCTTTGAATCCGCTCATACTCCATCCATCACTGTTTATACAGCGCGCTTCAGAAAAAAGAAAAAAGATCTGTGGGACCAAGGCGACTAGCGATCAGCCTGAAAAATAGCATTGGTAGTTATAGCATGACGTCTACTACTAGAGGGAATAATGCGTACACACATGCATGCAGTGCTTCCACCCCGGGTACACACATGCATGCACTTACTCCACTCTGTAGTACTGTAGTACAAAGTACATGGAGATAAAATTGTGGACTTGATTGCGGTTACCACGCCCTAATTAATTGAGCATTAAACCAAACGCGCCTAAAGTCTCTCTCGGTGGTGGAAATGCATTGAGAGAAATGCATCATAATGAAGCGCTACAGTAAACTGTGACGGAGGGAGGAGTAGTATGAAGGTTCAAACCAAAGCACGCAGATGGCGATCGGTCAACGCACCTCCTCTTGGCATATCAGCGACATGTGGGACAGGAGTGTGAGCAAACCGATATCAATTGACACAAAGAGCCAACCCGCCGTTCCTTGAGAGAGACAAGGAGCGAAAACACACAGACGGGTTCGCATGGAGGCCAAGATATATTCGAGCATGGTTGGTTGATCGATATCATTCATTACATGTTGGGCTGCCGTTTTCCGCCCTTCTCCGGAATAAACGTGTACTTTATCAGAGATAAAAAAATAAGAGTACAGACGCTCCACCATGCGGTTCTAGTAGTAGTACTACTCGTACTATTGCGCTTGGCTCTTCTCCTCTTCATGAACTCGAACAATGATGGTACTCCGCATGTTGGGTACTACAGTGTATGCATCTGACAATCTGACACCTAATGGACTGATGCATGTCCACCGAGGGTAGGTTGCATTAGTCAAAAGGCGTAAGCGAGCTTCACCTTGTCCTGCAAGCTTCTCCTCGTTCTACGAGTTGACGAGACACACCAAAAAGTAGTGCTAGTCCATACTCCCTCCTTTCTGGTTAATGTGGCTTAATATTTTTTGCGGGTAAATGAGAGAGCTTTATTCAGATATAAGCATTCTTAGGACGATCAGCCAAGACACTGGTCACTAGGAAGCGAGGTACCACGCAAAAAAAGAAGTAGGAAGCAAGGTGTTTCATCAAGCCAGCTCTCGGCCACATCCAAAGTGCAGCAAGCACGGTTCGCACAAAGATGCGCCACAAGGTTTGCTGACCTGTTTACATGCTGAATAACAAAAAAAGAGGAAATATTACCGAGCGCTACTATTTGTAACAGGATATGAGCCAGAATTAAGCGAGAATTGTGGCGAGTGTTCCATGCAATCAACTTCCATTATCACATGCGAGAACCCTCAAAGAGAACCAAATGTGTTGAAGATTGCTTTATCACATTTTAAAATTATAATAAGAGTGCAGACGCTCCTCCATCCGGTTCCTAGTACTAGTATAGTACTTACGTACCTTTATAGACTATATTAGTAGTACTAGTACTAGTAAACTTTGCGCTTGGCTGTTCGCCTATTCGGGAAGTCGAACAATAGTAGCACTAGTAGTATAGTGTATGCTTCTGGCAATCTGACACCGAATTAACTGTTGCACGTCCACCGCCTGAGCGAGGGAGAGCTTGCATTAGTCAAAAGTTTCTCCTTGTCCTGCGAGCCACCGCGCGCAAGTAATGCTAGTCCATACTGCCTCCTCTCCGGTTAATATGGATTAATTTCAAACGAGATAAATACACTGTCTGTCACTGTATATTTGTAATAATACGGTCAGTGGACTTCATAATACGCTCATTGCGCTCAATATATATATTTTTCGGCGTTTATACGGTCACTAGCCCACCCTGACTGAGTATGTGTGTGCATGCAAGTGTAGGTTGAGCACTTAGCGTGACCGTGTGTGTTCCGTCATGTGCTCGTACATGCATGCATTAGGGCATCGCGCGCGTTTTTGCGTCCATGCGTACGTGTGACTGTTGCATACACGTAGGGGGAGTATGTGTAGGGGCCACTAAGGAGCAGTCAAATCACACAGTAAGTTAGTCGGAAGAAGCAACCATCATTTCACTCTTGAATGACACGTACACAATATAAAATGGTTGATATGGAGAGAAAAAGAAAACCACTATATATACACTAGCAGGAGCCTAAGCTACAAGCTGCTTGCTAAGGTTGCTCTCTTCACAAGCATAGAACGACGGGCCTGATCCCAGCTGGGGAAGGGACCAATGTTCTGCGTGAAGACGCGATCGACATTGGCGAGGAGAAAACCCACAATCGGTGCGTCCCAATCGGGGTCACAGCGGTATGGGCGATGCAGCGTCCCAACCGCCCTTCTAGCTACAGCCCGACATCCCGTGTAGTCCATCTTCCTTTGGAGCCGGCTTGCTCCATCGCCGTAGCTCCATCTCCATGTCGATCCTTCTCTACTTCTACCGGCTTCTACTTGTGATGAGTTTATGTCTCATGAACTAGTGCCGAGACTATTATTCTAATCACACTTCTTCAATATCTTTGCCATCAGGGATGCTCAGTCGATTTTAGTGGAACTGCACAAAAGCATCGTATGATCCGAGGGTGCCAGCCGTCTTTCCTTCGACAGGTTCTACCTGGCCAGGGAATTAAATCATGTTTAGGGTTCAGGGTTTAAGTCGTAGTGACCCCATCCATAGTTTTTCTTTCGTACACGCTCTCACAACTTTTTTCTTTAGTTATGAAGTAAATATTGGCTATGATCTGTGAATCATTGAGATGCATCAGCATGCGTGTTAGTTTTCCTTTGTATTTGATGGAATGTTGTAACGGGGCAACTTTGGAATAGGAAAGAAAATGGAGTGGAAAGTTTCCATTTTTCCGAAGAAAAAATGGAAACGGAGAGAAACCAACGTTTCGTTTCGTTGGATCGCACGATCGAGCAAAACCAACGTTTAAATCACGTCTGTCGTGTTCGTGTCTCACCCTCCTCCACGGCTCGACCCCACACGGTCGCTCGGCATGCCACTCACCGCAAACCGAGTATACGATAACTTTCCCGCCTGCTTGTCAATGGATCGCGCCATGGAGTACTACTAGCACTACTAGAAGAGATTGACGAGTTGGGAGAGGACTGCTAGCTGTAGCACGGACTCCCAAGAACTTTTTACATGCATGTTGTAGCCGACTATTGTGACCTTTGAATGCGGAGCAGCCGCGTGCACCCGGAAGCGGCGCGGGCGACGCTCTCTCGACCGGCGCGTCGCTTCAATGCCGGCGCCAGTGAGAGGTCGCTTCCGCTCTGGCCAGGCATGAATGCGGCACTCACCATTTCGGGCGGGAAGCACGCGCGGGTGATGAAGAGGGTTCGGGTTGGTCAGGATCGGCCGTGGCAGCGGTTTGGACGTGCGCAAACAAGAGATGTTGTGCGTTAATATTGCTGTGTATATAATTAACAACGTAAATAATGTGCCAGTTGGAAAAATATGATTGGAGATGGAGCTGGAAATGGAATTTTACGTAAACACGGATATGCATGTCTATGTGTATGTGTGTGCGCGTGACGACTCTCACGACCTGGAACCGGGGGTGTGTTTTTGATCGAGTTTTCTTTCTTGGTACGTTAGAAAATCAGTTTGTCTAATTCACATCTAGATGTTATTTAAGGATATCACACCTAAGCTCCCACAAGTATATAATGTAGCAACAAGAAACAAAAAAACTAGGACAAAAAATAGACCACAAACAGAGTGGACATCAACTTAGATGTGACATAACTATGTCACATCTAGATGTGTCCTAGACAGACCCTTAAAAAATTGTCCGCTAGTTTTCGTTTCTTTTTTCCGGGAACGCGCGTATTCTATTTTAAACCACTGCTATCGTTAGTTCATCGGAAGTAGTACTAGTTTTCTTCACTGTACATTAGATAAAGAGTTTCGTTTCATACTTACACAATTTAAAACGATTGTTATGGAGAGAATAAGAAAACCACTCCACTAGTATATATTACTTTCGTATACGAGAGTACTATATGGACGCGGCTTGATTTAGTGCACCTGCCTTTAGGTTTATGACAGGTGGGCCCAAAATGTGGCTGGCTCACCTGTCTTACCGCCAAAAGCAGTGCGATGAAGGCACCGGAGCTCATCCGTACTACACATAGAGTATATATATAAGTGGGAGCCTCGGTAGCTTGTTCGCTAGGGTTTGCACTCTCCACACGCCGCCAAGACTACATATATGTTACACGCTGGAGGCTCAGCGTTCATTTGCTAGGGTTTGCTATATTCACAGTCTCTCACCCTCTCTTCACCAGATCTAAACAAGACTGCATTGGCCTCTTGTCTCTCTCTCCTTCTCACAGCTGGTGAAGGAGGCGTCCGTATCCCGTCGCACCGGGAAGGGGAGGAGGTGCAGCGTTCACTCTATCGCCGGCAAGGGAGGCAATCCACTGCCGGCTGCGCTGTTCTCTTTCACCCAGCGCCTGTGTCAGAGGGCCACCGACACCTTCTTCCTCGCTGCCGTACGTAGTGTGGGCAGATCCGGCCTCCCGCCGCACGCCTTGCCACATCCCGACGACCCAAAGGTATAAGTTTCTTTGAAACCGTCGTTGCTCTAGCTGCATGTGGATCTTTTTTGATCTATAGTCGAATCTAGGTCTTGGTTCAAAGAGGAAAGAAGGGTGCGGTGGGCTGGAGCAAGAATCTAGGACGTGGTTCAATGAGGAAAGGAGGGGCGGAAAGTAGTATAGACTGGCTATCCAGCCGCTTTGTAGGTCGAAAAGGAAAAAAAGGGGTAACCCAGTACACACATAGAACCGATCTCTTTGTTGAAAAGGGAAAGAAACTGGGGGGTCGGGTAGTTTGTGCAGGACTAGATTTGCTGCCCTCACTTAGGAAAAAGGTTCAAAGAGAACAAATATGGGACCAACGCATATATGCTGCTTGGCTACATACTCTGCATCACCCATTTATACGTGTGGACGCACATGGTGTTGGCATGTCCCATACAACTATTTTGCTGTTGTTAATCTAAGAATGCCGCCGGAAAATTGAAGCAATGCCACTGTTAAAAGTAAATTACATTTTTTAACGAATCTTGTTTCAAGAGAATGTCTCTGTTAATATGAATCAATGCAACCGTTTTAGAAATGCTACTATCCTACTTTGTTTTCCATCCAAGATAAGTTAGATGCTTCTTTCTGTCACCGTTTGTTTCATCCTCCTTTATCGGCAAGTAATTGTTTCCTTTTTTGCCTCTGTTAAAACAGGGGTATCGATTCAACTTGTTGCTATTGCGACATTTTGCTTCGCTACTCGAAACACTTATGTTTTAAGAGTGTTTTGTGTAGTTCAACTTGAATGTCACACCGGTGACTTTGCTTAATTTTTGTGGAACTGCACAAAAGGAGATCGAGATTTGTTTCCACTCTTCGTGGCGAGTTGTTTCAAATCTTGGTCTTATCCACAAGATGTGCAGTGTGCTTTGAGATGTTGTGCTACTTTTTTTGGTACTGTTTAAAATAAATGTTGAATTGAAGCTATTGTATTGTTGTCTTTTCCCATTAAGTAGTGAACAAAAATGGGACCAACCCAGACATGATGCTTGTTGCTTTGTTACAACAAATTCAGCATCACCCCCTTTATAAGCCAGTAATTGATGCCACTCTCAGAATTAGCTACTGAATGTTATTTCAAAACTGCAACACTTGTTAGGGATTGGCGGGATTACCATTTTTGTGGCCCCATGTTTCATCCTCCTTTATTGGCCAGTAATTGATTCCTTTTTTGCCTCTGTTTAAACATGGATATCTATTCAACTTGTTGCTATTGCGACATTTTGCTTAGCTACGCGCAACACTTTGCTTGATTTCAGTGCAACTGCACAAAACGAGATTGGATTTCCTATTCGTGTTGGTAGATTCGTATTTTATCCTGGTGGTCTCATGAAAGGTCAGTACAGGCCTTCATCCACATGATTGTGCAGTGTGCTTTGAGATGTTGTGCTACTTGTATTGGTACTATTTTAAATAAATGTTGAATTGAAGCTATTGTATTGCTGTCTTTTCCCATTAAGTAGTGAACAAAAATGGGACCAACCCAGACATGATGCTTGTTGCTTTGTTACAACAAACTCTGCATCACCCCCTTTATAAGTAGATGGAAGCACATACTGTTGTTGCGCCCACTCTCCCCTGGAACTGTTTAAGCTTTTCGTTAATCTAATGCCGCTGGTAAAATTAAGTAATGCCACTCTCAAAATTAATTAACTACTGAATCTTAGTTCAAAACCGCAACACTTGTTAGGAATGGTACTATCCTACTTTGTAGTTCTTTCTACATGTTTAACCAAGGTATTGTTAAGATAATGTCTCTTTTAAAATGAATCAGCCGCATTGTTTTAGGAATGATACTTTTCTGCTTTTTTGTTCTTTATACATGTTGAAACAAGGCATTGTTAAGATAATGTCTCGATTAATATTAATGAATCACTTGATTGAGAATTGCTACTCTCTGCTTTGTTTCCCATTAAGATAAGGTAGATCAAGAGATGTTTTTCTTACGGGAGTACAAGTCATCAACCGTTATTTCTCAATAATTGTTTCCCTTATACCTTTTGTTGCTTATAGGGATATCACAATTAAAGCTCGGTTTTATTCCGACTTTGATTTTAGTTCAACTGCACAAAAGGAGCCAATGTGTCCAAGGCAAACTGCTGCATTACTGGATCCAGTTGGTTGTTCCACTTTGCAGAAAGAAGCAGTCACTGTTTGCGCTACATTACATAAGGAATGACCGAGAAGCTTCACAGAGTATTAGGCTTTCCACTATGTAGGCCAAAAGAGGTGCCAATTTCACCTTTTCTTAGTTTGGCACCGAATCCCTCCATTGCTACAGCCGGTGCCATAAATATTAGACACCGGTGACATGACTAGTCTGCAGAGACCATTGGCAATTTAACAACACATGGAATGCCCTGGGCAAGAAGTGCCCAAACAAGTACAAGAAGCGACAGGACTCCACGATCATAGGCATTACATATTTTGAATGGGAAAAGCTTGTCAAAGTTTAATCATTGATGTTAGCAAGAAGCGACAGGACTCCACGATCATAGGCATTACATATTTTGAATGGGAAAAGCTTGTCAAAGTTTAATCATTGATGTTAGCAAGAAGACGTTAGTTTAATATATTGGAATTGGAAAACCTTGTCAAAATTTGCTCATTGATGTTAGCCGAAGACATGCATTTGATATTTTTGAGTGGGGCGCCCTTCTTTGTGAGCAGCGTCGAGTGTTTTTCCTATTTCGTGTTCAGTTTAGAAGTAAATAGTTACTCTGTGAGATATTCCTGTGTTAAGAGTTTGTTACGAATATTGTCTATGTAATGCCGGGCCTTGTGTTTGATTGCAAAGTTGAGCTTGGAATGTTGTGGCATGCGGCATCACGAGCTATTCACCGTGCCTCCTGAGAATAATGCTTCGTATTGTTTTGCATGTCGATCTAATGCCAGTGATTTGCTTGTTAAGAAGATCATCCTCTTCTGTTGTTTTCGTGCGTAAGAAGTTCATCGTCTGATGTTTTAGAGCCTGTTTGGTTCCAATAAGTCACCTGACTTATAAGTCAGGTGACTTAAAACCAGTGACTTATAAGTCACACATGTTTGGTTGTCACCTGACTTATAAGTCACCTGACACACCTTCCCACACCAATCAACATCATGCAGGTGGTGGGACCCACACAAAAGGGGATGACTTATAAGTTTTAAGTTGGGGTGGAGCAACTTATGCCTTATAAGTTGAGGTGACTTATAAGTCGGGTCTGTTTGGCAAAATAAGTCACTTTTTTCACTTTTCGACTTATAAGTTGGTGACTTATGTGGAACCAAACAGGCCCTCATTCATAGCCTATACGACATGTCGGTAGTTTAGACATGAAACCATATGATCTTCCGACCAACTCATGATATTAGGCCGTGATTGGATCGTCGTTTTCCAACCAAAACCGCTTGTAAAACTGACGCTTGTAAATTAAAGCAGATGGTCTCAGACGAAGGCGCTTGGTTGGTCGATTTCGACTAGTAAAATATCAGAAGTACTTCACACACGATAAAAACGCTGAACGACACTCGGACGATTGCTAATCCAGCCGTTAGCTGCTATTTCAGCCTTGCCCATGGATGGCTTGATACGCATGTCGTGCATGTATTGTCTGGTAATGTCGTCCATATAGCAGTGCTCGTAAAATATACACTAGTCTCTCAAATTACACGCGTAACCCGCCGGTTTTACATACAGACCTCGGGCCTTCCGATGACGAGTAAATTACACTTGTATGTTAATACAGGTTTGAAATAAACCAGGGCTCCCAAGCGCGTCCTTACCGTTTCATGCCGTCTCAGTTTCTCGAAGGTGCTCATAGGTGTCCGATGATCCTGGCTTCCTGAATGAGCAGCGGGCGCTGTATCAGACCTCCGTAGGGCCCACGAGGCCCTCTCCGTTGTCCTTCGAGTTGTTGCGCTCGCCGTGGCGCCGAGCATTGTTAATATGGTCAACGAACATGAGGATTCAAGAGATGACTTTATTTTGACTGGATGACACTAGGGACCCATTAGGGCCATAGCCGTACATACGCAAGTGCCTCCTTATTATGTACAACTATATTTTTTTTGCTTTCTCATGGTTTCCTGACATCATGGTCTCACACCATTGTCAACCTATGTAGTCAATATAAACAAGAGAATTGCACAAGGTGCGGCCGACAGATGGGACCAAGCAGCTCGAGCAGTATTTGTGTTTTTGAGGCGTGAGCACTTCAGAGTTTTTCTTGGCGATGATTTCGTTGTTGTTCAGAGGAGAGCAGGGTATTAACTGGGCAGGCTATGGCCCGTCTAGCCCAGGCCAGATATCCATCCTAGATACTACTTTTTTCAAGATGAAAATGGCTAGCCCAGCTATACGTCTTTTTGAGGAATACCCAGGCAAGGTCAACTTGTTATTCTCCGCCCCGCTGGGCTGCAAATCTTTCCTAGGGGGGATGCATTAGGCTTAACAGGAAAATGGGCTTTAAAAATAATAAATGGGGTGTAATTATAAAAACTGGGCAGTAACTATAAAAAAATGCACCAAACACGAAATTAGTTTATAAAATATTATTTATGGATTTTGAAAATCTTAAAATTTCATGTTTGCGCGCGCAATGTTTCGTTGGATTTTTACATAATACAAATTTATATTTAATCTGACTAGAAATTTCGGGATAAAAATATTTCGGATCCCATCAAAATGTGGGAAATTTTATTAAATTCTGTCTTCAACGGTTGGTTGGAATTATTAATCGTTGTACTAGCTAGAAAATGGGTTGTACTTTTAACAAACTGTAAATGGGCCGTTGTAAATTCCATTAGAATTCAAAAATGGGCTGTACATTCTTACAAAACGCAAATGGGCTATAAGTTCTCTGCCACACACTTGTGGGCATACTAAGTGATGCGTCCCCTAAAAAAAATAAGTTGACGCGTATGCAAGGCTTTGTCAACTTATTATAGTGAACACACGGTTCTAGCAGCAGTGGCCGTTGGATGTCTATCCAACGGATGTTGTGCTTCTTCTTCAATCTCGGATATTCTTAGCTTCGGCCGACCAAAAAATGATTCCTCCCCCTGACATCTGGGGCACACCGTTTCGGAGGCTGACCTGTGGGCCTAATAAGTTGGAGCGTACCAAGGGCTTTGTCAACTTAGTCAATATAAATGATTCTAGCCCATTGACGTGACGATGTCCATCCAACGGCCGTAGTGCTTCTTCAACCTCTGGTCTTCTTGGTCCGGCCGCCCAAAGCAGCGCCGGTCGTGCCGCTTGCTCCTGCCTCCGTGGTCGGCTGTGCTGCCGCTGGAGGCCTCACCGCCCCATACTACTCCCACGCTGGCCAGGCCATCCCTCCACTCACCCACACCCCTGTTATTCTGCGGCGGCGGCAGCCTCACACCTCAAAGCGAACGGTGAACCCTCGTACTCCTCTTGGCTGGCTTCCATTGCTGCGTCTTCCCCAGCTCCGTCATCCCCTTCCTAGGCGTCGCCGTCATCCACCGCCCTGGTGCTCTCGGCGCGGCGTGGTCAACGTGGTCAACGACCGACTTCCATCGGAAAAGTACTGTACGTGGAGAGGCTGACAGCTGGGTCCACGGCGGCCGCAAGGAAGTGCCTCCTTATTACGCGCAAAATAATTATTCCTCCACCTGACAGCAGGGACCCACCAGACGGGCCACCTTATTTCATGAAAAAAATGTTTCCCCCCTGACTGCTGGGACCCACCAAACGGGCCACCGTATTTCGCGAAAAAAACGTTCCCC
The DNA here is from genome assembly GCA_021605205.1 of Aegilops longissima. Lineage (NCBI taxonomy): Eukaryota > Viridiplantae > Streptophyta > Magnoliopsida > Poales > Poaceae > Aegilops > Aegilops longissima. The sequence continues at coordinate 169,293,389 of CM038682.1, forward strand.
CCGCTGTCAGCTCGGACCCACCGGAAGTGCCTCTTTATTACGCACAAAAAAATGAATACTCCCCCTGCTAGCGGGGACTCACCTTGGTGGGAAGCTGACTTGTGGGCCTACTAAGTTGACGGGGACGGAGGGCTTTGTCAACTTAGTCAATATGAACGATTCTAGCTCCAGTGACTGTACGATGTCCATCCAACGGCCGTAGTGCTTCTTCAACCTCTGGTCTTCTTGCTCCAGCCGCCCAAAGCAGCGCCGGTCGTGCCGCCTGCTCCTGCTTCCCGTGGCCGGCTATGCTGCCGCGGAGGCCTCACTGCCCCCTACTATTCCCACCTTAGGCCAGGCCCTGCGGCGACGGCAGCCTCACACCGCAGCCGAACAAGTGAATACTCATACTCCTCTCGGCATGGGCATCCACTGCCGCGTCTTCACCGGCTCCGCGTCGTCACCTTCCTAGGCCTCGCTGTCGTCCACCGCCCTCGTGCTCTCGGCGCGGCATGGTCAACGTGGTCAAGGAACGACTTCCATCGGACGTGGACTGTACGTCGAGAGGCTGATAGCTGGGTCCACGGCCGCAGCAAGGAAGTGCCTCCTTATTACGCAGAAAATAATGATTCCTCCACCTGACAGCAGGGACCCACCGGACAGGCCACTGTATTTTGCGAAAAAATGTTTCCCTCCTGACTGTTGGGACCCACCAGCTACATCTTCGCACGCAAGGAAGTGCGTTCGGGCAAAAAAAAACAATTCGCCCCCTAACTGCTGGGACCCACCAGCTACATCTTCGCAGGCAAGGAAGTGCCTGACAGTTGGGACCCACCTGGTCGAAGCGTACGTAGCATTGTCATTCTGTTCGCGAATGTGTACGTACATACTGGTCGATGCAGAGGCGCGCATGTGTCGTAGTAGAGGCGCGCTGTCGGGACCCCGATTCTAAGTCACACTGATCTAGCATGTAACACCTCATATCACTTTGCGGCCTCACGCACGGTATTCCCACGGGTGTCGCCTTACCATGGCCCGGGACCGTTTGCGCTTTTTGGCTCACGTATATGATAGTGTCGCTAGCATCCATATGACAGAGAACCCGGGCCGACATGACTAGTCGTGAACCCACAGTGGCACTAACTTACGGGGACAGGCATACATGAAACAACATCGAGCATGTCGGTCAGCAACGTGTGAATCTGGGCTGTAGCAACTGGGCTAACAGGACTCCGGGAACCCGGGCTGTAGCAGGCTAGGCAGGACTCCGGATGTCACCGTGTGACATTTCCCCGAAGGGACAGACACAGGAACGAAGTGAATCACATGCCAGCCAGTCTAAGTGTTCCGGAGCAGTAGTGCTGGGCTAGCAGGACTCCGGTAAAATGAGCTGTAGCGGACTACCATGGCTCGGTGGAAGCACTAGACTACATTTCCCCATAAGAGAGGCTACCAAGGATAGACAACTAGGTTTTCGGATCCCACACATAGCAATACACGTTACACGTACGCATAACATGCAAGTATGTGCTGTACAACATGGCATCACAACATAACGCAAACTCATATAGATAAAGGCCCAGAAGAGCCACATAGCATTAAATACAAACCGGGGTCACATGACCCATCATTCAAAGCATACAAGCAACAGAAGCATTACACGTCTGAGTACAGACAACTGCTAAAGAAAAAGGCTGAGAAGCCTGACTATCTACAAGACCCTCCCAAGGGTACAAGATCGTAGCTGAGGTAACAAGCTACTCGTCGAAGTCCAAGCGGAACTACTAGTAAGACCGAAATCTCCGCTGCAAAAACATAAATAAAGCAACATGAGTACAAAGGTACTCAGCAAGACTTACATCAGATCCTGTCATACATGCATTTGTATCAAGAAGGTAATGTGGGGTTTAGTTGTAGCAAGCCTGCTTTGACTCAGTGGCTATCATGTTCTACGACTACGAGAAACTTCTTTGAGGTGAAGCAGCGCACACGAGTCCACTAATCACCACATCAATACACTACTATGGATTCATTCCCGTCTCCCTACGAAAAGGCCATCCATAGCACTCACACTTGTCTTGAGCATTTTAGAGTATCCACTTCAAGTTGTCTATGTACCACGTAAGCATCCAAGAAGTCCATAACCGCGGACCCGGCTATTCGAATAGATCATGTTAACCCTGCAGGGGTGTACGTCTTCACACATGCTCTCGCCACTTACCGCCATGTACACGTCATGTATCTCGGCAAACTTCAAGCGGAAGCCTGGCGAGGGTGTCGGCCACGACATGACTAACCACACAAGACTCTAGACCAGGTTTATCGCCTATTAGGGTTCCATCCGCAAGGAGATCCGGCCGGGGTGTCGCTCACGGCCCCAAACGATGTGTGCAGGGTTCCCGAGCCCACCATCCGGGTGCCACTCGGTACACCAGGCCACGTGTGCCTAGTGTGCCACTTGGTAGAAAAATAGCACTACCTACAAACACCAGAAACTAGTTGCGACTCCTGGACAGAGATCAAGTTGGTTAATAAGTCGAGAGGGGTCGAGTTACCGGAACCCAATGTGTGGTAGTATCGAGTCATTGGACAACATACATAGAACTCAATGCTTAAGGATGGTTCCAGTGAGACAACCAACCATGTACTCCTACATGGCCTCTCACCGCTACCTTTACCAAATCGTGTTCACACACTTCACTCTCAGCATCAGAACATAGAACTGCACTCCAATTCATTCCCAATGAATCAGACCTGACACGACTCTAAGCAATAGCAGGCATGGCATGGTAGGAATACAACATGGCTCAATCAACTCCTACACATGCTAGTGGGTTTCAACTATTTCTCGTGGCAATGGGTCATGCAGAGGAATGGGTTCAACTACCGCAGCACAAAGTAGCAGATGAATCGTTGTTGTCCTAATGCAATAACTGAGAGCAGGAGCGAGAGAGTAGGATTGTATCAAAATGAACAAGGGGATTTTCTTGCCTGGTAAATCAACAAGGGTGGCACTGCTTCATAGACAGGTACTCTCGAGCACTCTCCGGAGCTGGACCTATCGAGAAGGAACGGTGCCAACAATCAATACACAAGCATATGCAACAATATGATGCATGAACATGGCATGAAGATGTGATGCTGTTTGAGCTAATGCAACTAGCATTCATTTGGTTGAAGTTCATTTGAAGCAAGAGTTCAAATGCAACTCCAAATTAAGCTCTTTATAAATGCCATTTTAGTGTTTCACTTATACAGCAGGTATAAGTTGGTTTGTCATGCATGAACTGGTACAGATGGTTAGATTGAATTTTTCTGATAATTTTTCATATATAAATTATTTCAATCTGAGCTATGGTTGAATTTTATGATTTTTTGAAGTTTGAATCATTTTCTAGAATTTCCTGATTTAATTTAAATCCAGAAAATAAATAACTGCGTCTGCACTGCGTCACTTTGACGTCAGCAAGTCAACTGCGACTGACCAGGTCAAACCTGATGTGTGGGGTCCACACGTCAGTGTATCATGGTTAAACGGAGGTTTTCATACTAATCTAGTTAAAATTAGTGGCGCTGGGCCCACTGTCAGTGTCAGCAGGGGTAATTAGTCCTAAACTAATCTAGTCAGGGGCGGGGCCCATGTGTGTTGACCCTAGGGAGGTCAAACCCCGGGTCGAACAGGTCAAACCTGCCAGCAACTCGACGCCGACGAGGCCAGACGCGGTGGAGGGCCTCGGATTTCGCCCTCTGGCGACCAAACGCCGCGCGGAGGGGCTCGGTGGGTTCCTGGCGCTCATGCGCATCCGGTGGAGGTGACGGAAGGACGCAGGGTGGCCGGAGCTTGCCGGAGCGGAGCTCACGGCGGCGGGCGGAGCTCGGCTCGAGCGGCAGAGGGGCTAGAGGCGCCAAGAGAAGAAGCGAGGAGAGGGGGGGTTGACGGCGGGCTACACAGCGGTCTCGACGGCGTCGACGACGAGCTCGGGGAAGGGCTGGAGTCGGGGGGCGGCGAAGACGATCTGCGGCGACCGGAGATGAAGACGGTGTCGATGGAGGCGCTCCAGGGCCTCCCGAGGCGCGTGGCTTGACGGAGAGGATGAGGGAGATACGGCGAAGCTTCTGAGCTTGTCGGAGAGGCGAGGGGGAGGCGGTGGCTACGGCAACGGCATGCATCGGCAACGGTGGTGCTCGGGCGGTCGCGCGGGAGAGAACCAGGGGAGGAGTGTCACAGCCCCAGATCAGCCCTAGAGCTTGTTTTGTAGCTAGTAGCATTGCATCCATGCATCATGTTTAATTTCCATGAAATTTGAAATGGGGATGATCAAGCCCTAGCACTAAAGCAATTCAAATAGGTTCAAATTCAAAATATTTTCAAAACCCAAATTGGTTTGCAAAAATATTCATGATTAATGGAAAGGGTGAAACCCATATCCGGAGATGATGTATATTCTTCCAAGGCATTTTGGATTTTGAATAAACCATATTGTATTTGAATTGGGGCATTTAAATACTATTAATATTTTTAAATGCTCCAACAATTCTGAAAAATAGTTAAGGGCCTCTGTAATAATTCAATTAATGCCCACAATTATTTTCAGGATTTATTTAAATGGTTTAGTATTTTACTAAACTAAAACAAACAGAAAATAGAAAACAGAAATAAATAAAAATAGAGAGGAGAGAACTGCACGGCCGCCACTGCGCAGCCCACCTACAGGCGCCCGAACCGGCCCAACCTCCTCCCCCCGCTGGCCGGCCGGTTGGCCAGCCCAGCCCACCTACCCCACCGCTCATCGTCTTCCTCTGCGCGGAAGAAGGCGAGGCGGCGTGAAGGCCCAGCGATGTTGCTGCCACCTCTGCGCTTGCTACTGAGGCCTCCCCTTCGATCGATCCGCGTCTGGCGACGCCACGCACCCCTTCAGGCCCTCTCACTCTTCCCGTACCCTCTCCCTCCTCTCTCTCGCTCTGCGCCTCGTGCCCGAGCCGCCGTCGCCGCCCGCTCGCCATAGCCGTGCCACCGCCCTCCCTCGCCCATCCAACATGCCCCAAAGACTCGCCCTCCGTCCCGTCAACCCCACCGAGCCACGCAAGCGGATTTCACCACAACCCCGCCATCGACGCTTTCTTCAACCTCGGGACCGCGGCCATCACCGTCAAATTCGTCGGCTCCGGACCGTCCCCGACTCGCTTGGCGCCCGTCGTCATCGCCGTGAGCCCCTGCTCCAAACCCCTCTTCCTCCCCTATGCGTTCAGACACCCTAGCTCCATTCCCCGCCTGCGTTCGAGCTCTGCCGCCCGGCCATGTCACCGCCGCCGCTACAATCACCGAGGTTTGCGACCGTTGCCCGAGTTCATCTTGCTCCTAGGAGCCTAACACCACCACCAGCTCCTTCCCACGAGCTCCCTAGTGCCATGCCCGTTGAGGCCCGAGCTCCGCCGCCGCCTTGAGCTCGCTTCCGCGAACACCGGCCACCCCGCACCTCCGTTGGTCTCCCCAGATCAAGACGGCACGGGCTCCTCCTGGTGCCCTCGGTAGCGCCCCTCACCATGCCCTAAGCGCAACTCCGCGAGCCACCGCCCGCTCGGTTGGTCGCCGCCGCCTAATTCCGCAAGTGCCGACGTGGCCACCCTGTTAGCACTAATTAACCCCCTCTCTCTTTGACATGTGGGCCCCAAAGACTGGATTAATTAGTTTAATTTCTTTGTTAGATTAGTACTAATCTCGGGGCCCGCCTCAAGATTGACTTTGCCACGTCATCGTTGACCGGACCCACTAGTCAGCCTCGACCCTGCCTGTTACATCGACGTGGGTCCCACGCGTCAGGTTTGACCTGGACCTGGCGCCTTTGACCTGCTTGACGTCACGCCTCATCATCTTGATTTAATAACCCATTTTCTGGATTTAATTTAATTCAGGAAATTCCGAAATATCCTAAACTTCTAAAAATCATATAAAGTCAACCGTAATCGGATGGAAATAATTTATATATGAAAATGATCAGAAAAATATGAAGAATCTGTTTACGCCATGATGATGCATGTTTGGACAAGTTAACATCACTGAATAGGATGAATCATGATTAGGGTAATTTATGAAATAGCATTTGGAGTTGGAGTTCAACCTTGTTTGAATTCCACTTCAACTAACTTGGATTATTATTGCATTAGGTGAATTCAGTACCTTAATATGACATGTCATTCATGTGAATGTGCATTGCATTGATTGTGTTCTCTCTTGTTTGCGGTAATCGCCCCTCTCGATGAGCGACGCATCGGCGATGAGTTCGATGACACCGATGAAGAACTATATTATCTTGAAGTGCCGTGCAAGCAAAACCCCTTGTTCATTCGATACAATCCCACTCTCTCGCTCCTGCTCTATTTTACTGCATTAGGACAACAACGACTCATGTGTTACTTGCTGCGGTAGCTGAACCCCTTGATCCTTTGCATGACTGTCATTCCACAAGAATTAGATGAAACCTACTAGCATGAGTAGGAATTGTTTGAGCCATGTTGTGCCTACTCATTTATGCTTGTTTGTCATGCCTGCTCTGCTTAGAGTTGAGTCGGGTCTGATTCATCGGGAATGAATTGGAATTGTTATGAACATGTCCTATTGTGTGTGAGCTAAGTGTGTGAACACGATTTGGTAAAGGTAGCGGTGAGAGGCCATGTAGGAGTACATGGTGGGTTGTCTCATTGCAGCCGTTCTCAGAACTGAGTTCGTGTTTGTGATCCATGATACGATTACTACCACGCATTGGGCCCGAAACCAATGGACCCTCTCGGCTTCTTGACCACCCTTGTCCTCGGTCAGGGAGTTGCAAGTAGTTTCGTGTTTGTAGCATCTTTGGGGCCGACATAACGCTGACCTTAGGGGTGGGTTGTGTTGCGGTAGGCACCGTGGTTCGTGTACCGAAAGTGCCCGTTTGGTATCTCGGGAACCCTGCACACATCGTTCGGGGCTGTATGGGAAACCTCGGCGGACTCCTGCGGATGGAACCCGAATAGGCGATAAACCTGGACTAGGGACTTGAGTGTTTAGGTAGGCCGTGGCCGACACCCACGTTGGGCTTCCGCTTGAAGGTTGCCGAGTACATGTCGGTAAACGGCGGTAAGTGGTGAGCGTGTGTGAAGAAGTACACCCTGCAGGGTTTAATATGATCTATTCGAATAGCCGTGTCCACGGAGAAGGACTTTGGGTTGCCTATATCAGTTCATAGACAAGTGAAAGTGGATACTCTAAAATCGCAAGATAAGCGTGAGTGCTATGGATGGCGTTCTCGTAGGGAGGCGGAGCGGGTCCATAGTGGTGTATTGATATGGTGAATATGTGGACTCGTGTGCGCCACCTCAAAAGAGTTACTTGCGAATCGTAGTTCGGGATAGCCACCGAGTCAAAGCTGGCTTGCTGCAATCAGACTCCACCACCCCCTTTTGATAATGATGCATATGTAGTTAGTTCGATGTAAGTCTTGCTGAGTACAATTGTACTCACGTTTGCCTATTCTATGTTTTTGCGAGAGGCGTCGGTCTCGCTAGTAGTTCCACGTGGACTTGACGTTTAGCTTGTTACCTCAGCTACGATCTTGTGCCTCGGCAGGATCGGTAGATAGTCGGGCTTCTCAGCCCTTTTCATTTATAGTTATGCGTACCCGGACATGTTTAGCTTCCGCTTGTGCTTTGACTTGTATGCTCGAGTGTTGGGTCATGAGACCCATGTTTGTAATATCTCGCTCTTGAGCCTAATGAATAATATTTGAGTCGTAGAGTTATGTTGTGATGCCACGTCGTATTTACACATATTGAGCATATTGTGTGTATGTTTGAAATGCTTGGTATGTGTGGGGTCCGACAAACTAGTTGTTTATCCTTGGCAGCCTCTCATATGGGGAAATGTAGTCTCGTGCCTCCGGCGATAGTAGTCCGCTACAGCCGGTTCACGGAGTCCTGCTAGCCCAGCACTACTGCTTGGACACTTGATTGGCGGCATGTGTTTCACCGTTCCTATGTACATCCTTCGGGAAATGTCACGCGGTGGTATTGAGTCCTGCCTAGCCTGCTACAGCCGGGATACCGAGTCTGTTAGCCCAGTGCTACAGCCCGAATACATACGTTGATGACCGACATGCTCGATGTGATTCATGTATGCCTGTCCTCATGGGTTAGTGCCGCTTTGGGTTCACGACTAGCCATGTCGGCCCGGTTCTTTGTCATATGGATGCTAGCGACACTATCATATCGTGAGCCAAAAGACGCAAGCGGTCCCGGGCCATGGTAAGGCGACACCGTGGGAATACCGTGCGTGAGGCCGCAAAGTGATATGATGTGTTACATGCTAGATCGGTGTGACTTAGGATCGGGTCCCGACAGCGTTGGTATCGAGCTTTGTTGCTCAGAGGATTACCAAGCCAAACTGGTCTAAGTTGTGTCTAGAAATGCTTTAGTTATGTAAGGGAATTGATTGTGGAAGGGAACGTAAGGCTCTTTTTACTCCTTATACCTCATGGCTTTCTGATCTGAGTCATCCTCTTCTCTTCTACGGGGTTTAAGAACTAGGCTTCTCGTCTATCTATCAGGATGACGTGTTACCAATCCATAGACCTTTAAGATTGTTGGTTTTAATCCCCAGTTCAGTTCCTACTACTCCTGTATGATAACTGTTGATCTCAGAATCTTGTTATGATGTTGTTGAGTGGTTATGCCACCATTTTTTTCGGGATGTCTCAAATCATTTTGAGCATTTACAGCCGTTATGCTGTCCGAGTCATCCCAGGTCTCTAAATAGTCTGATACATTTGCAAATCCTTCCTTTCTGTTTCCGATGTCCTTTTGGTCAGAATAAGCACACTAACCGGTGCGTTGGGGTAATTTATTGCCTTGACATATATGTTGGAACTATTATTATGACCCTAGGTGTTTAGGAAGTCACCTAGCAATTTAGCAATGCTTTGGTATCCCTAGTGTGATGATTCTGGCCATCATTTTCGAAAGCATCCCGTGATGCCATTTAGTAGCAGGTATTCTACTCCTGAGTTTCTGAATCCGAGATTCATCCTACTTCATGTTGTTAGTATTTGCTAGTGCCTTTAGGATATTAGTAACCTTGCGATAAGTCCTCAAAGTCCGTGGTATTCTCCTTCTTCCAAATACCATGAACTAATTATGGCAGAAGTTCTTTTGAACCAAAAGATCACAACTAGAGTGCTCTTGAGGAGTTCTCCATTCATAATTGTGAATCTGCCAATTCTACCTTTCTGCATGGGTTATCCGGAAGAAATGTTGAGCTTGCTCGACATACTAATCTGTGCATCCACAACTCAGAAAATTATAAGTTCCTTTGAGTTGCTTTCTTTAGTTGTACCTCGACCATCCTCTATCAGTTGATAACCAAGGGTATGGGTGCATTCGAGTTCATCGATGCCTTTTACTCCTATGGTCTGCCAAGTCATTCTATTCCGGAATGACTAGGAGAAACAAACTCCAGTACCTCATCCATATCCAGGATTGGGTCAAAGCAGTTGTATCCCGTAGATCAAAATGCCAATCCAGCTTTTGTTCTGTTCTACCCTGAAGTATTGCCATCTTATGCCAAGAATATCATAGGAATTGCACCATCTCTTATGGATTTTGATGCAGTGATACTTCTCACCATCATTGTTCATTTCTCGGTTCCGTGTTGATGCAACCGGAAAGCCGACAAGTGAATTGTGATGTGTGAAATCAATACTCCGAGCAACTCGTTGCTTGGCAGCAAGTGGACAATATCCTCACTCTTAGCGTGTTGGTTATTAAAACATCATCCTAAGATTGACCGTGCTACCTAGTCCTTATTTCTGGTGTACACTTCGATTGATGAGTTAGGATCTTGTCAAGTCCTCACTCATCTGATCATATCGTCTTGCCCTCAAAAGCAAGATTGCTCTCGAGCTTAGTAACATACCGGTGGTTCGTGACTTTCCAAATATCTTCTTGGAAGTGTTACCGGGTTGTTTCCTGACTATTATGTTGAGCCCGTGATCAAGTTGGTTTCTTGTGAACCACCCTTTCTCCAAGAATCTGTGTTGGATACCCCTGAGCTAGTTGGTTAAGCTAAACAACAACTTGGAGAGTTGGAAGATAAAAGCTTGCCTAACTTAGTTCGATCCAAAGGGATATTCCTGTGTAGTGTGTGTTGAAGAAAGATGATATTTTCATCGATTGGTCCTCGTGATCAGTTGTTGGATCTATTGTCCTACCAATTCTTTGATTTGAGTATGGGCCATTGTCTAGTCAAATCAGTACCAACGATGCTCGTAATGTTGCCTTACTCGTGGTTGATCCCTCGAGCATACACCATTATATCTTTTGGTCTGGCCAATGCTATCACCGTGTTCACATGATGGTGGAAGTCCAGTGATATGGAAATTCCGATGAGTTGCTGTTGAGCCCATCAGTAGCATTTTGTCTCCCCCATGAGTCATGTTGAGCATCAACCTAGTATTGGAAACTTGTGTAAGCATTTCTTCGTGTTTCGTTCATGAAGCATATGTCTGGATGAAAGTAGTGACTTCCTCTAATTCATGTGCATCTGATGTAAGTTGCCGCCATGAATTTGAGAAAGGTTTGTTTTGTTTCCTCTGGAATCATCCCAAGTCAGTCATGCATGTGCGAAGTATTCTATGGTTTGATAGACTGATCATCTTCATTCCGTATGTATTCCTAGCACACCAAGCCACTAACTGATTTGTACAAGGAGAAGAAGTTTCTTCATAAGAACTAATCATATGACTTATGTTAAACTCTGATATCCTCGATTATGGCTCCCCACCTGAACTCGGTAGTGTTTTATTATAAGACTACCATGTGGTCATGCTTGTCTAGGACAATGTGTTCACAGGTTTGTAGCAGAACCAGCTCATATTTTGGAGCTTGCTATCGTAGTTCATATCCCTGAGAATCTCGCAACGTCTTCTCGTCGATTTGTGTTGCAACCTTTCCTTTTCAGACATGCTGAGTCTGAAGTATCCCATCACCAATCGGATCTGAATCTCAGGCAGATATGATGGTTGGAACCTTCCAACAGTTGCATTTCATTCCCAGCTTGCACCGTCCTTGTGCTATTTCACTATGGGCTGCCTTCTTAGTGATTTCTGTTTAAGATCATCCTCAAAAGTGGACTTACCATGGGTCCCATTCATTCTCGATGATAAGCAAAAATCATCCATTGCGTTGTCTTCAACAAGGTAGTCCACATCATCCATTCTAGTCCGGGTGTACCATTCCTTGCATTCCACCAAATAATCGCTTGTGATTGCCTTTGGCTGGTATAAAGAGTTCCAATGATCTATGGATCAAAAGTAATTCTTTTGCCACTTAAGGAATAGTTCTTTGCGCCACCTTTCTCGAGGTGTTCCGTTACGGGATCATGGTAATTATGCTTCGCCACCTTGACACCATCCACCATCTTTCTAAGCATGGAATTGTTGCCACTAATCAAACCTCGTTGTTGTTCTTCCATCCCCCTCGATGTATTTTGTGTCTCAACTCGAGATGTGTCACCGTCTCAGTCCGTGAGTTGATCATGTTTACCTGATCTTCATGAAGATCGAATCATGTAGAGTTCCCCCCCCCTCTTTCCGTTGTCGTGTCGAGTAAAGATCTCGAAAGCAAAGACGTCAAGACCAAGATGATGGAGTGAGTCAACATCCTCGAGAAAGGCAATTGGATCATGAAGATTGTGATAGTTCGTGACTCCTTTTCCTCTTACCTCACGTCTTGAATCTCGGGCGAGATTCTTGTTTAGTGGGGTGAGTGTCACAGACCCAGATCGGCCCTAGAGCTTGTTTTGTAGCTAGTAGCATTGCATCCATGCATCATGTTTAATTTCCATGAAATTTGAAATGGGGATGATCAAGCCCTAGCACTAAAGCAATTCAAATAGGTTCAAATTCAAAAATATTTTCAAAAACCCAAATTGGTTTGCAAAAATATTCATGATTAATGGAAAAGGTGAAACCCATATCCGGAGATGATGTATATTCTTCCAAGGCATTTTGGATTTTGAATAAACCATATTGTATTTGAATTGGGGCATTTAAATACTATTAATATTTTTAAATGCTCCAAAATTCTGAAAAATAGTTAAGGGCCTCTGTAATAATTCAATTAATGCCCACAATTATTTTCAGGATTTATTTAAATGGTTTAGTATTTTACTAAACTAAAACAAACAGAAAATAGAAAACAGAAATAAATAAAAATAGAGAGAGGAGAGAACTGCACTGCTGGCGATTACTCAAGCAGCCCACCTACCTGGCGTCTGAACCGGCCCAACCTCCTCCCCCTGCTGGCCGGCCCGGTTGGCCAGCCCAGCCCACCTACCCCCACGCTCATCGTCTTCCCTCGCGGAAAGGCGAGGCGAGGCGTGGCGAGCGCTGGCGATGCCGCGGCCACCTCCTGCTTCGCGCTGGAGGCCTCCCCTTCGATCTGATCCGCGTCTGGCGACGCCACGCACCCCCCCTGGGCCCTCTCACTCTTCCCCGTACCCCTCTCCCCTCCTCTCTCTCGCTCTGCGCCTCGTGCCCGAGAGCCGCCGTCGCCGCCGCTCGCCATAGCCGTGCCACCGGCCCTCCCTCGCCCATCCAACATGCCCCAAAGACTCGCCACTCCGTCCCCGTCAACCCCACCGAGCCACGCAAGCCGGATTTCACCACAACCCCGCCATCGACGCTTTCTTCAACCTCGGGACCGCCGGCCATCACCGTCAAATTCGTCGGCTCCGGACCGTCCCCGACCTCGCCGAGCGCCCCGTCGTCATCGCCGTGAGCCCCTGCTCCAAACCCCTCTTCCTCCCCTTGCGTTCGCACACCCTAGCTCCATTCCCCGTCGTGCCCGAGAGCTCCTGCCGCCGGCCATGTCACCGCCGCCGCTACAATCACTGAGGTTTGCGCCTGACCGTTGCCCCGAGTTCATCTTGCTCCTAGGAGCCTAACACCACCACCAGCTCCTTCCCATGAGCTCCCTAGTGCCATGCCCGTTGAGGCCCGAGCTCCGGCCGCCCGCCAGCTTCGCTTCCGCGAACACCGCCACCCCCGCACCTCCGTTGGTCTCCCCAGATCGCTTGCAGGCACGGCTCCCTCCTGGTGCCCTCGGTAGCGCCCACCACGGCCTAAGCGCAACTCCGTGAGCCACCGCTCGGTTGGTCGCCCGCTGCCTAATTCCGGCAAGTGCCGACGTGGCCACCCTGTTAGCACTAATTAACCCCCCTCTCTCTTTGACATGTGGGCCCCAGTACCTGGATTAATTAGTTTAATTTCTTTGTTAGATTAGTACTAATCTCAGGGGGCCCGCCTCAAAGATTGACTTTGCCACGTCATCGTTGACCCGGACCCACTAGTCAGACCTCGACCTGCTCGTTACATCGGCGCACGGGTCCCACGCGTCAGGTTTGACCTGGACCTGGCGCCTTTGACCTGCTGACGTCACGCCTCTGTCATGCTGACGCAATAACCCATTTTCTGGATTTAATTTAATTCAGGAAATTCCAGAAATATCCTAAACTTCTAAAAATCATATAAAGTCAACCGTAACTCGGATGGAAATAATTTATATATGAAAAATGATCAGAAAAATATGAAGAATCTGTTTACGCCATGATCATGCATGTTTGGACAAGTTAACATCACTGAATAGGATGAATCATGATTAGGGTAATTTATGAAATAGCATTTGGAGTTGGAGTTCAACCTTGTTTGAATTCCACTTCAACTAACTTGGATTATTATTGCATTAGGTGAATTCAGTACCTTAATATGACATGTCATTCATGTGAATGTGCATTGCATTGATTGTGTACTCTCTTGTTTGCCGGTAACCGCCCCTCTCGATGAGAGACGTCTGCAAGCGATGAGTTCGATGACACCGATGAAGAACTATATTATCTTGAAGTGCGTGCAAGCAAAACCCCTTGTTCATTCCGATACAATCCCACTCTCTCGCTCCTGCTCTATTTTACTGCATTAGGACAACAATGACTCATGTGTTACTTGCTGCGGTAGCTGAACCCCTTGATCCTTTGCATGACTGTCATTCCACAAGAATTAGATGAAACCTACTAGCATGAGTAGGAATTATTTGAGCCATGTTGTGCCTACTCATTTATGCTTGTTTGTCATGCCTGCTCTTGCTTAGAGTTGAGTCGGGTCCGATTCATCGGGAATGAATTGGAATTGTTATGAACATGTCCTATTGTGTGTGAGCTAAGTGTGTGAACACGATTTGGTAAAGGTAGCGGTGAGAGGCCATGTAGGAGTACATGGTGGGTTGTCTCATTGCAGCCGTTCTCGTGAACTGAGTTCGTGTTTGTGATCCATGATACAGTTACTACCACGCATTGGGCCGAAACCAATGGACCCTCTCGGCTTCTTGACCACCCTTGTCCTCGGTCAAGGGAGTTGCAAGTAGTTTCGGTGTTTGTAGCATCTTTGGGGGCACGCAACGCTGACCTTAGGGGTGGGTTGTGTTGCGGTAGGCACCGTGGTTGGTGTACCGAGTGCCCGTTTGGTATCTCGGGAACCCTGCACACATCGTTCGGGCTGTATGGGAAACCTCGGCGGACTCCTGCGGATGGAACCCGAATAGGCGATAAACCCGGACTAGGGACTTGAGTGTTTAGGTAGGCCGTGGCCGACACCCACGTTGGGCTTCCGCTTGAAGGTTGCCGAGTACATGTGTGTAGCGGCGGTAAGTGGTGAGCGTGTGTGAAGAAGTACACCCTGCAGGGTTTAATATGATCTATTGAATAGCCGTGTCCACGGAGAAGGACTTCGGGTTGCCTATATCGGTTCATAGACAAGTGAAAGTGGATACTCTAAAATGCGCAAGATAAGCGTGAGTGCTATGGATGGCGTTCTCGAGGGAGGCGGGAGCGGGTCCATAGTGGTGTATTGATATGGTGAATATGTGGACTCGTAGCGCCACCTCAAAAGAGTTACTTGCAATGTAGTTCAGGATAGCTACCGAGTCAAAGCTGGCTTGCTGCGATCAGACTCCACCACCCCTTTTGATAATGATGCATATGTAGTTAGTTACGATGTAAGTCTTGCTGAGTACAATTGTACTCACGTTTGCCTATTCTATGTTTTTGCAGAGAGGCGTCGGTCTCTCTAGTAGTTTCACGTGGACTTGACGTTTAGCTTGTTACCTCAGCTACGATCTTGTGCCTCGGCAGGATCTGGTAGATAGTCGGGCTTCTCGGCCTTTTCATTTATAGTTATGCGTATCCGGACATGTTTAGCTTCCGCTTGTGCTTTGACTTGTATGCTCGAGTGTTGGGTCATGAGACCCATGTTTGTAATATCTCGCTCTTGGAGCCTAATGAATAATACTGAGTCGAGAGTTATGTTGTGATGCCACGTCGTATTTACACATATTGAGCATATTGTGTGTATGTTTGAAATGCTTGGTATGTGTGGGGTCCGACAAACTAGTTGTTTATCCTTGGCAGCCTCTCATATGGGGAAATGTAGTCTCGTGCCTCCGAGCGATAGTAGTCTGCTACAGCCCGGTTCACCCGAGTCCTGCTAGCCCAGCACTACTGCTTGGACACTTGATCGGCGGCATGTGTTTCACTTCGTTCCTATGTCATCCCTTCGGGAAATGTCACGCGGTGGTATTCGAGTCCTGCCTAGCCTGCTACAGCCGGGATACCGGAGTCCTGTTAGCCAGTGCTATAGCCCGAATACATACGTTGATGACCGACATGCTCGATGTGATTCATGTATGCCTGTCCTCATGGGTTAGTGCGCTTTGGGTTCACGACTAGCCATGTCGGCCGGGTTCTTTGTCATATGGATGCTAGCGACACTATCATATCGTGAGCCAAAAGACATAAGCGGTCCCGGGCCATGGTAAGGCGACACCCGTGGGAATACCGTGCGTGAGGCCGCAAAGTGATATGATGTGTTACATGCTAGATCGGTGTGACTTAGGATCGGGGTCCTGACAAGGAGGGAGAGCGAGAGAGAGGGAGAGAGGTGCGGGGCGGTGCGTGGCGTCGTTCGAGCGATCTAGGCGACGGGAGGGAGAAGCAGGAGGTGGCGGGAGACGTGGCCGCGGCTGGCTGCGGTGCGGCCACGCAGCTGCTCCTACTGGCAGGAGCTTGAAGAAGCTCCTAGCAGTTGGGCTGGGCCGGCCTGCTGGGCCGCTGGGCCAGGCCAGGCTGCATAGGGGCTGCAGGTAAGTTTCTTCCTGTTTTGTTTCTGTTTTCTATTTTTCTGACATTTGTTTTGATTTAATATTAATACTAAATCATTTTATTTACTTCTGTCAATTTTCATAGGAACTAGTTGGATTGCTCCAAAACTCCTCACCAATTAACAGAACTTTTGGACATATATTATATATATAGCAAATATATATCCAAAGCAAATAATTGTGCATTAATTCCAAAAGCCCAAAATAAATACTTATGAGCTCCTAAGAATATTGGTTTGATTCTTATATCTGTCCAATATTTTCAGAGAGCAATATGAGCATTTTCTTAGACCCTTTTGGAGCAATTTTTTTATTTGGGCCATTTCCAGAGGTGATTCTGAGGGTTTCACAAATCCTCATTTCAAAATTAAATGAAATTTAAACATGATGCACACATGACTAGCTAGCCTTGAGCATACCAGCACTAGGGATGTGACACGCGCACGTATCGATGTAGATGCGCGCACGTAGCATGTACACGTACGTACAACGGCGAGGGTGCAAGAAAGAAAATACGGCCACGTACGTACATACGGGCAGGGTCTCGAACGCCTACTCGCGCATACGTACATGGCTGGGTCGGAACGGAGAAACAGCGTCGTCGTCGTGTTCATGGGGAGCCAACCGGCTGGGTCGGAACAGAATCCGTGGTCGTGTTCGCCGGGAGGGCTTGGACGGAACAGGCGATGGAAGCGAGGCCAGCGCGTACCGCTGGCGGAGGAAAGCGGACCTCCCACGTTCGCAACGGGTCCTGTTGATCGGGAGGGTGTGGCGTCGCAAAACGGAGGAAACGGACCTCCTACGATCGAAACAGGGGTCCTATTGATCGGGAGGGGTGTGGCATACCGCAAAACGGAGGAAACGGACCTCCTACGGTCGAAATGGGGGCCCTGTTGATCGGGAGAGGTGCGGCGTTCTGCAAAACGGACGAAACGGACCTCCTACGGTCGAAATGGGGGTCCTGTTCATCGGGAGGGGTGTGGCGTACCGCAAAACGGGACTCCACGGGATACTGTTCATCTCCACCGTCGACCTCGTCCAGCCTCCACGGGCTACCGTCGACCTCGTCCAGCCTCCACGGACTACCGTCGACCTCCTCTAGCCTCCACGGGCTCCTGTTCATCCAGCCTCCACCGTGCGCTACTCCACCGGCTACTGTTCAACCACCCGTCCACGGGCACCCCTCCGCCGTCTACTGTTCATCCAGCCCTCCACACCACGGGGTCCTGTTCATCCAGAGGCAACGCCACCGCTCCTGTTCATCCAACCCCCCAGCATAGCGCTTCTTGTTCATCCAATCGATCGTCTTCAGTTAGCAGCAGCGGCGAAGAATCGCTCCATCGGGTTGATTAACAGCCATCGATCGATTGCTCGGGTTCAGTAACGCATAGCCTGCAGTGCAATCGCTCAGGTTCAGTTAGAGCCCAACGCCTCGCTCGGGTTCAGTTAGAGCCAACGCCTCACACACACACGCGTACGTAGGAGAGAAACGCGCATCGCTCGGCCCCCGACCTCCCACCGTAACCGCTAACTCCCCGAAATTTTCCTCCCCCTAGCTTCTACCACGTTTTTTTTCCGTCATGGACGACCCAAAGAATGTCATGCAGCTGCGTCTCCGGCCCGCCCAGGACGAAAAGCCCATTTTCTGTCATGATTTTTTGTCATAGAAGTAGGAGCCCACCACATCTATGATGATACTGGGTTTTTTCACAATTATCGTCATAGAAGTGTCATATGTATGACAGAAAAAATTTCGTTCAGCCCAAAATGTCACAGATGTATCTTTTTTTGTAGTGTTCCTCACAATGTATTAAGGGCTAAGGATAAAGAGACGAAGTTTATAATATGGTAAGCATAGTATGACATCATTCATATCACAAAACAACTGAGAATGATAAACAGCAATTGTAACGTTGTGTGGGCAAGTCCAAGACGGAACTAGATTACAGGTCAAGGTCAAAGGAACATCACTCCTCTCTTTTAAACCTTGTAAGGTGCAATGATACGCTAAGACAATTGTGTATAAAATTGAAAAGAGTAATAGACATTGGCTGCAAACCATGCAGTTCAAGGCACAAGTCGAGTAAGTAGTAGTTAAAAGGTATGAGGATTAAGGACTTACAACATGGCTTTGGTGGTGTAGTCATGCCCTTCTTCTTGCTGGTGTGACAGTCCTTGAAGATTTCCACAACATTTGGTTCAGGTACTTTTCGGTCCTTGCGGGCTTTCCTCTGCAGTTTGAACAAGTCAATATAGATCTGATAATATGGTACAACGAAGAGAGTGAAACAACGGCTAATTACAAGAGCCTCACAGTGTGCAATATAGCTACGAGATCCTTTAAATGCATTGAATTTCCTTCCATGCGGTTGGCCTTGTTCTTTGAACAGTTCACCTACAAGAAGATAGATTTGTGTGGCACATGCGTAAATAGGACTTCAACATGTGATCTAATGACATATATATAATGCACCTGATACTTCGGATCGGACTAGTGTTTAACGAGGCCTCTCCAGTCTTCATCAGATATATTTTCCACTGGAGATGTTTGGGCAAGTTCACTGTTAGCCTTGCCTTCAAAGTGAGTTTTCCTCAAGTTATACCGATCATCAAGCAGAGCAGACTTGAAAACATGGGTGCAAGCTTGTCTGGTTGCATCATCTTGGCTATCCAACTTGAACCTCATCTATTGAAAATTATGGGAGTCTCATTATCAGCAACCTAGAAAGTATTGGACAGAGCAAGACGATATTACTAGTTTCCATACATAACCATACTTAGAGATAAATGGTCGAGGAAGGTGTTGAACTAGGTTTCGTCTTTGTCATTCTTGTACTGAATCCATGTTGGGAGGATACGTACATGACACCTAACAGCAACCGCTGCCTCTGATACAAAATTGGCTGACTTTGTAGCATCACGTGGCCTTTTTAAACCTGACTCAAAACGGATCTCCATTCTTCCTGCTCTAGATTTAGTTAACCTATCGAGCATTATCCCTGATGTTTGTTTCCTCTTGCGCCTAGGTGCTAGTCCAACAACAAACATAGGAAGTGTTAGTGTACATCAAACTGTGAGACTACATATAAAGAAGCATGCAATTGTAACTTGACTCCAGCAACTACCTTCTTGCTGTTGAAGCTCACAAAGTTCATCTGATCTTGCCAACTCATCTTGTGTCAAGAGTGCTTCGGAAGTAGTGTCAGGTGGCAAGGGAGCTTGGGAACGTGTTGCTAGCTGAGTTGGCGAACGAGTAAATCGTGCAGTTCGTGGTACCGTGGAAGGTGTTGCAACAACTAGGGTTGTCTCTTCTTGTTTGGTGGCAGCTATTTGTTTCTGTTTGGCTTGTTCTGCAGCTCGTCTAGCATGGGATACCCTATCGGTACAATTTTCCGCTGGACTTTGACCTTCTATTTCACCATCAGTACCAGCAGAATCTGCATGATTGTTCCGCTTCCCTTTCCCTATCGTTATGTCTTGCTTCCTCTTTCTCTGTGCCATGTTAAGTCAAGCGGACAAGAAAAGCGAACAACAATTAGTTCTTCAGAACAAATGTACTTTGATGTAAGAACATGGTGTGATAGACAGATATTGTATGTTCTAGAAACAGGAACACGTGTCTTAGTCACAAGTATAATGTGTAAAGTAAGCAGATGCAATTCAACAAAATTAGAAGCAATACAAGCTAGACATCATACATAACATGCAACCACATATAACAGTGCCAAGTTAGAGGGAGCACCTGTGATGGTGCACTAGGGAGACGTGCTCATCACCAACACAGCTATGTTGAGTGTTTATTCATGTGTTGTCTTGGAAATCATCTTGGGGGGATGGAGGAGTAGAATCTGTAGAGGCCCTCCATTTGGAAGGAGCACCTTCATCCACTGCCTTGCTAACTTCCTTCCGCTTTATTGATTTTGAATTGTCAAGTAAAACTGACAAGAAAAAGCAATAAAATTCACTCTTCAGAACTCATTCATGCATGATACTGACAATCACTACTTTGATGTAAGGCAAACACATGATTCCAGGATGGAATAATATGAAAAATAGGACGGCATGGCATATTCACAACTGTTTGTGTAAACTAAGCAGAAACCATTTCACCAAATAAGAAGCAATGCAAGCTAGACACCACGTGAAAGATGCAACCAATATGACTCTGCCAAGTTAAAAGTGTCCCATCATAAATGGCATTTCAACAAATTAGAAGCAGCGCATGCTATAAATCATATCAAAGATGCAACTAATATCACACTGCATATACTGAAGGTGTCTCGTCATATTGATTTATGCGGTATACAAAAAATCAAAATTTTTATGTGAGGACATGCTTAATAGACAGATGTACTATGTACTAAATACAGGAAGGCATGTCACATTAACAGGTATAATGTATAAGCTAAGCAGAATAGCACATGCAGTTTAACCAGATTGGAAGAATTACAATCTAGACACCATATGCAACATGCAACCACATATCACGCTACCAAGTTAGAGCAAGCACCTGCGATGCTAGTGTAGGGGAAATGCGGTAATCAACTACAGAGCTACGTTCACTATCTTCATCTAGCCTTGCTGTTTCTTGAGAATCATGTCGGGAGGCTAACGCTGCATTCTTTAAATGAGGAGTATTCCACTTGCCTGACTGCCTCATCATAAGTGATTGATGAGGGATACACAAGAACATTAGTTTGATGTAAGAACATGGTTAATACACAGATGTACTAGTATGTACCAAAAAACAAAAAGGCATGTCATATTGAAAGGTATAATGTGTAAGCTAAGCAGATGCAATTTAACTAAATTGGAAGCAATACAAGCTAGACATCTGGCTGGAGTGGTGAGCATGATCATCTAGGACCTGAGAGCCTGGTGGGAGGTGGGCTGCTTCGCCACCATCGCGGCTTTTTAGTTGGCTTCCAGGTGATGCCTCTCTTTGCTGGGCTTGTCACTAGCTAAGCCAGTGCCCTGACTAGCTATTTGTCTTCTGGTGCTCACGGGATGGTGGTTCATGTAAAAAAATATCTTTCCTTATCTTAATAAAGACCGACTTCGACCTTTCGAATACGAGCTAGACACCATATGGAACATGCAACCACATATGACACCGTGAAGTTAAAGTAAGCACTTGGGATGGTGATTCATGGCGAGCGAGATCATCAACTCCAGAGCTATGTTCCCCGTCTCCATCTGCTGACACTACACCCTTTAAAGTCTTGAAACATGTCTAGCTTAGCCGCGTACCACGCTGGAGCGACTTCTCTCTTATATTTTCTGCTTCTGTCAAGGCAGGGTCTGAAATACCCTTGCATAAAAACACAATAGTGAGAGTATGGGTGAAGTGTGTGCAGAACTAGTGCACTGTAAAAGTAGCAGATAGCTGAAAAATAAATGACAGGAGAAATATGATAGCTCTACAACATTGCATGGCAAACAAAATTAGATTCTACTCCGTATGATTTTCTAATATATGAGCACAGGAAATGCAGGTACTCCTCCAGCACACCACCACATGTGGTCATGTCAAGATAACAGTCGACTGAAAATAAATAGGTCAGTCGATTTTTTTAATGAACCGTCCAATCTATAAGGAACGGGCAGATGGCCTTCGTCTACCTCCCGCCAGTCACTGTTGACGATCTTTCTCCAACCGCCAGCGACAATCGGCCTAGACCCCTGCCTCCGCCACCCTGCCCTCCCCTCGACCTCACACCACCGCCGTGCTTGGCAGCGCCCCCAGGCCATCCCTTTAATCCCGGCCGACCTCCAGATCGGGCGCCAGTAGCTCTAGGCCCCACACTCCCCTAAGATAAACACCGAGGCGCTGCTTCCCCGACGTAATAGGCGGACTAGCGCCTGTTACGCCGAGGAATGCTTCCGTTAATTGGGAATCAACTGACCAGGAATTGAAATTCAGGGGGGCGACGAACCTCTAGCTAAGGAGAAATAGTATATGAGGAGAAACCTTGTGCATCACGAGTTACTAGGAACATCTAGTATCAAGAAGAAGTGGTCCACTAGTGCCTTCTGTGGGATGAATATGGTGCAAGCAGACACATAGGATTTGCACGAATAAGGGAAGAGGAGTAACATTTTTGGTTGCCGGTGGGATCGCCTCCACATGTCGCGCCGATCTTCTTCTTTTTGTCGGGGAAACCGATGTTCTGGAGGGTGCAGGCTTGGATGAACCCATGGCCAAATTGTTGACTGTGTTGCCGTGTCCGTATGTCGGCAGAGGGGAAGAAGATCCGAGGCGGTGAAGGACGGCGTAGCAGGAACAACTCCGGTGCGGTGGAGGGTGGCGAAGTTGGAGCCGCAGCGGTGAGGCGCAGGACGGCGTGGTTGAACTGGCTCGGGTACGGACGGCTCAGCCTCGGCTTCAGCTACTAGCCGTGGAGGGCATTGCGATGGACGACGATGTTGGGGTATCGGCTCCGGCGTGATGGAGGAGGGCGGCGGTTGATGGGTGGAATGGGGTGGCGGACGGTGGGCCTTGGGTTTCATGGCTGGTGGAGAGGTAGTTTTGCGCCCACGGAGTACGAATGGAGAATCGGACGGGTGGGGGGGGAGGGGGGAGGGAGAACCATGTTTGGTCAGGGACGCGCTTGTTTTGGCTTTTTGAACAGAAGATGGGACGCGCTTGTTTGAAATTTGGGAAAGTACAAACTTTGCCCCTCTTAAATTCGGACCTACTGCTGGTCGGGGTAGGATGGTAATCCCAGGTGTCCCAAATAGTGGGCGGGAGCGATTTCGGCCGCGCGCATGTGTGCTTAGGAGGCCATTGTGTATGAATGTTTTCGGAGGCGGTTGCATGGCGTCTAGATGAGGCTACAAACCTACCCCGGTTTAGACCTTTGGACGTCGAGCTGGTAGGTTTCACGGGTCGGAGTTACTAGAAAAGTAATTTCCTTGTACTACCAAACATTGGTCTCACGCGGTTTCGAGCGAGTAGAGGCTCTTTTGGCGCTTCGTTTGAAATTTTGAAACACAAGCATTCACGTTTAGAGTACTCTTGAACTTTGAGGATTGACCTAAATAGACAACGTTAAATTTGACCTTGTATGTCTGAAAACCTCATTAAATTATCCGCTTCTTTTTGAAATTTTGACACTTGAAAATCCTATAACTACAAGTATTTTGGAATGGACGAGCTAAATTAGAATCTATTTTGGAATGGACGAGCTAAAATAGAATCTATTTACAAATGCCATGATATCAAATTCAAATAATTGAATGGACTTCATGTTGAATTCGATTTTTTAAAACCACCTTAAGTTGAATTCAAATGTATGCTAGTTCATAGGTAGCTATTTATAATGTTCATTGTGTAACTTTCGTATGTATAATGTGCTTTACACACACAACATGAACTATACTCACGTTTATATTCGATTGCTAAAGCGATGTATTGTCTGGAGTTCAAAATACTAACTATGTGGATCAATTGTGTCGAATAATAACATAGACATGCTCAAATTCGATAGAATCTAGATGTCTGATGGATCAATGGCCGTTCCTTACGCGAATTGCAAATATCATGATCCCATCCTAATATTTGGATACAATTTATATCTTTAATCAATGTTTACAACAGTATTGTACGTGTAGTTTCAGTCTCCATCGGTGGTCTCTCATACATGCTCACACACTCTCTCCCGAGGTGTCTTTCTCGCACACATGCTCTCGATATAACCCACCCTCCCTCTCGTAACCATTTACGACTGTTTTCACTAACCTTTATCACAAGCACTCTTCCTCTCGCAAGCATACACACACACAATCCCCATTGACCCTTTCTATATACATAGACCTGCCTACGTATCTCCTGTACGCACATTATCTTTAGGCATGTCTCTCACCTCTCTCCCTAATCGATGAGTATGTTTCTAGCAGAGCATTCTATAGGATGCCCCTTAAAGTTAGGTTGGATGAATAGTAATATCAGAGATAAAGGGGTTACCTTAGTCTGAGAACCTAGGGTTACAAATCCTAGTCGGCTTTGTCAGTGGACATAGAGTCGTTCACAATTATGCTATCTTTGTCTTGTACGACTAGTCATCCATGGGTCTCCCTAAATGCATCACGGGCTGACCAATGTGGCGCAGGATGGGACCGAACGGAGGGCCTCACCTCGACCCACCAGACCTCACGCGGTGACACACCGTCTGCCCCCATGTCTCGTTATCTTCTCACACCCACACATACCAACACAGACACCACACACAAAAAATATATTCCCCTGGTGCCTCTATCCACTCCCCCCTTGCATATACACACTCAAGGGAATCTCTCGCCGTGACGTCATATTTGTCTCTCTCTCTCTCTCTAGACCACTCTCATTTCTCGTGCTATATCTCCCATGCCCCCCTGTCGGCCCCTCTATCCATGCCTCTCTCGAATACGTAATACACACACACATACCTCTCTAGGCCCTGCCAAATGCATCAACTACACATTCACACATGTTACATCACGTACCCCATTGATCTAAAAAGCCCTCGCTTCACGTTTATTTCGCATACAACATTCATTTTGAATAAAGTGTGGCCAAAAAAATATTTTAGAATTTCTACATATATACAACATTACAAAGTTATATGGAGGAGTATGAACGCTTGCATTGCATGGTGCCCACAATGATATTTATTCCGCACTGTGAATCTGTATATTTTTATACTATATATAAAGTTAGTCATAATAAAGAGAAACGAAGAGCATATCTCTCTCCATCGCATACCCCCCCCCCTCTACGCCCCCTTCACGTACGCACACAAACTATCTCCAGGTCCTCTAAAAGTAAGCCCCTAGCACATTCACTCATGTTTCATCTTTCTCTCGTGATATATACACTGACGATCATTGTATTTGAAGCGAAAGCACGACACGTACATTGGACTTCGAATCCACTCATTACGGTCACCATTTATGTTTTGTGGTTATTATACGATCACGGGCTCACCGCATAACTCTGATTTGCTCAAGACACGACTAGTTGACAGTTAGGCGCTCACGTGGCACCTCTAGTTTTGCATCACATTATCTCACTACCATCGGGCCCACACCGGCTTGTATCTACTCTACATCTACACTCTCTTTGGGGAAAACCTTGTACAGAATCTTAGCAGCAGCGGCACAAAAAAGCGCTACTGCTAATTAGCGATAGTACGGGTTTTACCCTCGCTACTACTAAGTTGATAGTAGTAGCGCGGGTTTTTAACCCTTGCTACTACTAAGCGGTCTCTACCGTGCCCCCAGACACATGCCATAGTAGTAGCGAGGGGTATAAACCCGCGCTACTACTAAGTTGATAGTAGTAGCGCGGTTTTATACCCCTCGCTACTACTAAGTACGAGGTAGGTGAAGTCGCCATATCCTCGGCCAAATCCCCATCTCCTCCCCCAAATCCCTCCTCTCTTCCACCACTCTCTCCTCTCACTTTCCATACGCTCACATGGACCTCTCGCCCATGCACCCATCCTCCTCCATGGCGCCGAAAGAGGCGCCGCCTCGCGCCACCAAAGCATCTAGGGCTCGTCGGTCTTCCACCGGCGTCTAGGGAGGCCGCCGCCCGCCACCACACACGGAGCACCTCGCCACGGTGACTAGCCCGCTGCTCCCTACATCACCTTCCTCTCTCCCTCGGTTTTCCTTTTCTCTCTCTCTCTCCTCTGGTTTGACTCACCCTCCCATGTCCATGCCCGTGCAGTGTCGTCGCCATGGATGACCCGGAGCTATCTCGGCATGGTCGGGAAGAGGAGCCCCACGTCGCGCCTGGCTCGCCATAGAAGCAGGCCCTCTCCAGCAGCCACCGCTGGATCTGGTCTTCCTCTGTCCGTTCATGCCTCGTGACGCCAATCATCGCTAGATCTTACCATTGCTGCCATTGACAGCACACAGGATCGAGATTTTTTGTTTTTGAAAGTAATAGCGAGAGCGGGGTATAAGACCCTTCACAGCTAATTGCTTGATAGCGCTATTTGCAGCACGCTACAACTAACCATGTATAGCGATGGCGTGTGTCAACACACGCCATTGCTACAAGTTAGTTAATGGCGTCGTGTCGATGGCGCGGGCACCCGCCATCTTGACACACCCAAACTCAGCGCTGCTGCTAGGCTTTTCCCTAGTAGTGACACTCTTATAAAATACTAGCAAGATGCCCATGCGTTGCATGGAACATCAAGATGCATTTGTGTGAGTAGTTTATCTTGTGGGAGAAAAGGATGAACAAGGGAAGGCCTTAGTTGCAAGTGTGGATAGGGGTGTGGGTATCTTTTTGCCAAATTGCCATAGTTTCCTTCCTATCCGTCAGATATAGATCAGACGGCCTATATTGCAGGATGGCAGGCACACGATCATCACCGACCTATGCTTTTTTGTAAGAGTAGGGATAAAATACACTCTTATAAAAAACAGAGTTGGTGATGATGGTGTGCGTGCCATCCTGCAATATAGGCCGTCTGATTTATATCTGACGGATAGGAAAGAAACTATGACAATTTTTCCTAAGATGTACCCACACACCTCTCCACATTTGCAAATAAGGCCTTCCCTCGTTCATCCTTTTCTTTCACAAGATAAACTAGTCATAGAAATTCATCTTGATGTTACGTGCAACACACGGGCATCTTGCTAGTAAGAATGAAAACAAACAACAACAAAATATTGGACGGTGGTTCGAAGTCATGACCGCGGGCACAGCGGACAAGGTGGCCTTGCATTGGTATGCCGAGCCGTCTGTTTTAACACACATGAGCTGGTGTGGTGATTATAAACACATGCACGCATGCACACGAACTGCATGCATGCAACACTCGCACAAACACATGCACCCACGCACGCACGCAACACTCAGACATACACACGCAGCCACGCACGCACGCAACACTCACACATACACATGCAGCCACGCACACACGCAACACTCACACGCACACACGCACGTATGCATGCATACACCAGTACACCACACGACCAACACACACTCTCACGCTCAAGTTCTCAACCTACACGTGCATGCACACACATCAGGCCCTGACAGACATATACACAACCAGGTGATTCCCGCGCACGGGGTGGAGTCTTGTCATGCCTGCGTAAATTTGTGTTTATCTGACCTTTTCCCTATGCGAACTGACAGGTGGGACCCACAAGGAACATGGTCAATTTAACTAGTCAACATGGTGCCACGCAGACTATTTAGCCGGTCAACAGAGTGCAATCCGATGCTGAACCGTGAGCAAGTGACTGTATAATCACCGCAAAAAGTATATAGTGACCGTAATCAACTTATTCTGAAGTTCGGTGAACGTATTACGCTTTTCTCTCTGTAGGCCCTCCAAAACTACATCTCTACATGTTCTTGCATGTTACATCTAACAACTATGCAATACATCACTACTACTACACTCTAACACAATAAATCATATGTGTTTTTAGTTTTACTAGATATCATATTGTTACTTAATTATTCAGTTTTCATACATCAAAATTGCCTTTGAAATGTATGGCCGGTATCATATACCGCGCGGGAAAAATCCAGCCCATTCCTGTTTAATTGGGTTTGTATCGATGGATCGTGCAAAACAGCCAAACTATAGTACTATATACAGTACAAGTGACAGTTCACTGGGCTGTCGTGTCGTGTACTCCTCCGTTGTAAGAGTGCAGCGCTTGCTTTCATAAATCTTCTAGTCCCTTTCGCCGACATGTGGGGCATCAAGCTACCGGTTCCACATGCCATACCGGAATATAGTGCAGAGCAGCCGGGGTGAAGCACCCAGTCATGGCACTGGCGTAGTAATGAGCAATGAGGTGTCAAATCACAAAAAGTTGCACCTTTCCCACAGTTAAGTTGGAGGGACGAAGTAATAATGCTAAAAAAAGAAGTTGGAGGGACAAAGCAACCATCATTTCACTCGTTGCTGAATCCGCTTCTCCCTCATCTTCTTCAAGTTAACCACGTGTTCCTTCTGCCGTTGTTCTGCCTCATGTGGGAAGCGGATCGGTTTGGTATAGCACTGAAACGTGGACCGCATGTTATAAAACCGCCAGGACAACATTCTCTAAAAATAAGAAACTTTCCCCGCCATCTGCGCAACAAATTCACCTCCTTTTTACTAATCTTGATTCTATAATTTTTTAGATCAACATAATTGAGATTTGTATAGATAGCACACAGGAGCAAAACCAAGTGGTACGGTTAAGGGCATCCACAATGTGTATCCAAATGTGAAAATAGCTTTTGGCATCGTTGGAACCATTGTGGACGGTGTTGCCAAAGCCAAAAGGATGTAACCGAAGCTCCCTGATTGATTGATTGATTGAAGGAATAGAAAAATGCAACGTCTCTCCTCTTTCTCCCGTGCTTGGACGCATGTACAGTATAGAGGACAGAGTCTACTCCCCTGTCCCTTCTATCACAAATCATAAAGCAGTGAGGCGTCAAATCACAAAGCACGGACGAAGCAACCATCATTTCACTCTTCGCTGACTCCGCTTCTCCATCGTCTTCTTCGAGAAACCATCTCACCGCACTAAGCTGGACGGACGACACTATTGTGTACGAGTAGTACTAGTACATTTACGCATCCATTGGTTCAACGGACTGCCTGGATGCAAATAAGGCGGTTGTCTCGGCTTGCAGGCGGCACTTGTGAACAACTTACCGTGGTCTCCCTCAATGGTGTTCTCCATCGAACGCACTTCGCCAAACCACAACGTTCGAGATATCGTCGACATCACCGCAGTTGGGAAGGAAGTCAAATATAGTTACTACCTCCATTTTTTTGCACACAAGGCCTGTATATCAAAATTACAATTTGCAAAAGGTCACTAACACTAATTGAGGCAAAATTGATGGGGTTTGCCTCGTACTAGCAACCAAGGACATTAATATCCCCTGCATGCATGCGGAAGTGAGAAGGTTGGTTTGCATGGCGCTGCATTAATCAAGCGATGAGGAGTGAGATGGTTAGCTCTTTGGGCTTTGGAGAAAAAAATACGCATTAATTGACATGTGAAACGAGGATTTGTATCGATTAATCCCGCGAACGAAAACCCCGCCTTTCTTTTTTAACACTAGTACTCCTAGTACTACGTACTAGTACTACGTACTTATCCTGTTTGGGTCTTGGCCTTGCATTGCCATACTTCGCCGCACATTTTGCCAAGCTTGCCTAAACTTTTCAAAATGGAAAGGAGGTACACATGCGCACAGTTGTCGCGGTTGCACCGCACCCTCACACGGTCGCTCCTGCACGCCACAAACCCAACCAAGGGAACGCACCCTCACTGACACGTGCTGTCACATGTGAACAAACCAAACTTAGCCATCCTACCGCTGACACATAATTTTCGTTCATAGAGTATGTTTATCCAATCGCATGTTGGGGAGTATCCGTACGGCCCATATGTTGGTCTGTTGGGGAAGAAGAAGAGGTGAGGAAGAAGGGTTAGGAGTCGTAGGATATTCATCCAACCGCCTGAAATGGTAGACTGACCCAAGTCAGGCGACTTGCATAACAATATATGTTTTTACACGGCAAAAGATCCATAAAAACAACAACATAAAGAAAAACTATCACTGCTCGCGGAACGAGACGACCTCGCCGTCTTTGGTTTCCAGCGCGAACCAGCCGTAGCTGCCGACGCGTGTCTCCGCACCGTGGTTGTCCTCGGCCTCTAGCTACTCGTTCACGTGGAGCATACGGGTGCTCTGCACGGATGAGAGCACTGCCCGGTTCAAGTCGAGGATGTCAGGTTCCGCTTGCACGAGGGCCTCGATGGCAGCGGCATCCGCGCGCTCCGCGTCAAGTCGAGCCTCCGCCGCCCAGTACAAGTCCAGGAGGTCTGGTTCCGCCTGCAGCAGGGCCTTGATGAGAGTGGCATCCGCGCGCTCCATGTCGAGTTGAGCCTCTGACGCCCGGTTCAAGTCCAGGACGTCCGGTTCCGCCTGCAGGAGGGCCTCGATGGCAGCGGCATCTACGCACTCCGCCTCAAGTTGAGCCTCCGCCGCCCGGTTCACATCCACGACATCCGGATCCACCTGCAGGAGAGCCTCGATGGCAGCGGCATGCGCGCTTTCCGCATCGAGTTGAGCCTCTGCCTCCCGGTCCTCCTTTAGTATTGCCAGGTGGAACCGCTGGTCCTCCTGCACCATGGGGGACTCGGGCACCGGCACGAAGTCGATGTCCATCGTCTCATACCCATCGGGGGCCTTCTGCGCCGCGACCTCCGCCATGAAAATAGGATCGGCTTCCTCCTCCTCGTAGCTTGGCTCTAGAGAACTCGGGGATTGGCCTGCCGCAAAGCGAGCTTGGGAACGGAGGTCTCTGGCGCCGAACGCCGCCGCGATTTCTGCGCGGCGCTCCGGCGTCAGCATCTTGTAGTACGTGATCTTGCGGCTCACCATGGCTTTCCGGTGAACTAGGGGACGCTTGATGCGGGCTAGGGGATCGAAAGGTGGGGGAAGGGGCTGGAGATTAGGTGTGGTTTTAGGGCAGTGGCTGGCGTAGGCCGAGCAGCGAAGGTTCTGGTGTGAATAGTGGTTCCAGTGACGACCGGTCAATCGGTTTTCACTATACATCGCTCTTGTCGCCTTCACGTTGCAGCCTGGCACGCTGGACCCTCCACGTCGCTCACCGAATGGAACACGCTTCGTCTTGCGTTTTCGCTCGCTTGTGGGACCGCAGTCGAGAGCAAACCAAGGTCCCTCCCTCTCCACCGCCCGAGTCATTTTATGCGGAGTAAATAAAAATAGAGGGAGTATACTACGGATGAGGATCCCCTGACGTGGCCGAACCCATTGAGTAACTGACATGTGGGGCCTAGCAAGCATGGGGTCCGCCAGTAACTGACAGAAAGGGAGGGTAAAGCAGAGATACGTATGTGAAAGGAGCTTCCAATGATATAATTTTCACATTATACATCTCATGTACTATTAATCTTGTCAATAGTCAAATGTGGTTTTGAAAAACGCATTAGAGCATGGTTAATAATATAGCCAGTAGATGGCTATAAGGAACTGCCATGTCATCTATAGCCATCATCTATTATATGCACTCATACAGTAGTGTGGGCTATAAGGTTGGCTATTTCCCGCAAAAAAATATAAGGTTGGCTATTGTATTAGTACTTTTTTCCATCTCCTCTCCATCTCTTTCTTCATATTTATTGTACGTATTTAACTAGGAATGCGTATATAGCTAGGCTCTTGCATGAGAGCTCTCTCCCCTTACTTTTTCACATCTCTATCCTCCACATAGGCCCTATATAAATGGAAGAAGGGAGTACAACTATGAGCACTGCATACTCTAGTACAGATGTTGTCAGTACTCCACTAGTACTATTGGACAGGGAGCTTAGAAAAAGTTACTATTGGACTGGCTATACGTGACGAAATCCTAGTAGGAAGAGCATGCGTGAGAACGATCACATTCACGTGGTTGAAAACAAATTGGAAACCATCTCGAGTACAAATCTAGGAGTACGTACGAATCTAACAATATTGATTGGGCATTGTTGAATGTTGATACTTTTTTATCAAAGTAGAGATATTTTGACTACACATAAAACTTATATGTAAACTAGAAAGGATAGGAGGGAGTATATTGTATGTTCAAAAACGAAACGAACATTGAATACCCTTTATATATGATTTCCGGATGCTATGATCGCTGGTTCAAAATTTTGAATCCGCCTTAGGTATCACACATGGCCCCACTCGTTCTCTCTCGATTTCATCTCGGGGTCCGGAGACCGATTGAAACAGGACTAGGGTGGGTACAATATGTTCGTTTCGCTTATGAACGTAGAATATACTCCCTCTGATCCACACAGACCACCCCCCGGCGGGTCATTTCTATCATAGAAACAGACCAAACCTTTATCTCCTTGCATGACACGCAATTGATCTCTGAACATCAATCAATCTCGTCAACATGTGTCGGGGCATGCATGAACCGAATGGGATGCCAAAACTAGGACGCGAAGCGACACGTAGTGGAGGCAAAGTGAAACTTCAAATGAACCATTTGTTTGTATGCATGTCGGACAAATTACAAATAAACATTGGAAATACAAGCATGTTTTAGGCCCACATGCGAATGATACTCGACAGAATGTTCAAATGAGGCATGCGGGAGGATGGACTCGACCGGAGGGCGACATGATCGATGGAGAAGAGGGTGGTAGATGAATGAGAAATAAGCAAACGCCACATGATTATACTTGACTGGCTCAAATAAACAATAAGTTGTCTCGCTTGGCCTACATAGTGAAAGGCCTAATGCGTAACGCGGAGCACTGACGCTCGAATATGGCCGGGAAAACAGGGAAACCGACATGTGGGGACACCTGTCGGGACGATGTAGCGCAAACTAGTCCAATGGAGGAGCCGGCCCACGACCTCCTCGCCATCGGCAACCGTTCATGTGGGTCATGGGGGCCAACAACATGGCGCAGCTCCAGCACCGCCTCTGGACACGGCGACCGCGGTGAGCGACACGCTCATCGTTGCTAGACATGGTTGGTTTCAGTGTGCTGAGGGTGGCGTTAGTGCTGTGGCACGACCAACAGCTAGTATGTTTGGTTTGTGCCCAAGGTTGCCCCATCAAAGCATTGGGTAGCCAAAATTTTGGTTGAGGTTTTGGTTGGCCATGATTTGGCCAACATCGGCAAGAAAAATGAACTAGAGTTGGCTAGTGTTCATTGGCATGCCAAAAAAATGGCAACCATCCATTTTTGGGTCATGACCAAAACCTAAAAAAATGGCAACCATCCAAACAAAGACCAATCTTTGGGTCATGACCAAAAGTTTGGTAAGGTGCAATTTGGCCACAATCCAAACACACCCCAACACCCGGCTCGTCGAGGATGCACGGGGCACTAGGACGCGTCCGCGGAGTGGTGTAGCGCA
Organism: Aegilops longissima; assembly: GCA_021605205.1. NCBI lineage: Eukaryota > Viridiplantae > Streptophyta > Magnoliopsida > Poales > Poaceae > Aegilops > Aegilops longissima. The sequence continues at coordinate 169,326,528 of CM038682.1, forward strand.
GCCAACTACATCCTCAGGACCTGAAACCATGCCGGGTCTTCTTGCTTTTTCAATGGCATGCGTCGATCACATGTGAGCAGAGGGCATCTCCAACGTTGCCACGACCGCAGCTGACTACCCTGGCACACCAAAAACCCTCGTCCCTCGCGCCCTCGCGCGGTGCGTTCCCAGCCGGCGCCATCTGCCCGCATTCATGTCGTCCGTCTGTATGCCGTTGTTAAGAGGCTCGGTGCCCGAGGAACCAACTCCGGCGACTTAATGACGCACCAAGATGCTTGGCCTCACCGGAATGCGCTACTTAAAGAGGCAACACCCAGCTACGTCCTCCTACCTGGCACCACATCCTCCATGACCGCAAGCGCGAACGCTCTGCGGGAGAGCTTGTCTTCGGGGATGGAGCTCGAGGTCGCAGCCCTCGCTCAAGTCGCCGCACAAGCGGTGGCCATGCTGGCGGCCGATGACGGGAGCACCGTCAGCCACGCGTCCTACTTGCCACCGTCCAACGTCCGGCACCGCCGAGGTCGGGGACTCCTCTGAGGATGAGTAGGGCATGGGAGGCGGCAGGGCATGATGTGCCAACTGGCCGCTCCGTCTCCCGTGTCCTATTTTTCCTCGCCGGAGACCGCATCTTCACTTCACGGGTCTTGAACCCCGCCCCCGTACATGGAGATCGCAGATGGAGGATGTCGGTTGCCACTGTAGAGTAGGTTTAGGGTCGGGTTTCTTTTATTTTTCTGTCCTATAAAAGTTCGAAATGTAATAAAAATCTGTCGTGTTTGCATTAATCTCGGCCGGTGTATATGAACTTTCACAATAATATAGTATATTGTAGGAGTACTAGCAAGATGCCCGTGCATTGCACGGAAGATCGAGATCTTGTGGGAGAAAAGGATGAACGAGGGAAGGCCTTATCTGCAAATGCACATTCACGCGTTTCACATTTTTCTACATCTACGGGAACCTACAAAAGGGTTAACGTAAATTGCCTCTCTCTCTCCTCCCCTGATTTTCATGGTGGTGGGCCCCTCCCTCCCCCCAATCTACACTCAATAGCTCACACGTTTCACATTATGTTAATTACGTAACTGGGACTACGTAGGTGTAGCATTACTCATCCTAAAAAACACAACTAAGCCAACCTCTCAGCATATCGCGCGGGAAAAGACCCGGCCGTGCCGTTTTAGTCGGGATTACCAGATTACTAGTACTAGTATTGATGGATCGCGTGAAGCAACAAGTTTTTTTGAGGGGGCAAAGCACCTAGTTTAAAAGGAAAAAAGGTGGTGCACTCACAACACCCCTATCGCGGTCGCATGACACCCCACACACATTTGGTCCTGCACACGGCTCACGCAAACGGAGCGCACTTCAGCTTGCCTCTTCACTGACATGTGGGACTGCACTTGGAGAAACCGACCATGCGCCAAACTCCCCCCGCCAACCGCGCAAAAATCCTCCCCCCCCCCCACCCACCCAAAAATTCCCCCCAAATCCTAGATTCAACCGCCTTTCGGCCAACTAGCCAATAATATTCCCCAAACCCCCTCCCCCGTCCCCCTCCACTCCATTCGCTCCGCCAAAGCCGCCCTCCCTGCCATGCCGATATGTCGGCGCTGCGGTTTGTCGAGGGGACGCACGACGATCCTCTCTCTCCCATAGTACGCTCTCGTAGACTGCCGTCCTCTAGCCGCGCCACCACTGTTGGCGACGTTCTTGTGGAGGCGCACGGCGGTCAGCGCCGCCACCGCTGGCAACGTTCGTGTGGAGACGCACGGCGGTCAGCTTCTCCCACGGTACGCACATTCTAGACTGAAGCCCCGTGCATGTCGGTGTAGCGCTGAATGTTAGCTGATAGACGCTGTTAATCTCACTGTTTGTCGAAGTAGTTTACAGTCAATATGCTCTGATTAAGAAGCTTCCTTGCCCTGTTCTGCACTCAATCTGCTTAGCTGAGATGGCATGCCAAGGCCGATTAGTTGCTAAAATATCCTGCCATATATTTATTGTGACGTAGATTGCCATGGTCTAGTAGCCAATCTGTTAGGTGAAATAGCTCTACACCATTTTATACTCGATATTTGTTGCTGCGATGGCCTTCGATAGTTCGATGGTTGTGTGCTCAGCCTCCTTGACTGCCGAAACAGCCTGCCATAATTTAGCACTCAAATCTGTTTGCTGAATTAGCTTTACATATATTTCGTTACTTAGATCTGCTCGTCCAAATATCTTGCCATATCTTTAGACATCGACCTAGGTATTTTCTTCTGGACTTCATAAAAAAGCATATATGTTTTTCCTATAATATCTAGTAGAAGAACTAATTTTTATGTCTAACAGATGGACAAGACTTGGATAACTTCTGCTCGAAGATTCTCCGCTGCATATGTCGAGGGGGTTGAAAACTTCATGAACTTTATCAGAGCTGAGTGTGGTCCGAATCAGATGTGCTCTGCCCGTGTAGCAGTTGTATGAATTCAGTTACAAGACCCCAGTCAACTGTGCAAAATCATCTACAATTGTATGGGATGTCGGTCACATATACTAGGTGGGTTCATCATGGTGAAGCTATGAACGTCAATGTTATTGACTACGTGGAAGCAGCAGATCACCATCTTGATCTGCCTGATGCTCAGGTGGAAGAGGAGGGGGACAAGGTGGTGGCGGAGCCAGTGAGTTTGACCAACATTGAAACAATGCTAGGAAATGCTCATGCATTCCGTGAACTTTCACCTGCAGAAGAAAAATGGTGGGCCCGCATGTTGGAACAATGCAACGTGGCTGTCACCCGAGGAAATAAGCTGTCAGTATTCTCAGCTATGGTCACCTTTCTTCAGGTGAAGACATCTGAGTGGATGCCAACAAATCATTCGATGCGATGTTGGTTGCTTTCTGCAAAGCTTTCGCCGATGCGTCTGAGCTTCCACACACCTATAGAAAAATGAAGAATTTCCTTCGTGAAGTTGGAATTGGATATGATATGATCCATGTTTGTAAGAATAATTGTGTTCTTCTCCGGAAGGATTATGCCAACCTAAGTGAATGCCCGAAATGCAAATCAACAAGATGGAAAGATGGCGATGCTGTGAAGAGGATTCCTCATAATGTTATGAGACATTTTCCAATTACACCAAGATTGCAGAGGTTGTTTCATGATGCCAAAACAAGAGAGGATGTATTGTGGCATTCTAGGAACATGATTTCAGATATCAGAATGTAATGAGCCATCCATCACATGGTAGTGAGTGGAAAAGCTTCAATCAGCAGCACGAAAAGTTTGCTGCTGACCCGAGAAACATTAGACTTAGCTTAGCTTCAGATGGATTTAACCCATTTGGCCACCAGAGCGCCACATATTGCATGTGGCCAGTGCTTGTTATCCCTTATAACATGCCTCCAAATGTCTGCACCAAAGAATCAAACTACCTGATGGCCTTGCTCATCCCAGGTCCAAAAAGTCCTGGAAAGGATTTTGATTTGTTCATGGAGCCTCTTGTGGAGGAACTTCAACATCTATGGAGGGGTGTTCTCACTCGAGACCTATATAGCGTCCCACCAGCTAATTTCTTTCTGCGTGTTGTTATAATTAGGTGCATCCATGATTATCCGGCTTTGGGCACTATGTCAGGGCGAACGACACATGGTTACAATGCATGTGTTATTTGTGACAGAATCACTGTCATACACAATACTTAGCAAGATCTGTTACATTGGACACCGCCGTTTCCTTGCCAGGGACAAGCCGCATCCTAGAAAATACCAAAGACATGTGTTCAATGCAAAGCATGAAAACCGTGATGCGCCAAAGAGGCTCACCGCTGACTATTGCAAGTGGAATTAGAGAAGGTAAGACATATTACACCAGGAAACCATCCTGATAATGGTAGCGGGAAAAGGAAGCCTGAAAGGGCGGAAGAGAGATTTTTGTTTACCCGCAGGTCCACTTTGTGGGACTTGGAGTATTGGAAAGATGTGGATCTGCGGCATAATCTTGATGTGATGCACATCAAGAAAAATATATGTGACGACATTATCGGCACACTTCTTAATATTCAAGGCTAGATGAAAGATACCTTAAAATCGAGGATTGATTTGACACACCTGGGTATCAGAAAGGATTTGCAGGTGCATGATGAAGGTAAACCACGGGATATAGCACCAGCTGTGTACGTCTTGGACAAGGTAAAAAGAAAAGAATTCTGCAAGGTCCTGTCACATGTGAGATTCCCACATGGATTTGCTTCCAACCCTGAAAGGGGAGTCAGTGCAGATGGAGACAAGGTACAAGGGTTGAAAACTCATGACTGCCACATCCTACTTCAAAGGGTTTTACCTGTTATCCTTAGAGGATTGCGCATACGACTTATACTGAGCAGATTGCAGAGTTGGGACAATTCTTCAGGGAACTATGCAGTAGAAATATCAGGATAGATGCTTTGGAGCGTCTTAGAGACAAGATACCGACTATCCTGTGCAACCTTGAGAAGATATATCCTCCAGCCTTCTCTGATGTGATGGTGCATTTGGCTATTCATCTACCTGATGAGGCACTACTTAGAGGTCCAGTACAGTATGGCTAGATGTACCCTATTGAAAGGTGGCTAGGCACTTTTAAGGGCTATGTTAGAAATAGAGCTAGACCAGAGGGTTCCATTGCAGAGGCCTACATTGCTATAGAAGCGTTGACATTCTGCTCAAAATACATTGAAACAGCTGATCAGCTTAGCAAAGACGTGGATGAAGACAATCCCGGGCTCAATGTTTTCGATTATTCTGTTCGAATTACATGGAAGAGTCGACAAGAGGACAAACCTAAAGTTTTGGACAAAATGGTTTGGTATGTGTTGAATAACTGTCCTGAGATACTATCTTATATCAAGTAAGTGCTAAGTACTGCAGCTTATACATTGTAATCTACTAAACTTGCAGCACATTTTTATATATTTAGATGTTTGACGCGATCACTATGTTGTGCAGCATCTACAGAAAGGAGTTACTGCCGCAAAATCCAAGAAACATTGACAAACTGGTTATGGCAGGATTTGCGAAATGGTTCAAGAGCCATGTAAGCTTTTGAATTGCATTGTCAGTTTTTTTAATATATTGAGTACATAAGATGATCAGGTTGTCTATTTTATAACCATAGGTTAAGAAGATGCGGGAGGATGGGCAGGCAGTTGATGATGCCCTTTACGCACTAGCAATGGGTCCTGATACTCGGGTAAGACATTATGAATCTTGCGTTGTTGGAGATGTGCGCTATAACACCCTTGCACGAGACGAAGGCAGGAAGACACAAAACAATGCCATCATGAGCACGGATACGTATGACAAAGAGACAACTGAAATGTATGCTAACATGGAGACATTGTTCGATTGCAGTATATCTCGATTTCGAGGATCATCGGTGTGTGGTTCTGTTGTGCTGTCGTTGGTATAACCTGTTTACCCGGATCGCAAAACCCAGAGCTGATGATTATTTCAAATCCATCAATGTCAAGGCGGCGTACCAGACCAACGAGCCTTTTATTTTGGCAAATCAAGCATCACATATATTTTTCTTGAAAGACACATTTGCACATAGCGATGACTGGAGAGTAGTGCAAAGGTTTGAGCAGAGGAATTTGTAAAATGAAGTTTCACAACAAGATGATGCTTACACTGCTCCTGATGTACAAGATAAAACAGATGTTCCTAATATCTTTGAGAACCATCACATCAATGACACCAGCAAAAATATTGTCTGTCGTGCTGTGGACATACAAGAGTTGATCAAGAAGAAGCCAACGTTCGAGGACGTTGAGGACGAAGAAGAAGATGACACCGTGGGGAATTATGATTCAGATCGATACACATGGCGAAGATGTTGGACGCTTTGCTGCGGATGATGATTACATTGCTTTTGTCGTATTTGCCTGTCAGAAGATGTTTTTTATCTACTATGTGAAATTGTGTTTGCTATGACAACTGAAATCTGATGAACATGTTGTTTAGTACTCCCTTCGTTCCAAATTACTCATCGCAGAAATGAATGTATCTAGAACTAAAATACATCTAGATACATCCATACCTGCGACAAGTAATTCAGAACGGGGGAGTATTTTCCTTTGACAACATCACTTGTTATGTATGATGATTTGTGTTTGGTGATTGTATGACGACTAAAACATGATGACATTGTTGTTTAGTTGTACTCATATTTGGCTATGAAACTTGAATTTGATGACATAGTTTGCTGTTGGACTGCAATTTGCCCGACGTCTTCGAATGAGAACAAAGCTGACCCGACAGGTCCTCTACTAATTTATTTATTTATTACCAAAAGGGCCTCTGCTATTTATTTATTTATGAGCAAAAGGGGATACCCCCTGATTTCCGTTAATAGAAATCATTAGATGTTCACAACACTACTCCCAGCCTACTACATAGGTTTCATCATTACTAGTTTCAGCAAAGTGCTCATGTCATAGCCACTGAATACATCACGAGTGCTACATACACTGCAAATAAAGAGACAATCATCCTATAGAGAACATAGATTTTGCCCATTATCTTCACAAGCTCTTTCATCTCCTCATTGCTGTCAAGGCCGTTCAGCAGCTATTGCTTGGCCATGATCAGAGGAACTGCATCTTTAATCTTACGCTCGCATCTTCCTCTTGTCATTCCTTGCCATTTGTCAAACACCCCTACCTGCTGGTATTGGGATTCCTTGGCTAACCAAATAATCAGCATAGTTGCACTCCCACATCAAGAACTTCCCGAAATACAAATCACATGAATCTTCCCTTTTACGCACGAATCAAATTGGAAGATCATCAACCAAACTATTAAAAAATCAGCAACCCAAAGCAGCAGAATAACACTTAAACATATTATTACCCGATGATTCGAGCATTAAGTAGAAGACTCGGCCAGGTTGAGGATTGTGGTTGAGACGTGGCAGATGACTTTGCGTGATTTGCAGCAGTGGCACCACACCAACGGCAGCGGGTTGCGATGAGCAACCGGCTGCGGTGCGCTTGCCGGCGGGGGTGTGATGAGACCCATAGGCGATGGTACGGGTGGCGACTTGGCGCATACTTGGTTGTTGCCTGCTAAAGAGCATCTGGACGAGCAGCCAGCGGACATGGTTGCTGCGGCCAGAGCTTCTGATGCTAGGCAGAGTAAGTAGAGAAGAGGAGAAGCGAACGTTGGATATGTCAGTTTCATTAACTGCAGAGTAGCATAGCACCATATATAGTCATAGTCTAGGTTTGGATTCGAACTAGCTACCGGAGCACGTCTCTCTTTTTTTCTAAAACTCAGCAACATCTCTTTACTGGTGCACTAGCTTGTTCTGTACGCCTTCTCAAGTTTTGATTCCTCCACCTGACATCTGGGACCCACCGGAAGGGCCTCTGTATTTCACGAAAAAAACATGCCCCCCGCTGATAGGTCGGACACACCAGCTATCTTCGCACGCAAGGAAGTGCCTCCTTATTACGCACAAAAAAATGAATACTCCCCCTGCCAGCTGGAACCCAACATCGTGGGAGGCTGATTTGTGGGCCTACCAAGTTGACGGGGACGGAGGGCTTTGTCAACTTAGTCAATATGAATGATTCTAGCTCCAGTTACCGTACGATGTTCATCCAAGGGCAGTAGTTCTTCTTCAACCTCTGGTCTTCTTGCTCCACTGCCCAAACTGGTGCCGGTCGTGCTGCGTGCTCCTGCCTCCCGTGGCCGGCTGTGATGCCGCGGAGGCCTCACTGCCCCCTACTACTCCCACCACTCGCCAGGCCATCCCTCTACTCACCCACACCCCCTGTTATTCTGCGGCGACCGGAGCCTCACACCGCAGCTGAACCAGTGAACCCTCGTACTTCTCTCCGCGTGGGCATCCACTGCTGCGTCTTCCCCGGCTCTGCGTCGTCCCCTTCCTAGGCCTCGCCGTCGTCCACCACCTTGGTTCTCTCGGCGCGGCATGGTCAATGTGGTCAATGACCGACTTCTATCGGAAGATTACTGTATGTGGAGAGGCTGACAGCTGGGTCCACGGCCGCAGCTGGCTGCACGGCCACAACACAGTTTTTTTATGATTTGCCAAGTAAGTCGCTTTGTCAAGCCTGTTGGGCTGCAAATCTTTCAAGATGAGGAGAGCTTCATTCGACTGGCCGAGAAAATGGCCTATCAGTAATGAGAAATGGGTTGTACATTTTTAAAACACAACAAACCGGCAATTAGTTTCAAATTTCTTTTTTCATTTTGAGATTTTAAATTGCATTGATTTTTATGCGTGGACAATTTGTTGGATTTTATATTTATATACATTTATTTTTAAAATCAGTTTGAATGTGACTCAAATTTCGGGATTAAAACAGCTCGGACCGCTTTTGAAATATGCAAAATTTCGTATAATTTTTTAACCATGGCCACAATATGGGCTGTAATGCTAACAAAAAGAATATGGGCTCCAAAAAAACCTTAAGAATTAGCAAATTGGTTGTAAATTATTAGAAATAATGGCAGATGGGATGTATGATGTTTTCCACAGATTTGAGGCTTTCCTAAAAAAAAGGTTGACGCACAAGCAGTGACTGATGGATGTCCATCCAACGGCCGTCGTGCTTCTTCAATCTCTGCTCTTCCTGCTCCAGCCGCTCAAACAAGTGCCGTAGGACTGCTCGCTTCTCTCCTCATGGCCGGCCGTGCTACACTGTGAGCCTCACCGCCCCACCGTACTCCCATCGCTGGCCTAGACATCGCTCTACTCACCCACACCTGCTGTTATTCTCTGGCGATGGCAGACGAACCAGTAAACCCTTGTACAGTCATACTCCCCTCCACGTGGGAAACAACTGCCGAGTCTGCCCTGCCTCCATGTCGTTCCCTTCCTAGGCCTCGCCATTGTCCACCGCCCTGGTGCTCTCGGCGCGGCTTGGTCAACGTGGTCAACGACCGACATGCATCTGAAGTGGACTGTACGTGGAGAGGCTGACAGCTGGGTCCACGGCCGCACTCAAGGAAATGCCTCCTTATTACGTGCAAAATAATGATTCCTCCACCTGACATCCGGGACCCACCGAAAGGGCCTCTGTATTTCATGAAAAAAACGCTACCACCGCTGATAGCTTGGACCCACCAGCTATATCTTCGCATGCAAGGAAGTGCCTCCTTATTACACACAAAAAATGAATACTCCCCTCGATAGGTGGGACCTGGTATAGTGGCAAGCTGACTTGTGGACCTACTAATTGACGGGGACGGAGGGCTTTGTCAACTTAGTCAATATGCACGATTCTAGCTCCAGTGACCGTACGATGTCCATCCAACGGCCATAGTGCTTCTTGAACCTCTGGTATTCTTGCTCTAGCCGCCCAAACCAGCATCGATCGTGCGTCGTGCTCCTGCCTCCCGTGGCCGGCTGCGATGCTGCGGAGGCCTCACCGCCCCCTACTACTCCCACCGCTGGCAAGGCCATCCCTCTACTCACCCACACCCCCTGTTATTCTGCGGCGACGGCAGCCTCACACCACAGCGAACCAGTGAACCCTCGTACTCCTCTCCACGTGGGCATCCACTGCCGCGTCTTTCCTAGGCCTCTCCGTCGTCCACCCCCCCGGTGCTCTCGGCGGGGCGTGGTCAACGTGGACAAAGAACGGCTTCCATCGGACGTGGACTGTACATGGAGAGGCTGACAGTTGGGTCCACGGCCGCAGCAAGGAAGTGCCTCTTTATTACGCGTAAAATAATTATTCCTCCACCTGACAGCGGGGACCCACCGGACGGGCCACCGTATTTCGCGAAAAAAAACGTTTCCCCCTAACTGCTGGGACCCACCAGCTACATCTTCGCACGCAAGGAAGTGTGTCCGGGCAAAAAAAATGATTCACCCCCCTGACTGCTGGGACCCACCAGCTACATCTTCACAGGCAAGGAAGTGCCTGACAGTCGGGACCCACCTGGTCGAAGCGTACGTCGCGTTGTCATTCTAGTCGCGAACTTGTACGTACATACTAGTCGATGTGGAAGCGCGCACGTGTCATAATAGAGGCGCACACGTAGCATGTACGCGTACGTATAGCGGCCAGTGTGCAAGAAATGAAATACGGCCATGTACGTACATACAGGCAGGGTCTCGAATGCCTACTCGTGCATACGTATGGCCAGGGCTCGTGTACATGGTGGGTCAGAATGGAGAAACAGCGTCGTCGTCGTGTTCATGGGGAGCCAACCGGCTGGGTCGGAACGGAATGCGTCATCGTGTTCATCGGGAGGGCTTGGACGGAACATCCGATGGAAACGAGGCCTGGTGTACCGCAGAACAGAGGAAACGGGCTTGTGTTCGACCGGCCACGTTCGAAACGGGATCCTATTCATCGGGAAGGGTCTGGCGTACCGCAAAACGGAGGAAACGGACCTCCTACGGTCGAAACGGGGGTCATGTTGATCGGGAGGGGTGTGGCGTACCGCAAAACGGAGGAAACAGACTTGTGTTGGAGCGCTCCAGTCGAAACGGGGGTCCTGTTCATCAGGAGGGTGTGGCGTCGCAAAACGGACTCCACGGGATACCGTTCATCTCCATCGTCGACCCCTCCAACCTCCACGGCCTCGCTCATCCACCGTCGACCTCCTCCAGCCTCTACCGTGACTATTCATCCACGAGCTCTTGTTCATCCAGCCTCCACCGCGCTTACTCCACCGGCCATCGCTCAACCAGCCCTCTCAACGGGCTCTGTTCAACCACCCTCCACGGGCTACCGTTCATCCAGCCCTCCACCGCTCATCGCTTATCCTGCCCTCCACGGGTGGTCCTGTTCATCCCGCCTCCACGAGGTCCTGTTCATCCAGCCCCAACCGACTCGTCGATCGTGGTCCTGTTCTTCCGAGGCAACTCCACGGGTCCTGTTCATCCACCCCACCGAACTGCTCATCAACCCCCCGCAACACTCACCGCTCATCTAGAGGCAACATTGATCGGTTTGATTAGCAGCGATGGCGGCGAATCGCTCGATCGGGTTCGATTAACAACCATCGATCGATCGCTCGGGTTCGAGAACGCGTAGCTCGCAAAGGCAATCGCCGGGTTGATTAGAGCCCAACGCCGCACCCCACGCGTGCGTGTATGAGAGAAATGCGCATCGCTCGGCCCCGACCACCCACCCTAACCGGGAACACCCCTATATTTTCCTCGCCCTCGCTTCTACCATAGTTTTTTTCCGTCATGGACGGCCCAAAGAATGTCAGGTAGCTGCGTCTCCGGCCCGCCCAGGACGAAAAACCCATTTTCTATCATGATTTTTTGTCATAGAAGTAGGACCCCACCACATCTATGATGATACCGGGTTTTGTCACAATTATCATCATAGAAGTGTCATAAGTATGACAGAAAAAATTTCGTTCGGCCCAAAATGTCACGGATGTGTCTTTTTTTTGTAGTGTCAGGTCCCGGCCCTCGAGCGAGCTCAGCTGCTGCTGGTATGCCAGGTCGCGATGCCATGGCCAAGGCCAAGGGGTGAGGGTTGGAGAGCTAGTAGGAGTTCCTGAGTCGCGATGCTTAGGAGCCCCCCTTTTAACGCGCAAGTGAATCTCATGGGAGAAGAAGGAGCCCGCGGTACCGCCCGCTGTTGTCCTCGGGAGGTTCCTACAAGTCAGCGCGAGGAGGGGCACAGATTGCCATTATGATTGCCGGTCAGCTACGGGTCGCTCCGTAAGAGAATGAAGGCACTGAGGGCCTGGTGAGGTGACGCGCGCGGGACATGTCGCGGGTCAGAGCTCGACCGCTCAAATTTATCGACGTTGCAGGGATGGACCCAAGCACAAGCGCCGTGCCAGCGTGAACAACTCCCATGGTTGGTGACAATCAAGTAGGTGATAACCACAGTTAGACGATGCATGAGAAGCAAACTAGCTTTGGTAAGTGCAAGAACGATACACGCCACTGGGTCAGACCCGAGCGGCTTGGGGATGATGCAGCCTAAGGGGCGCCCCCAGCAAGGTAAGCTAAAGACATAAAAAGGGATCCACGCCACAGGGACGGACCCACACGGCCTGGGAATGATGCAGCCCGAGGGGCGCTCCCAGCTAAATAAACTTAGAAGATGTCACCTGGTTCTGTAGTCAAAGGGGTGTTGAGGCAGGTGAAGACGCGTGACGAAGGGGTTGCTCCTCACGAGCCAGCGGGGCCCTGAGCCTCGGGAGGCTCTGGGGTCCGGGTGGTTCCTTGCAGACCGTCTCCATCTCTGCCAGGACTGCGTGGTGCCTGGCCTCCTGAGCCGCTAGGATGCTCCGCAGGTTGCTCTGGAAGGCGGACGCCACGCTCGGCAGGCCAAAAGGCATGCAAACGTAGCTGTGAGGTGGGCCCTGCGCAGCTGTGAGGTGGGTCTTTGTGACTTGTACGTTGTTGATGACGGGTGAGCAAAGCATCGGGAGAGCGCCAGCGGTGGCCACGCACTTGAGCTGATCCGCCGAACTGAAGGTGATGGCGGACTTGGACCACCTCATCGGGCGTGTGGCCTCGAGCCTGGGGAGGACCACGTTCACCTCGTGAGCAAACTGCTTGAAGATTCGCTGAGAGGCTGGGGCTTGAGCTCCTCCCAAGATGCATGCGATAGCCCGCGGCTCCTGGAAGCCCCCAGCCCCCTCGTCCTGATGGTGGTCGTCGTTCCTTCTTTGTGGTGGCGGCAGCGAAGGAATACCAGCGTTGCCCTGGGGGTGGTCCTCGCGAGGCTGATCCCTCCAGGCGCCCTCACGAGGCTGGTCTTGCCAGCTGTCCTCACGCGGCCGGTCACGCCACTCCTGGCGAGGGCCACGGTCGTCCCAGCATCCTCCGCCGCGTCCTCCTCGTCGGCCGTAGCCCCGGTCATTGCGCTCGGGGCGTCGACCGAGGGGTCCATCTCGAATGGCCCTGAGCTATTGACAGTCGTTAGTGTTGTGGCTGTGAACATTGTGGAAGGCGCAGAACGACCGACTGCTCTTGGATGACTCGGGCTGGTCCCGGCCGCACTTCGTGTCCGGCTCTGCCGCGAGTACGGCCACTCCCTTGCGCTTCACGTCCTTGGTCTTGGCTTTCTTCTCCTCCAGGTCGGCAGCCGGGGGCTCGAGGAGGGAAAGGCGCCCTTCCTCAGACCTTGCGCACTTGATCGCCAGGTTGAACAACTCCAAGGACGTGCACAGCTCCTCGTTGATGGCAAGCTCCTCCTTCATCTTGACATCACGGACGCCATCGGAAAACACGGAGATGATGGCCTCGTCCGTCACCTTGGGGATCTTGAGGCGAACGTTGTCGAAGCGCTGGATGTACTTCTGGAGGGTCTCTCCTGGCTGCTGCTTGATGCGGCGCAGGTCACCCGCGGCCGGAGGGTGGTCGCGTGTACCCTGCAAGTTGGCGACGAAGCGGTTGCGCATCTCGTTCCAGGAGGAGATGGAGCCTGGAGGCAGGTTCAGGAGCCATGAGCGGGCACCATCCTTGAGAGCCATGGGGAACCAGTTCGTAGAGCTGCAGGAACTCCGCAGGGTAGGGGGTGCCGTCGTAGCGTGGAGGCAGGTCTGGCTTGAACTTGCCCGGCCATGCAACGATACGCAGCTCCGGAGTGAAGGCGCGGCAGCCTGTGGTGGCCACCAGGACCCTTTGCTGATGAGGAGCCTGCCCTTGATGCCCGCGCACCGCCACTGCAGGCGGCACACGGTCTTGTCGTAGTGGTGTTGGGAGCGTGGGAGCGTTTTCTTGCGGACGGGGAACTTCTTGGCAGCTTACTTCTTCGCGCACGGCCGCCCGACGCGGTGGGTCACGCCGGGGGCCGCACGCATTGGCGCCAAGGCGCCGTCTTGGTGCGGAGGAGGTGGTGGTGGCGCTCCATGAGCCACGTCGCCCGCAGCTGGCGGAGGGCGAGGCAGCGAGAGGGATGGCGCAGGGGAGCCCCCTGCGGCATTGACGAGCTCGGCGACGCGGTCCAGCTAGTCATCGTAGAGGTCTTCGACGGGGCGGTAGCGCAGGAGTTCGCGTGCCATGAGCAGCGCGGCCTGCCCGTCCGTGGGAGCACGACGAGCGTGAGACGACGAGCCGGCCGGGGTCAGCGACGGAGTGGCGGTGCGGCCGTCCCTCCGCACCGAGGGGTGCAACGAGGACGCTTGCTCGTTCCCCACCGGGGCGGTGGTGGCGTTGGCGGAAGGCGACGGAGAACGATGGGGAGGCCCGCCGAAAGGAGCCGTCTAAGCAACGCGGGCGGCAAGGGCGGCCTCGCGCTCAACGCGAGCTCGGCGAGCGTCCGCCATGGATGCGACCGAAGCGACAGGACGCGGATCGACAGAAGGAAAGCTTTGGTGCACCCCTACCTGGCACGCCAAATGTCGGATTTCGGTTTCCGGCAAAACCCTTAAGGTTCGAACACTGGGGTGCGCACGAAGATTTCCCCCTACCTAATCACGCCCTCAGCCTCACCGCGATATCAAAGCCTAGCTCGACGAACCCGCAACACAGGGGACACGAGATTTCTACTGGTTCGGGCCACCGTTGTGGTGTAATACCCTACTCTAGTGTGGTGTGGTGGATTACCTCTTGGTCTGAGGATGAACCGTACAAGGGGAAGAACAACCTCTTGAGGGGAGGTTTTCTTGTGCTTGGTGAACTTGTGTGGGTGAGGATGATCTGAATCTGTTCTAGATGAGTTGAGCTGAGGCTTCGTTTTGATGAGTTGCCTCCTATTGTGGTGGCTAGTCCTATTTATAGAGGCCTGGTCCTCTTCCCAAATATTGAGCGGGAAGGGATGCCACAACACCCAATTTGAAGGGAGACAACTAGTACGAGCTATCCTGACTAAAGGTGGTCTTCGCCTGCCAAAGGCTCTGGTGGTGACTGTCACGCCCAAGATGCGACTCTATCCTAAAGGAACTCGAAGGTCCCACCAAGGATAGAAGCGCATCTTGAAAACACTTTTGCAAGGTGGATATCATTACATCAACATTAAATAATAGGTAGGGATACATACAAAAGGCATACAATGCCACACGAATACAACATCATCTTACAAGAGATCAACATCCGACTACGGATGGAACACAAACAGAAACTCAAACGACATCCACCCTGCTAGCCCAGGCTGCCGACCTGGAACCTATCCCCTGATCGAAGAAGAAGCAGAAGAAGAACTCCAAAACAAGTAAACATCGCTCTCGCGTCATGATCATCGCAAACCTGTACCTGCAACTGGTGGTGTAGTAATCTGTGAGCCACGAGGACTCAGCAATCCCATTACCATGGGTATCAAGACTTGCAAATATTAATGGGAAAGGAAGGGATAAAGTGGTGAGGTTGCAGCAGCGGCTAAGCATATATGGTGGCTAACTTACGCAAAGAAGGCGAGAAGAGAAACAAAGGCGGTCGTCAACTAGTAATGATCAAGAAGTGATCCTGAACTCCTACTTACGTCGACATAACCCGAAACCGTGTTCTCCTCTCGATCAACCCGAAAAGAGACACTCACGATTACACACGGTTGGTGTATTTTAGAAGAGTTTGCTTCAAGTTTACTACAACGGATATTAACAAATTCCCATCTGCCACATAACATGAGCACGGCTTCGAAAATTTATACCCTGCAGGGTGTCCCAACAGCCCATGATAAGCTCTCGCGATCAACGAAGGATATTCCTTCTCCCGGGAAGACCCGATCAGTCTCGGAATCCGGCTACAAGACATTTCGACAGCAATAAAACAAGACCAGCAAAGCCGCCCGATGTGCCGACAAATCCCAATAGGAGTCGACGTACCTCGTTCTCGTGGCACACCGGATAGGTCAGCCTACGAGTAAAACCAGCCCTCGAGTTGCCCGTGGTGGCCCATGATCTGCCCGTTTGGACCAACACTCAAAGGAACACCGCCGGGGGCTAAAATAAAGATGACCCTTGGGCTCCGAAACCCAAGGGAAAAAGGGCTAGGTGAGGCAAATGGTAAAACCAAGGTTGGGCCTTCTTTGGAGGAGTCTTATTCAAAGCGAACTGTCAAGGGGTCCCATAAATCACCCGACCGCGTTAGGGACGCAAAATCCGGGAACATAATACCGATATGACGGTAACTAGGGCGGCAAGAGTGGAACAAAACACCCGGCATAAGGCCGAGCCTTCCACCCTTTACCAAGTATATAGATGCATTAATAATAGAAGAGATATTGTGATATCCCAACATAAACATAATCCAACATGGAGCAATCTTCAGCTTCACCTGCAACTAGCAACGCTATAAGAGGGGCTGAGCAAAGCGGTAACATAGCCAAACAACGGTTTGCATAGGAAAGGTGTCAAAGGTTAGAAGCTGACATGGAAATTTGGGATGGCTTGATAAACAGGTAATAGGTAGCGCAGACTAGCGATAGAAACGAAGCAACTAGCATAGAAATGATAGTAGTGAGATCCAGGGTAGCGGTCATCTTGCCTGAAATCCCATAAGGAAGAAGAACGAGTCCATGAAGAAGATGAAGCCACGAAGTCGAACCAAGCGTAGACGAACGAATCCTCACGATCGCAACGAAACGGGAACTATCGAGAAGAAGCACACAACAAGGTAAACACACCACACATGAACAAGGCATGATGCACAACTAAGCATGATGCATGACAAAGCTACATGAAGCTACTCATGGCAAGAGATGATGCATACAAGAGCAACACATCAAAGCACGTTTAAATGAGGCTGGAAACAACATAGAACAATTCCGGTAAGTCCTCATATGCAAATTTCGAAATTGGTCCAGATCTGAATAAACCTTAAGTTGAAGTTGTTAAACATTAAGTTAAGATGCACCAAGATGATCTACACGAAATTCTAGTCAATTTACATATAAAGTTCATTTAATTCGGAGCTACGTCCTAGAAGATATGAGCAAAACAAGTTAAACATGGTATTGATGCAAAATGCATACAAATATCAATCAAACACCTCAAAACAAGGATGCAACATGATAATATGAAACTACATGCAAATCTAAGCAAGTTTCATATAGAGCACACTCAAAACGGAGCAACGGTTCAACACATACACTCTATACAAGTTTAAAGGACAAGCTGTCCAAAACAGCAACTAGGCATATTGCAAGCATCAAAACAACATGCTATAGTACCACAATATGAAAAAAAAGGCATGGTCATGATGTACAGGTAAAGCACAACAAAACATGAACACTGAGCTAACTCCAGAAATCACTAGAACATGCTCAAACACACATGGCAAGATTGCAAATAATAACAGTTTCAGACTTTGCAGAAATAACATCAGGTTGCAATGTTTAGAGCTATCAAACAACATGTTACAGGAACTTATCATGGCAAATAAAGGCATTTCATGAATCTACTAAATGATTATAACAAAAGTCCCTTACTGACCATAAGCCAAAAAGGATCAGAAAATATTATGGCACCCATGTAAACAAGGCAAGTTATATGACAGATTCATACATGGCAGGAACAACAATAAGTAGGTATGTTGGTGAGCTTGAACCACTCACCACAGAGCAATACATGGCATGGAAAGGCAACTCACAGTAATAAGACATGGCATAGAAGCTATACATGGCAAGAACAACATCATAGCATACACGGATCAACTACAACAACCTTGGCAAAATTGAATAACATGTAAACAACCTGCCAGGAAACATTTTATAGCAAAAGTAGAGCTTGATTGACTCAAGCTATGTCACTCCATAATTGCAAACAATGGCATGGATGGATAGAGAAAGTCATGTATAACAAAACATCCTTACTGAAGTATCTCAAAATAAGCATGGATCTCTCGATAGTATCAAGTTTACATGGCATAAAAATATCAGCAGAACTGGGCTGAAATCAGCAACATCATGAAGCCTAGTTTGCATGCTTGTGCTAGTCACCACAGAGATCACAAAAATACATGGCATACACCCCTATAAAGATGGCATGGCATATTACAAAACACATGTAGGACTCAAGTTCATAGGGTGCACACATCAATCAATGCAAAAATGACAAAAGTGCATGTTCTGATAAGAATCTGAAACTAACATCACATAGCCCTCTTCCAACAGCATTTAGGGTAACAAGATGAGCTGAAATGTAAATGATGCAATGAGATGAAATGATGTACTCGTCGAGGCGAACAATTTGACATATTGCACGCATGAAACGGAGCTACATATGCAGAGATACGGCAGTATGAATATGGCATGAAAATTACAAAAACTACGGGGACTTGGTGGATTTTTGGAGGGAGAAAGTCAACCTTCGGATCTCAGATCCAGATCGGCGCGGAACCCGAGGATGGCCGGCTGGGCTCGCCGGAGAGGAGGACGGGGAGGCCGGAGAAGGGAGCTCCGGACGGATCTCGCCGGATCCGGCCCGGGGCGAGGCAGGACGGCGACGGGAGTCTTGGGGCGGCGGAGGAGCTCGGGCGCCCAGTGGCGGTCCATGGAGGAAGCCGGGCGGCGGGCGGCGTGGCGAGTGGGATTGAGCCTTGGCGGCGAGGCGGGCGTGTCGGCTCGCCCGGACGTGTCCGGCGGTGGAGGAGGAGCGGGCTAGGGTTTGGGGATCCGGAAATTCGGGGGAGTGCACATATTTATAGGTAGAGGGAGCTAGGAGAGTCCAAATGAGGAGCGGTTTTCGGCCACGCGATCGTGATCGAACGACCGAGAGCATGGAGGGTTGTTTGCTGGGTTTTGGGCCACTTTGGAAGGGTGTTGGTCTGCAAAGAGAAGGGGGCTTTTGCGGTTACCCGGTTAACCGTTGGAGTATCAAACGACCTCCGAATGACACGAAACTTGACAGGCGGTCTACCGGTGCTATATCAAGGCCGCTTGGCAAACCTCAGTCCATTCCGAGAACGTTTAACACCCACACATGAAAAGAGGTAAAGGGGGGCGCCGGGGAACATAGGAGTGCCGGATTGCAAAACGGACAACGGGGAAAATGCTCGGATGCATGAGACGAACACGTATGCAAATGCGATGCACATGACGACATGATATGAAGAGTAGATGATGACATGGAAAAGTGCAACACGCAAGCACATGACATGGCAAGGACGGCAAATAACTGGCGAACACCTGGCGCATCGAATCCGGGGCGTTACAACACTCCTCCACCAACAAGAGATCTCGTCCCGAGATCTTAGGACCGAGACGGAAGGGAAAAGGGATGAGGTGAAACAAGAACTCAAGAGAGGAACCAAAGAATCGAGAGCCCTCGAGAAGAAGAGAGGAACGACGAGAATGACGAGAATCGAAAGCTCACGGAATTAGATAGACTATGAAAGCACTCGTTCTAACCGGAGTGGTTAGAATGAGAAAAGAAACGGATAAGACTGAAAGGATTTAGGCAGCACTCCGGCTAAAACATGGAGGAATAGAACACGAGCTTAAGGAGATGGAATGAAACTTGATGAACTCTTGAAGAATGAATTAAATCATGAAGAACCACCATGAAGAACTCCGGTGACAAAAAGATGACGAGATAAAATTGAAGGATGAAAGAATAAGATGAGCATTGCGATGATTTAGATGGAGGTTCCGACGAAATGGCTGAGGAAGTTGAAATCCAGAATAGAAAAGATGAAAACAATTGGAACTAGATTTTATTCCTCAAGAACAAACTCCGAAGAAAAAGATTTATCACTTTGAGGAAATAAGAATAAGATTTATTGTATGCTTATGCTTCATCAAATTAAATTGATGACAAGCAATGGATTTTGCATACTACTTATTCTCCTTGAAAAAGAATTTAGAAGTGACATATAGCAAACCATAGTAGGTCTTCATGAACCACCGGTAGGATTGGAAAGAACGAATGGATTAAAATGATAATCAAGGAAAAAGAATCTTGAACGAACCACCGTAAGAATTTGAAAATGACTGATGAAAGAGAATGAATCACCGGGCAGAATTAGAGAAGCACGGAGATACTTGAGGAATTAAAATGCAAGAGAACAAAGAGATCATGAATCGACGAAGAATACTTGAATGAAGCACGGAAGAATATTGAGTTGAGCGAAGGTGAAAACTTGGAGCGAAGAAATATTCGAAAAGATGGCCTCCGGATGATTGAGACGGAAAGTAACTCCTGAAATACTCCGGATGGATGAAAAGAATTGCACAACTGGAAACAACTAGATAGGATAACATCGAGCTAGCACCGCGAATCTCCGGGAGAACCGACAAGATTTAAGAGAAAAAAATCTACGACGGTCTTCAAATGTTGAGAATGACGACGAGAACCACCATGCAGAATTGTTGAGACGCTCCGGAAGAATGAAAAACAAAGACGTTGAGTCAACAATGAAAATGATTTGAAATCGATCTTGGAAAAACATCTGACTCATGAAATTCATACTTACGTAAAATTTCGAAAAGAATTTGAGAATAACTCCGGAGTAATTAGAAGAGTCAGGTAAGATCATGGGAAAATACCTGTGGGTTAGGGCCCACTGAAGAGATAACACCGTTGGAAAGGATTGTCGAATGAGAAATGATGCACCGGAACAAATGAAATATTTGAATGAGGTGACAGCCTCGAATTAATTCGAATCTCTTGAGATGTCTTGAACACTCCGGAAGGATAAACTGACGAGAGGCGAACGAGCAAGGGAAAAACATTTGAGCCGAGGAAAGAATATCATCAACACCGAAAATTGGAATTGAATCCACCGGAAAAGAAAGAGATGAAGAATGACGAACGAGACGAGAATTCACCGGTTGAAATGATTTACGAAAGACTGAAGAGGTTCCGCACGAATGAGATAGCTGGTCGAGAGAGAGTCAGACTCCGGGAAGAAAAAGGGTGGGTGGGCGGGAAAAACAAAGGCAACTCGGGAGGGGAAACGACGAATATTTTGAAGAGAAAACACCGGTTTAAATCATTGAGGAAAGAAAAGCAAAGACTTCGCACGAGTAGGATGGATACTCGATTACGGACTCCGGATTCGAGAAGAAGAAGGGAGGGCGGGTGGGAAAATAAGACAACTGAGGTTTGAATTTGCAAAGATGAAGGGATTCGAGTCGACTTGACGAGAAACACACCGGATGAAAAGAGCTGAGGAACAACTACCGGAAAAAACCAACTGCGTGATCCTAAAGAAAAATTTGAAGGAGAATAGGAGTAACTCAAAACACCTACGTCCAGATTCCTCACCAGAGCGACGAAGGGGCTGAGGAGTAAAAAGAATTCCTACTCTCCGATATAACTAGACTCCGAAAACCAGTTTTCTTCTAGACTCAACAATGGCCAAACTACACGATCAATCAAGGGGGCTCCTAGGGTCGGTCGAGGCTCTGATACCAACTTGTCACGCCCAAGATGCGACTCTATCCAAAAGGAACTCGAAGGTCCCACCAAGGATAGAAGCGCATCTTGAAGACGCTTTTGCAAGGTGGATATCATTACATCAACATTACATAATAGGTAGGGATACATACAAAAGGCATACAATGCCACACGAATAAAACATCATCTTACAAGAGATCAACATCCGACTACAGATGGAACACAAACAGAAACTCAAACGACATCCACCATGCTAGCCCAGGCTGCCGACCTGGAACCTATCCCCTGATCGAAGAAGAAGCAGAAGAAGAACTCCAAAACAAGTAAACATCGCTCTCGCGTCATGATCACCGCAAACCTGTACCTGCAACTGGTGGTGTAGTAATCTGTGAGCCACGAGGACTCAGCAATCCCATTACCATGGGTATCAAGACTAGCAAAGCTTAATGGGAAAGGAAGGGATAAAGTGGTGAGGTTGCAGCAGCGGCTAAGCATATATGGTGGCTAACTTACATAAAAAGAGAGCGAGAAGAGAAACAAAGGCGGTCGTCAACTAGTAATGATCAAGAAGTGATCCTGAACTCCTACTTACGTCGGACATAACCCGAAACCGTGTTGTCCTCTCGATCAACCCCGAAAAGAGACACTCACGGTTACGCACGCGGTTGGTGTATTTTAGAAGAGTTTTTCAAGTTTACTACAACGGATATTAACAAATTCCCATCTGCCACATAACCGCGGGCACGGCTTCGAAATTTTATACCTGCAGGGTGTCCCAACTTAGCCCATGATAAGCTCTCGCGATCAACGAAGGATATTCCTTCTCCCGGGAAGACCCGATCAGTCTCGGAATCCGGCTACAAGACATTCGACAAGCAATAAAAAAGACCAGCAAAGCCGCCCGATTTGCCGACAAATCCCGATAGGAGTCCCACGTACCTCGTTCTCAGGGCACACCGGATAGGTCAGCCTACGAGTAAAACCAGGCCTTGAGTTGCCCCGTGGTGGCCCATGATCTGCCGTTCGGACCAACACTCGAAGGAGCACCGCCCGGGGGGGGGCTAAAATAAAGATGACCCTTGGGCTCCGGAAACCCAAGGGAAAAAGGGCTAGGTGAGGCAAATGGTAAAACCAAGGTTGGGCCTTGCTGGAGGAGTCTTATTCAAAGCGAACTGTTAAGGGGGTCCCATAAATCACCCGACCGCGTTAGGGACGCAAAATCCGGGAACATAATACCGATATGATGGAAACTAGGGCGGCAAGAGTGGAACAAAACACCAGGCATAAGGCCGAGCCTTCCACCCTTTACCAAGTATATAGATGCATTAATAATATAAGAGATATTGTGATATCCCAACATAAACATAATCCAACATGGAGCAATCTTCATCTTCACCTGCAACTAGCAACGCTATAAGAGGGGCTGAGCAAAGCGGTAACATAGCCAAACAACAGTTTGCATAGGAAAGGTGTCAAAGGTTAGAGGCTGACATGGCAATTTGGGATGGCTTGATAAACAGGTAATAGGTAGCGCAGCATAGCGATAGAACGAAGCAACTAGCATAGAAATGATAGTAGTGAGATCCAGGGTAGCGGTCATCTTGCCTAAAATCCCGCAAGGAAGAAGAACGAGTCCATGAAGAAGATGAAGCCACGAAGTCGAACCAAGCGTAGACGAACGAATCCTCACGATCGCAACGAAACGGGAACTATCGAGAAGAAGCACAGAACAAGGTAAACACACCACACATGAACAAGGCATGATGTACAACCAAGCATGATGCATGACAAAGCTACATGAAGCTACTCATGGCAAGAGATGATGCATACAAGAGCAACACATCAAAGCACGTTTAAATGTGGCCGGAAACAACATAGAACAATTCCGGTAAGTCCTCATATGCAAATTTCGAAATTGGTCCAGATCTGAATAAACCTTAAGTTGAAGTTGTTAAACAGCAAGTTAAGATGCACCAAGATGATCTACACGAAATTCTAGTCAATTTACATATAAAGTTAATTTAATTCGGAGCTACGGCCTAGAAGATATGAGCAAAACAAGTTAAACATGGCATTGATGCAAAATGCATACAAATATCAAGCAAACACCTCAAAACAAGGATGAAACATGATAATATGAAACTACATGCAAATCTAAGCAAGTTTCATATAGAGCACACTTAAAACGGAGCAACGGTTCAACACATACACTCTATACAAGTTTAAAGGACAAGTTGTCCAAAACAGCAACTAGGCATATTGCAAGCATCAAAACAACATGTTATAGTACCACAATATGAAAACAAAAGGCATGGTCATGATGTACAGGTAAAGCACAACAAAACATGAACACTGAGCTAACTCCATAAATCACTAGAACATGCTCAAACACACATGGCAAGATTGCAAATAATAACAGTTTCAGACTTTGCAGAAATAACATCAGGTTGCAATGTTTAGAGCTATCAAACAACATGTTACAGGAACTTATCGTGGCACAAAAAGGCATGGAATGAATCTACTAAATGCATATAACAAAAGTCCCTTACTGACCATAAGCCAAAAAGGATCAGAAAATATGATGGCACCCATGTAAACATGGCAAGTTATATGACAGATTCATACATGGCAGGAACAACAATAAGTAGGCATGGTGGTGAGATTGAATCACTCACCACAGAGAAATACATGGCATGGCAAGGCAACTCACAGTAAGAAGACATGGCATAGAAGCTATACATGGCAAGAACAACATCATAGCATACACGGATCAACCACAACCACCTTGGCAAAATTGAATAACATGTAAACAACCTGCCAGGAAACATTTTATAGCAAAAGTAGAGCTCGATTGACTCAAGCTATGGCACGCCATAATTGCAAACAAGGGCATGTATTGATAGAGCAAGTCATGTATAACAAAACATCCTTACTGAAGTATCTAAAAATAAGCATGGATCTCTCGGTAGTATCAAGTTTACATGGCATAAAAATATCAGCAGAACAGGGCTGAAATCAGCAACATCATGAAGCCTAGTTTGCATGCTTGTGCTAGTCACCACAGAGATCAAAAAAAATACATGGCATACACCCCTATAAAGATGGCATGGCATATTACAAAACACATGTAGGACTCAAGTTCATAGGGTGCACACATCAATCATGGCAAAAATGATAAAAGTGCATGTTCTGATAAGAATCTGAAACTAACATCACATAGCCCTCTTCTAACAGCATTTAGGGTAACAAGATTAGCTCAAATGTAAATGACGCAGTGAGATGAAATGATGTACTCGTCGAGGAGAACAATTTGATATATGACACGCACGAAACGGAGCTACAGATGCAGAGATACGGCATGATGAATATGGCATGAAAATTACAAAAACTACGGGGACTTGGTGGATTTTTGGAGGGGGAAAGTCAACCTTCGGATGTCAGATCCAGATCGGCGCGGAACCCGAGGATGGCCGGCTGGGCTCGCGGAGAGGAGGCGGGAGGCCGAGAAAGGAGCTCAGGCGGATCTCGCGGATCCGCCGGGTGAGGCAGGGACGGCGACGGGAGGTGCGGGCGAGGCGGAGGAGCTCGGGCGCCGCGCTTGGCCATGGAGGAAGGCGGCGGCAGGCGGCGTGGCGAGTGGGATTGGACCGGGTGATGGGCGGGCGTGTCCGCTCGCCCGGACGTGTCCGCGCGGCGGAGGAGCGGGCTAGGGTTTGGGGATCCGGAAATTCGGGGGAGTGCACATATTTATAGGTAGAGGGAGCTAGGAGAGTCCAAATGAGGAGCGGTTTTCGGCCACGCGATCGTGATCGAACGACTCAGAGCATGGAGGGGAGTTTGCTGGGTTTTGGGCCACTTTGGAAGTGTGTTGGGCTGCAAAGAGATGGAGGCTTTTGCGGTTACCCGGTTAACCGTTGGAGTATCAAACGACCTTCGAATGACACGAAACTTGACAGGCGGTCTACCGGTGCTATACCAAGGCCGCTTGGCAAACCTCGGTCCATTCCGAGAACGTTTAACACCCGCACATGAAGATAGGTAAAGGGGGGCGCCGTGGAACATAGGAGTGCCGGATTGCAAAACGGACAACGGGGAAAATGCTCGGATGCATGAGACAAACACGTATGCAAATGCGATGCACATGACGACATGATATGAAAAGCAGATGATGACATGGCAAAGTGCAACATGCAAGCACATGACATGGCAAGGACAGCAAATAACTGGCGGACACCTGGCGCATCGAATCCGGGGCGTTACAGTGACGCTGTCTTGGGCTCCATGGTGACTTCCGTCCTGTCGTCCTCCTAGTATTGGTATCGTTGCACCGATATGGAAACCTTTGCCTGATGCCTCGGTACTACTCGCCTGCGCTTGCCTCCTTGGCACCAAAGAGGAAACGAGGACACTGTGCGCGCTGACGCCCGCCTGGCCTTAGTCGTCATGGCTTACGTCATTGGAACCTCGCAAGGTTCGGCTTGCCTTGATCTCTCCGCCCCTCGCGAGCCAGCCTGGTGAGGCCGCTCCCGAGGAGGTATTGTGTTGTCCACCTAGCGAGGCTTGGCCCCTCGCGAGGGTCTTGAGTGTTTGCTGGTGAAGACGGGCCGTACTGGGCCGCGAGTGGAGCCACGCCGTGGGCCGCAGGCAGGCAAGTCTGGGGACCCCTGTTCCTAGAACACCGACATACGTAATCAACGAGCACTAGTTCTACGCGTAAAGGAGGGCGGAGAGGGCAGAGAGGAGGGTGGAGCGAGCCACCTATCGCGAGGACAGGCGTATGTGGAAGGCGGCCGCTCAATTCAACATCGACCTAGGAGCAGCCTCGTCCTGGGACTCCGACAACGATCGGTACCTTGACGCCTTCATTGAGACGTCGGAGGAGGACATCACCGAGGCGGAGTCGGAGGAGGAGGACGACGGTGAGTAGTATTTTTATCTATCGTAGGAGGAGGCTATGAACTATCTATGTATCGTTTTATCTATCTTTCTATGTACCTTTTATCTATCTATCTATGTACCTTTTATCTATCTATGCCTATCGTATCGAGTCGGAGCCGAATGCGTATCGATTCGGAGTAGAAGGAGAAGAAATATAGCGCGTCTGCTGGAGCGGCGCGCACGCAATTTTTTGCAGCGGCTCCAGCTACGTGCAAAAACTGGCTATGGAGGCGCTGTAAACGCTTTTTTAGCACGCCGTGCGTTGCGCGCCTGTTGGAGATGCTCTTAGGGATTTTAGTCTTCGTAGGGCGTCGCTCATACATATGTCAGCGCGTCATCTTCGAGTTGATATTTCAGACTTTGATTGTGCTTTAGTGTATTCGTCAGGACGAAGTCCACGAAGCTTTAGCATGAATTCCTGCCGTCTCCTTTGGGCGGTGACGTTAGGATTTCTCGCCGTACATGCACAATGACGAGATCTAGTGTTAGACACTTTAGATCAATTCAAGGGTTCGGCAAGGACGGCCATGTTAAGGAAATAGGCATAATTTCCGTGATTAATTCCAGAATATTTAACATGACGAAAACCACTACTAACATGTGAATCTCAAGCATACTAGAAGCACTAAACAACATGAACAGTAGCAACAAACATCGCAAAACATGATACTGGCAAACATGTTTAACCAACGAGATTGGACACTGCAGTTATACTGATCGTTTGCAGACGAGGTAGCCGTTGGTGCGGCGATGTTGTTGATGACGACGTTGGTGAAGACCGATCACAGAAGACGATGTTGTAGACGACAAGCAAGATCGCCTGACCTGGACGGTAGCCGAGCCGTGATGGAGAAAGCGAGCAGTCGCGCGCGTGGCGCTTCCCAAAAACCTTATTCGCCATCTCCCGTACAGGGTCAAAAAGGCGAGTGGTTCTGGAGACCTGCTCTCCCGTTCGCCGGTGCACGACGGCGCTCGGGATGGGGTGGACTACGGTGGTGGCGCAAGGAACGAGGTGTGGAAAAACCTAGATTGGTTTTTTTCTGTGTGTTGCGGTGCCTGCAGCGTGTCCTTATATAGCGGTTTGGAAAACCCTAACGGGTGCAACATGGGAGGCCCACGTCGCACGTCCGAGTCGATTGCGGGAGCGACCCAAACCGACTAGGCTGTGACGCGTCCGTCACGACTCCAGACTCAGTTTTCCTAAGAAGCAAAAATAAAGATAGAATTTGTCTCGGCTCGAGGCTCGAATTCACAAAATGCGATCGCGACGTGTCGAGTGGAGTCCAGTCGAGACGAGCGAGCGGCGGTGGCGGATGAGGAGTGCGCGAGAGGCTCTCTTATTCTCACTCACTTACAAGTGCTACAACACTCCACCTTATAAGGTGGTGTGCAACTCCTTCAACTTCCGGGTTGGGACTAAACTTCCCACTCCCACCACTTGCTCACACACATGGACCTTTGAGATTTCATAAATTGCCTATTGGGCTGCCCTATAAATGGGCCCAATATCCCAACTATCCCCCACCAGATCTCAAATGCCCATTTGAAGATTTGCCAATCCTCGCTACTTGTTTATGTACTAGTGTTTCAAAAGAGACTGCTAAGTTGAACTTACGCCTAGATCCTTAAGCTACATCTATTGGCAACTTGAATATTGGACTATGCCTTGAATTGCAAGTTTTGGGCCAACAGACTTCACTCAAAGTCATAAACAGTACCTGGCTTCCAGTAGTCTACCCCGCAGGTGGAGCATATACATCGTACTCCCTGGTCTCTTCATGAGTTTACTAGAGATCACCCAAATCTCATAGACCGTGACGTTTATAGTTGGACTCATATATGTGTGTTCTTTCAAGAATGCTCTATAGGACATTGAGGGAGTCCTGGATTAGGGGGTGTCCGGATAGCCGAACTATCACCGTTGGCCGGACTCCTAGACTATGAAGATACAAGATTGAAGACTTCGTCCCGTGTCCGGATGGGACTTTCCTTGGCGTGGAAGGCAAGCTTGGCGATTCGGATATGTAGATCTCCTACCATTGTAACCGACTCTGTGTAACCCTAACCCTATCCATTGTCTATATAAACCGGAGGGTTTTAGTCCGTAGGACGAACAACAATCATACCATAGGCTAGCTTCTAGGGTTTAGCCTCTCTGATCTCGTGGTAGATCCACTCTTGTACTACCCATATCATCAATATTAATCAAGCAGGAGTAGGGTTTTACCTCCATCGAGAGGGCTGAACCTGGGTAAAACATCGTGTCCCTTGTCTCCTGTTACCATCCGCCTAGGCGCACAGTTCGGGACCCCCTACCGAGATCCGCGGTTTGACACCGACATTGGTGCTTTCATTGAGAGTTCCTCGTATCGTCATCCTTAGGCCCGATGGCTCCTTGATCATCAACAACACGCGGTCCAGGTGAGACTTTTCTCCCGGACAGATCTTCGTATTCGGCGGCTTTGCACCGCGGGCAATTCACTTGGCCATCTGGAGCAGATCGAAGCTTCGCCCGCCATCAGGTCAGATTTGGGAGTTTGAACTACAGTCGACATCCGCGGAGACTTGATCTTGACGGATTGAGCCACAACAATAGCGGCGCCTTGTCTCGATGGGCACGATCTAGCTCTGTCGCCGAACACTGCCCTGGAGGCCGCACCAGCGTCCGCTCCGACCATTAGCTCGGAGCCGACTCCGCCGATCGAGGACGACTGGATGGACACTGCCTCGGGGGCTACGATCTCTATGGCAATTGAGCCGAACTCCATCCCTGTCCTTTGCGAAGACCGTGACTCCAAGGTGACAGACTCCTCTCCGGAGTCCGAACCCTCCGTGCCCCTGCCAATCGAATCCAATTGGGCGCCGGTTATTGAGTTCACTACCGCGGACATCTTTCAGCACTCGCCCTTTGGCGACATCCTGTATTCACTAAAGTCTCCCTCTTTATCGGAGATCCTGGCGGACTACGGTCGGGAAGGTTAGGATCAGACGCAGCGAAGAAATTCAACGCCCACCCACCACCCACTTTGTAGCCACTTGTCTATGATTTAACCGACATGCTCGACTTGACTCCGAAGACATCGACGGTATGGGCGATGATCTTGGAGGCGACCAAGAACCAGCGCCTCTGAGGGGCTTTGGAAGGCCACCTCGTCATACAACATATACATGGTGGACATCCCAAAAGATGGGAACAGCGATGGAACAGCGGAGGATGACCCCTCAAGAAACAGCCCAAGTGCGGCATCAGTGGCGCCGCTCTAAATCCGCCACAGCAAAAGCGGTGATTCGGCACGGAGATAATAACACCGGACAGTCTTGAAGACAACATCCTCCAAGCAGGATTCAGCACGGGAGGAGGAGAAGCCAACCCTCATGATAGGCGGCAGCGGGGAGGTGGAGGGCGATAATTATATGCCTCCTCCGAAGATGTGGCAAGCCTCGAGGGCGGCAATTTGTCGTGCCGAGGATCCCTTGAACAGGAGGCGTTTCAAGCGCAGGCTTATGGCCACGGCAAGCAGCCTCAAGAAAAAGCAACACCAGCTTAGAGCTGACCAAGACTTGCTAGGTGACGGATGGGTGAAGTCCTTGCAGTGAAAATCTGAACTCGAGCGCCCTCAAGAGATACCTAAAACGCAGGCTGCTACCCCAATTAGAGGAGGAAGCACCCAAACCTACATCACCAGCGCATGATGCGGTGACCGCCACCCCGGGCGATGATAGAGAGGCCTCTAGGCCCTCCATGCAAGCCGCACCCAGCGCCGCTTGAAAAGTACCAAGGCACGGGAAAGCGCGCCCGGACCTGCAAGACATATTGGAGGACAAGGCAAGGCAAACAAGATCGATCTACGGATCGCGTGGGCCCACGACACGCGATGATAAGCATCACGCCGGATACAGCAATTCCGGCTGGGCGATTCTGATGACAAAGCTCATTTTGAGCTGCGTCGTGATATAGCTCAATCTGAGGCGCGCACACCCACTATGCTTCACGGACGAAGTGATGGATCATCAAATCCCCAAGGGTTTCAAACCCGTAAACATCGAATCATACGATGGCACAACAGATCCTGCGGTTTGGATCGAGGACTACCTCCTCCATATCCACATGGCCCGCGATGATGATCTACGCCATCAAATACCTCCCATTGAAGCTTAAAGGACCAGCTCGGCATTGGCTTAACAGCTTGCCGCCAGAATCAATTGGTTGTTGGGGGACACGGAAGCCGCATTCCTTGATAACTTCCGGGCACATATGTGCGACCACCGAGCGCCGATGACCTCAGCCACATAATTCAGCAGCGGAAGAATCGGCCAAACAATTCTAGACACGGTTCCTAACCAAGAAAAATCAAATCGTTGATTGTCCGGATCACGAGAGGCCCTTGCAGCCTTCAAACATAACATCCATGACGAGTGGCTTGCCCGGCACCTAGGACAGGAAAAGCGAAATCCACGGCAGCCCTCTGGCGCTCATGACCCGCTTTTGCGCGGGAGAGGACAGCTGGCTAGCTCGTAGTAACAACTTGACCAAAAACCACGGTAATTCGGATACCAAGGACAGCAATGGCAGGTCGCGTCGCAACAAGCACAAGCGCCGCGTGCGGCGATAATGCTGAAGATCGGCGATCAATGCGGATTCGAGGCTCTAAACCGGTCGTGGAAAAAGCCGTTCAAAAGAAATACTCATGGCCCGTCCAATCTGGACCGAATACTCGATCGCTTGTGCCAAATACATGGCACCCCCAAAAAACCAGCCAACCACACCAACAGGGATTGTTGGGTAATCACAGTCAATGGAAACACCGAACGCTCTCTCCGAACGGATTCGCATACGGCGGCCCTCGCGGCGGAGGTGCAAAGCAGCCTCTCACAGCAATTCTCGAGTCCGGCTACTAAACGTCCGGGCACCGTCAAGCGCGCCCGGAGTAATCTGAAACAAGACCGCTTGGCACGATCCGAGCACGCGTAGCAATCCGGCTAACCCCAGCCCTCGCGAAATTGCGAAGCCGATTACTACTGCGTACATAACTATGCTCTGGAGATACCATGGGCATAAGGGAGAGAGCGACCACAGACGCCTGAATGCGGCTCAACGCACTAGGGCTCCCAATTGTGTCATTCTTTTCTTTCTTATTTTCTCTTACTTTCGGGACTCCGTTTTGAAGCCCCGACCGGCTCTAAATTACCGAACTCACGATGCAACAGCCAGGGAAGCGAAAGCTCGTCGAGTGTCGGTGGTCTCTACTACGAGCATTATACCTGTTTTACATACCATCCATAACTTACCCCTAGAGGGGACATGTCAAATAATCCCATCCCTTGCTTATCGCACTATTTGTATCGTTCTGCTTTCATTGCAGTACCTTTTTGAATAAACAATACATAACTTTTGCCTATTATTGCACTCCTTTCTTTATCTATATATATGTTCATTCATGACACGTTGCACGCGTACACTTTGGTACGACCAATACACCAGGGGCTTAAGTACCCCAAAGATATGGTGTGATAAGTCCGAACACTTTCACAAGTGCGGCACCCTGAACTTATAGCATTATATGCATCGGCTCCGAATCATGTCTTGGGTGAACGGTTGGGTTTGCCCGGCTCCCATGTTTTGGTACCTTACGTTCCGTTATATCGGCTAAGGTAGCGCTGGGACAACCACTGCGATTGTGCCTCGGTTGAGCTGGGTTGAGCACCTCGGTGGAAAGCTAAAACTGACCGTCATGATAGAGGCGAGAGCGATGCGCTGTTCGAGAGGTTTTTCTGGTCCCTAAAGACTTATGCGCTTAGGCGAGGAGTCGGCATTGTCCGCCAAAGGCGTGGATAGCGCCCGAACTCGGTCTTCGAATACTAGGGCTTTCGAAATTTAAAATTATAGAATTCTATGGCTAAGTGAGAATGTTCAAGCACCATAGTCCGGTTGCCTTGTTCGTTGCGTTGGCGCCTCCTCGAAGGACCCAAGAATGGGAACAAGAGCGCTCAAGTTTATCCCGAACACCCGGCAGACTCGTGGCATGGGGGCTGAAGCCAACGACTTGCCATCTCTCAAATTTGATAAGCGGCCGCCTGAAGGTAATATTTTAAATTCTGGCGTTGCTTAGCACACATGAACAAGTTTTCAGCGTCAGGATAACAAATGCGAGTCTATTCAAAATTACATCTTTGGAGCATTCACCGCTATAAAGCGGGCACCCTTCAGGACGCCCTCTTAGTACATTTCGGGCTTGTGATGCTCCTTGCCCGGCGGTGGCCCGTCCGTCACAAGCTTCTTAGCATCCATCTTTCCCCAGTGCACTTTAGCACGGGCAAGGCCCGACAGGCACCTTCAATCTGAGACGGAGCGCTTGATGACTTCAATCCATGGACAGGCATCCACCGGCCGCCGCACTAGCCAGTAGCTCCGAGGCATGGCTTCCTTAGGCCCTTTGCTGAATTATGAGGCCCTTCATGGCCTGTTCGGCGACCTTGTGGAGCTCGACCAGCTGCTTCAGCTGGTCGCTCGAGGCACCGGATGTCCGGACTCGACATCTTGAGACGAACACCTTTTCGTCGAGCTCCCTCCTCGGCGGCGGTAGAACGCGGCAGCATCAGACACACTACGGGGCAGATCCGCGAATGCTCCTGGAGAGCTCCGGATTCGGGTAAGTAATAGATAATTCACTTTCACATGCTTACTTTGCATAAAGAATACCTTACCCGCTGCTATCTTCTTTAATGATTCAATTTCCTGGAGGGCTTTTTGGGCTTCGGCCTTAGCGGCTTTGGCACTCTCGAGTCTTCGAGTCACGCTCCAAACTCTCGTGTTTCTCCACGAGAGCCTGGAGCTCTTGCCGCACCTCTGCCACCCACGCCTCCTGCTTCTCTCGCTCGGTGCGCTCTGCAGCGGCTTTGCTTTCGGCCGTGGACACCACTTCCTTCAGGGTCGCCACCTCGTTCATGGCCCCTACAATACCCACGTTAGTCCTGTCATTTTTGCAACCAAATCCTTTCTATAAGGTATTACTTTAAGAAGGTATTACTTACCTTCCTTGTCCTCGAGCTGTTTCTTGGCAAGGCCGATCTCATTCTTGGACCGCTCGAGGCTCGCTTCAATGCATTGACCTCCATGATCGGTCTTGGCAGAGGTCGGCAGCAGAGCCTGAATTCCCATATTGACATACTTATGTTAGACTCCTGCGTATATCTTTTACATCCTCAGTCCGGTTTTCTTTCCGAACACGAACTAAGCATCGAGGGCTACTGTCTATGCGGTAATATTTTTACATATTGAAACTTACCTCAAAGCTGTTAGAAGGCTGGTGCAGGCTTGATCAGCCCGCTCTTGGCGGACTGAACTTCTGGATCACCACACTCATAACAAATGCGGTGCTCCTCGTCGATGGGCGCCGTTAAGCGTCTCAACAAGCTATCCGGTGCCTCCGGATGGGCCGGAGGTCACCGGCGTCGCAGATCTTGCCCTTCTTACGAAGGGCGCTTGCGGACTTGGAACCACTAAAGGTTCGATGCGAGTCCGCACAGGGCGTTAGAGCCCTCTGGGGTTTCGCCCCCTTTGCGCCCGGAGTCCCGGAGGTCGCCTTACGGCGCCTCCAGGACCTCCTCCTCCTGGTGGGGCCCCTTTTAGGACTCCACCACGGTGCCGTCTATGTCACGAGGAGAGGAGGCGGTTGGAAGTGAAGTGCTATTCACATCCGACGAATCCAGGGAGCCACTCGACGAAGCAGCGAGCTCGTCCTTGGGCGGGCTACATGGTTATATTCGGCGTTAGAAGACACTATCGACAAATAAAAGTCTGAGCTATTAGGAGCCTGGACACTTACGATCTCGCCAGGCTTGGCCTTGGTAGCCCTCCTCCTCGTCATTGTCGGCGTTGGTGGAGAAGTCCGGAGGAAGGTCCTTCCTTTCTTGGACCCTCTGGCCTCCCGGTCAGGCGACCTTCCTTTTCGTCTCTCCCCCCGCTGGGAGAGAGGCTTATTTTTCCTCCTCCTCGTCCTCAGGGGAGGATTCCGCCTCAGAGTCGTCGGACGATGAGTCCGACAGCACCTGGCGTCGGGAGGTCCTTGAGTTCCGTGGCCTTCTTCGTGGCCTTCTTCTCCGGCACCACGTGAGGTGCGAACCCCTTCCCCCCGTCAATCGAGCGTCCGCTGGGTCTTACGGCAAGGGGCAGACGGTTAATCTATCCGGACGTCTTCACTAGTCTGTCAAAGGTTAGGGAGTTCTAGATCCTGCATAGAGTCAAACTATGAAAAAAGAGTCCCATAAAGGGTAAAATAACTTACCTTGCTGGCTTGACGCTGCGAGCTGAATCTGCGATCTTCGGTAGCGGATGCGGGAGCTTGGCGCCCTTGAACAGCACCTTCCGGGCATCTTCGTGCGTAGTGTCGAAGAGCGGCTCAAAATTCGATGCTGTGCGGATCAAACTCCCACAAATTGAAGGCCCGTTCTTGGCATGGGAGAATCCGGCGGATGAGCATCACACGGATTATGTTAACAAGCTTGAGATTCTTGTCCACCAGGTTTGGACGCAGGTTTGGAGTCCGTACAGCTCTTGAATCACCCACGTCGGTCCGTCTCTTTCCATGATGTGAGTCGTGTGGGGAAGCCAGATCGAATTCGGGGCCGCCGCCCATTGAGATTCAGCGGCTCGGTGATGTAGAACCACCCCGATTGCCACCCTTTATGGTCTCCACAAATGAGCCCTCGAGCCATAGGGCGTTGGCCATCCTGACATATGGCACCTCCGCACTCCGCTTGGCGGCCGCCCACTACCTTCGGCTTGACATTGAATGTCTTCAGCCATAAGCCGAAGTGGGGTTGGATGCAGAGGAAGGCCTCGCACACGACCATAAACACCGAGATGTTGAGGATGAAATTCGGGGCTAGATCGTGGAAATCTAGGCCGTAGTAGAACATGAGCCCCCGGACGAATGGGTGAAGTGGAAACCCTAGTCCGCTGGAGGAAGTGGGGAGGAACACCACCCTCTCATGGGGCACAGGGGTGGGATGAGCTGCCCCTTGTTGGGGAGCCGACCTGCGATGTCGCGGACAAGTATCCGGCTTTCCGCAGCTTTTGATGTGCCCTCCGTGACGGAGGAGGCCATCCACTGCCTCCGCTCCGGACATGGTTGGAGAAGGTTGAGGTGGGATGTGCGGACTTAGGCGCTGGACCTCGAGTCGAGAAATGGATGATCAAAGGAGGAAGAAGGCGTTGGTTAAAGGTGGATCCTTATCCCTTATATGGATGAGACGAAGCTATCGTCCCCCTTGACTGGTAAAACTCGCTTATCTCTCAAGCGCCGTAATCAATGGCGCGGTTGGGTTACCTACGCCCGTATTGATGGGAATCCCGGAATAAGGGGGCACGATCTCCGCCTTAATAAGCCGTGCCAAGGAAACCGCCTCGCTAAACGCACTGAGGTGGAACAGTAAAACGATTCGTATAAAGGCCTGGCCATGGTGTGATGTCATGCCGCAGAATACATCAGCAGATCTGTGCAAAGGTTATTCTCTCTACGGTGGTATGTGGGACTTTTTTGCGAGCGGACACTATCCTTGTGTTCAAAATCTTCTATGAAGTATTCGAGGAGGAACCCGCCTTGCAATGCGAAGACAATATGCGCGCGGATTCGTCATCATTGAAGCCTGGTTGAGGGCTCTTGAGGAGTCTGGATTAGGGGTGTCCGGATAGCGAACTACCACCGTTGGCGGACTCTAGACTATGAAGATACAAGATTGAAGACTTAGTCACGTGTCCGGATGGGACTTTCCTTGGCGTGGAAGGCAAGCTTGGCGTCTGGATATGTAGATCTCCTACCATTGTAACCGACTCTGTGTAACCCTAACCCTATCCGGTGTCTATATAAACCGGAGGGTTTCAGTCCGTAGGACGAACAACAATCATACCATAGGCTAGCTTCTAGGGTTTAGCCTTTCTAATCTCGTGGTAGATCCACTCTTGTACTACCCATATCATCAATATTAATCAAGTAGGACTAGGGTTTTACCTCCATCGAGAGGGCCCGAACCTGGATAAAAACATCGTGTCCCTTGTCTCCTGTTACCATCCTCCTAGACGCACAGTTCGGGACCCCCTACCCAAGATCCGCTGGTTTTGACACCGACAGACATCATCTTTGCTATCAATAGCCGTCATAAACACATTAAGCAATGTTGCCAACCTTCCTTACAACTCTTTGAGAGTTATGCATCTCCACTTAGACAGGGCTTACTAGATACTCTCCTCAGTCAAACCACTAGCATGTTCTTCCCAGGTCCTAATTCACGGGATCTCCGATCACATAGGTTGGGTTACCACTATGGTGTGACACTCACGGGTCTCATACCCATCTCTCTCGATGCATTTTCTATCACATTACGTGATAGTCCCTTCGTAAAGGGATCTGCCAGGTTTTTTTCTGTTTGAATATACGTAACAGTAATTACTCCGGAGTTTCCCGATTTCCTGACAGACTTCAATCATCTTTTAACATGTCTTGATAACTTCGCATTATACTTAGAACTAATCACTTTGGCAATCACTGTTTGATTGTCACAGTTCATGAGGATGGCTGGTACTGGTTTCTCAACCACCGACAAGTCCATCAAGAGCTTGAAGGAAATATGCCCTAGAGGCAATAATAAAGTTGTTATTTATATTTCCTTATATCATGATAAATTTTTATTATTCATGCTAGAGTTGTATTAACCGGAAACTTAGTACATGTGTGAAATAGATAGACAAACAGAGTGTCACTAGTATGCCTCTACTTGACTAGCTCGTTAATCAAAGATGGTTAAGTTTCCTAGTCATAGACATGAGTTTTCATTTGATTAACGGGATCATATCATTAGATAATGATGTGATTGACAAGACCCATCCGTTAGCTTAGCACGATGTTCGTTTAGTTTGTTGCTATTGCTTTCTTCATGACTTATACATGTTCCTATGACTATGAGATTATGCAACTCCCGAATACCGGAGGAACACTTAGTGTGCTATCAAACGTCACAACGTAACTGGGTGATTATAAAGATGCTCTACAGGTGTCTCCAATGGTGTTTGTTGAGTTGGCATAGATCGAGACTAGGATTTGTCACTCCGATTGTCGGAGAGGTATCTATGGGCCCTCTCGGTAATGCACATCACTATAAGCCATGCAAACAATGTGACTAATGATTTAGTTACGGGATGATGCATTACGGAACGAGTAAGAGACTTGCCGGTAACGATACTGAACTAGGTATTGAGATACCGACGATCGAATCTCGGGCAAGTAGCATACCGATGACAAAGGGAACAACGTATGTTGTTATGCGGTTTGACCAATAAAAGATCTTTGTAGAATATGCGGGACCCCATATGAACATCCAGGTTCCGCTATTGGTTATTGATCGGAGATGAGTCTCGGTCATGTCTACATAGTTCTCGAACCCGTAGGGTCCGCGCGCTTAACGATCGGTATTATGAGTTTATGTGTTTTGATGTACCGAAGGTTGTTCGGAGTCCCGGATGTGATCACGGACATGACTAGGAGTCTCGAAATGGTTGAGACATAAATATCGATATATTGGAAGGCTATTTTGGACACCGGAATGGTTCCGGATGAGTTCGGGAATTTTCCGGAGTACCGGGAGGTTACCTGATACGTCTCCAACGTATCTATAATTTTTTATTGTTCCATGCTATTATATTATCTGTTTTGGATGTTTAGTGGGCTTTATTATACACTTCCATATTATTTTTGGGACTAACCTACTAACCGAAGGCCCAGTGCAAATTGCTGTTTTTTCTTCCTATTTCAGTGTTTCACAGAAAAGGCATATCAAACGGAATCCAAACGGAATGAAACCTTCGCGAGGATCATTTTTGGAACAAACGCAATCCAGGAGACTTGGAGTGGACGTCAATGAAGCCACGAGGTAGGAGGGCGTGCCCAGGGGGGTAGGCGCGCCCCCCACCCTCGTGGGCCCCTCGTAGCTCCACCGACCTACTTCTTTCACCTATATATACTCATATACCCTGAAAACATCCAAGAGCACCATGAAACCCTATTTCCACGGCCGCAACCTTCTGTACCCATGAGATCCCATCTTGGGGCCTTTTACAGTGCTTTCACGGGGGGGAATCGATCACGGAGGGCTTCTACATCAACACCATAGCCTCTCCGATGATGTGTGAGTAGTTTACCACAGACCTTCGGGTCCATAGTTATTAGCTAGATGGCTTCTTCTCTCTCTTTGGATCTCAATACAAAGTTTTCCTCGATCTTATTTGAGATCTATTCGATGTAATTCTTTTTGTTGTGTGTTTGTCAAGATCCGATGAATTGTGGGTTTATGATCAAGATTATCTATGAACAATATTTGATTCTTCTCTGAGTTCTTATATGCATGATTTAATATCTTTGCTAGTCTCTTCGAATTAACAGTTTGGTTTGGCCTACTAGATTGATCTTTCTTGCAATGGGAGAAGTGCTTAGCTTAGGGTTCAATCTTGCGGTGTCCGTTCCCAGTGACAGCAGGGGCTGCAAGGCAAGTATTGTATTGTTGCCATCGAGGATAAAAAGATGGGGTTTATATCATATTGCTTGAGTTTATCCCTCTACATCATGTCATCTTGCCTAATGCGTTACTCTGCTCTTATGAACTTAATACTCTAGATGCATGCTGGATAGTGGTCGATGTGTGGAGTAATAGTAGTAGATGTAGAATCGTTTCGGTCTACTTGTCACGGACGTGATGCCTATGTTCATGTTCATGCCTAGATATTCTCATAACTATGCGCTTTTCTATCAATTGCTCCACAGTAATTTGTTCACCCACCGTAAAATATGCTATCTTGAGAGAAGCCACTAGTGAAACCTATGGCCCCCGGGTCTGTTTTCCATCATATTAATCTCCCGTCATCTAGTTATTTTTTTTGCTGTTTATTTTGCAATCTTTACTTTTCAATCTATACAACAAAAATACCAAAAATATTTATCTTATTATCTCTATCAGGTCTCACTTTTACAAGTGGCCGTGAAGGGATTGACAACCCCTTTATCGCGTTGGTTGCAAGGTTCTTAATTGTTTGTGCAGGTACTAGAGATTTGCGTGTAGTCTCCTACTGGATTGATACCTTGGTTCTCAAAAACTGAGGGAAATACTTACGCCACTTTGCTGCATCACCCTTTCCTCTTCAAAGGAAAACCAATGCATGCTCAAGAGGTAGCAAGAAGGATTTCTGGCGCCGTTGCTGGGGAGATCTACGCACAAGTCAAGACATACTAAGTACCCTTCACAAACTCTTATCCCTCGCATTACATTATTTGCCATTTGCCTCTCGTTTTCCTTCCTCCCCCACTTCACCTTTGCCGTTTTATTCGACCTTTTTCTGTTCGTCTCTTTTCGCTTGCTTCTTGTGTGCTTCTGGGTTGGATTGTTTGTCACGATGGCTCAAGACAATACTAAATTGTGTGACTTTTAAAATACCAACAACAATGATTTTATTAGCACTCCAATTGCTCCTATTACCGATGCTGAATCTTGTGAAATTAATGCTGCTTTGTTGAATCTTGTCATGAAAGATCAATTTTCTGGCCTTCCTAGTGAAGATGGCGCTACTCATCTAAACAACTTCTTTGATTTATGCGATATGCAAAAGAAGAAAGATGTGGATAATGATATTGTTAAATGGAAGTTATTTCCGTTTTCGCGTCGAGATCATGCTAAAACTTGGTTCTCTTCTTTGCCTAAAATAGTATCGATTCTTGGAATAAGTGCAAAGATGCTTTAATCTCTAAGTATTTTCCTCCCGCTAATATCATCTCTCTTAGAAATGATATTATGAATTTTAAGCAACTTGATCATGAGCATGTTGCACAAGCTTGGGAGAGGATGAAATTAATGATACGTAATTGCCCTAAACATGGTTTGAATTTATGGATGATTATACAAAAAATTTATGCCGGATTGAATTTTGCTTCTAGAAATCTTTTAGATTCGGCTGCGGGAGGCACTTTTATGGAAATCACTTTAGGAGAAGCTACTAAACTCCTAGATAATATTATGGTTAATTATTCTCAATGGCACACCGAAAGATCTACTAGTATAAACGTTCATGCGATTGAAGAGATTAATGTTTTGAGTGGAAAGATGGATGAACTTATGAAATTGTTTGCTAATAAGAGTGTTTCTTCTGATCCTAATGATATGCATTTGT
Source organism: Aegilops longissima (assembly GCA_021605205.1). Classification (NCBI taxonomy): domain Eukaryota; kingdom Viridiplantae; phylum Streptophyta; class Magnoliopsida; order Poales; family Poaceae; genus Aegilops; species Aegilops longissima. The sequence goes on from CM038682.1 coordinate 169,366,936, forward strand.
CCACTTTGATTGAGAATAATAATGAACCTATGGATGTGAATTTTGTTGGTAGGAACAATTTTGGTAACAACGCGTATAGAGGAAACTTTAATTCTAGGCCGTTCCCTAGTAATTCCTCTAATAATTATGGTAATTCCTACAACAACTCCTATGGAAATTTTAATAAGATGCCCTCTTATTTTGAGACTAGTGTTAAACAATTTATGATTTTGCAAAAGAATTTCAATGCTTTGCTTGAAGAAAAATTGCCTAAGATTGATGAGTTGGCTAGGAACGTGGATAGAATTTCTCTTGATGTTGATTCTTTGAAACTTAGATCTATTCCACCTAAGCATGATATCAATGAGTCTCTCAAAGCCACGAGAATTTCCATTGATGAGTGCAAAGAAAGAACCGCTAGGATCCGTGCAAAAAAGATTGCTTTGTGAAAGCGTGTTCTTCTAGTTTTCATGATAATAATGATGAAGATCTAAAAGTGATTGATGTGTCTCCTATTAAATCTTTGTTTTCCAATATGAATATTGATAAAGATAGGACTGGAGATGAGTCAACTTTAGTTAAAAGGCGTCCCAATGATTAGGAGTTTTTAGATCTTGATGCAAAAATTGGTAAAAGTGAGATTGAAGAGGTCAAAACTTTACATAGCAATGAACCCACTATTTTGGATTTAAAGGAATTTAATTATGATAACTGCTCTTTGATAGATTGTATTTCCTTGTTGCAATCCGTGCTAAATTCTCCTCATGCTTATAGTCAAAATAAAGCTTTTACCAAACATATCGTTGATGCTTTAATGCAATCCTATGAAGAAAAACTTGAATTAGAAGTTTCTATCCCTAGAAAACTTTTATGATGAGTGAGAACCTACTATTAAAATTAAGATTAAAGATCATGAATGCTATGCTTTGTGTGATTTGCGTGCTAGTGTTTCCACGATTCCAAAAACTTTGTGTGATGTGTTAGGTTTCCGTGAATTTGATGATTGCTCTTTAAATTTGCATCTTGCAGATTCCACCATTAAGAAACCTATGGGAAGGATTAATGATGTTCTTATTGTTGCAAATAGGAATTATGTGCCCGTAGATTTCATTGTTCTTGATATAGATTGCAATCCTACATGTCCTATTATTCTTGGTAGACCTTTCCTTAGAAGATTGGTGCAATTACTGATATGAAAGAAGGAAATATTAGATTCCAATTTCTGTTAAGGAAGGGCATGGAACACTTTCCTAGGAAGAAAATTAAATTACCTTATGAATCTATAATTATAGCCACTTATGGATTGCATACCTAAGATGACAATACCTAGATCTAGTCTTGTTTTTATGCCTAGCTAGGGGCGTTAGACGATAGCGCTTGTTGGGAGTCAAACCAATTTTATTTTTGTTCATTGCTTTTTTTCCTGTTTAGTAATAAATAATTCATCTAGCCTTTGGTTAGATTTGGTTTTGTGTTTTAATTAGTGTTTCTTCCAAGTAAAACCTATAGGATCATCTTGGATGATGATTATTTGATCTTGCTGAAAAAGTCAGAAACTTTCTGCTGACAAAAACAATTGTTAAAAATCACCAGAAAGTGATAAAATACTGATTCCAATTGAAGTAGTTCAACAATGAAATTATATAGGTCTTCCTATTTTGGCAGAATTTTTGAGTTACGGAAGTTTGCGTCTAATACAGATTACTACAGACTGTTCTGTTTTTGACAGATTCTGTTTTTCGTGTGTTGTTTGCTTATTTTGATGAATCTATGGCTAGTATCGGGGGGTATGAACCAAAGAGAAGTTGGAATACAGTAGGTTTAACACCAACATAAATAAAAAATGAATTCATTACAGTACCTTAAAGTGGTGGTTTGTTTTATTTTGCTAATGGAGCTGATGAGATTTTCTGTTGAGTTTTGTGTTATGAAGTTTTCAAGTGTTTGGGTAAAGATTTGATGGATTTCGAAATAAGGAGTGGCAAGATCCTAAGCTTGGGGATGCCCAAGGCACCCCAAGGTAAAATTCAAGGGCAACCACACGCCAAAGCTTGGGGATGCCCCGGAAGGAATCCCCTCTTTCGTCTTCGTCTATCGGTAACTTTAGTTGATGATATATTTTTATCCACCACATGATATGTGTTTTGCTTGGAGCATCTTGTATGGTTTGAGTCTTTGCCTTTTAGTTTACCACAATCATCCTTGTTGTACACACCTTTTAGGGAGACACACATGAATCAGAATTTATTAGAATACTCTATGTGCTTCACTTATATCTTTTAGAGCACGGTGGTGGTTTATTTTATAGAAATTATTGATCTCTCATGCTTCACTTATATTATTTTGAGAGTCCTATAAAACAGCATGGTAGTTTTCTTTGGCTATAAAATTAGTCCTAATGTGATGAGCATCCAAGATAGGTATAATAAAAACTATCATATAAAGTGCATTGAATACTATGAGAAGTTTGATTCTTTATGATTGTTTTGAGATATGAAGATGGTGATATTAGAGTCATGCTAGTTGAGTAGTTGTGAATTTCAGAAATACTTGTGTTGAAGTTTGTGATTCCCGTAACATGCACGTATGGTGAACCGTTATGTGATGAAGTCAGAGCATGATTTATTTATTGATTGTCTTCCTTACAAGTGGCGGTCGGGGACGAGCGATGGTCTTTTCCTACCAATCTATCCCCCTAGCAACATGCGCGTAGTACTTCGTTTCGATAACTAATAGATTTTTGCAATAAGTATGCGAGTTCTTTATGACTAATGTTGAGTCCATGGATTATACGCACTCTCATCCTTCCACCATTGCTAGCCTCTCTAATACCGCACACCTTTCGTCGGTATCATACACCCACCACATACCTTCCTCAAAACAGCCACCATACCTACCTATTATGGCATTTCCCTAGCCACTCCGAGATTTATTGCCATGCAACTTTCCACCGTTCCATTTATTATGACACGCTCCATCATTGTCATATTGCTTTGCATGATCATGTAGTTGAAACCGTATTTGTGGCAAAGCCACCATTCGTGATTTTCATACATGTCACTCTTGATTCATAGCTTATCCCGGTACACCGCCGGAGGCAATCACATAGAGTCATATTTTGTTCTAAGTATTGAGTTGTAAGTAAATACAAGTGTGATGATCATCATTATTAGAGCATTGTCCCAAGTGAGGAAAGGATGATGGAGACTATGATTCCCCCACAAGTCGGGATGAGACTCCGAGCGAAAAAAAAAGAGAAACAAAAGAGGCCATAAAAAAGTGAAAGGCCCAAACAAAAAAATAAAAAATGAGAGAAAAAGAGAGAAGGGACAATGTTACTATCCTTTTACCACACTTGTGCTTCAAAGTAGCACCGTGATCTTCATGATAGAGAGTCTCCTATGATGTCACTTTCATATAATAGTGGGAATTTTACATTATAGAACTTGGCTTGTTGTAACATCCCAAATTTTCAATTTGGAATGTTATACATTAGGTCATCATGCATATCATATTTTCTCGCATTTTTTCCGATCCTAGAAATTTCACGCAACTCAAGGACCCTCGGAGAGAGTTGGAAGTTTCATTATTTTCATATTTGGGATTTTCCAAATTTTGAAAATAGGATCATTTGGATTTATTTAAATTATCTTCATAAAGTTTTCCTACAAAAATATTTTGAGAGGGAATAATATGACTTTCCCAAACAATTAGGAAAAATGAAGGTATTATAAATAAACCAAATTTGGTTTTGGAAGATTTATTTTGCTTAGGCAAAATGAGCATTTAAAAATTTATGCATGTTTGTTGTTTTAAAGTTCATTTTGTTAGACTCATTTTTAGGAGTCGGGAAAATTTGTTTTATTTAAATCCGAGATCGTTTGTTTTTTTATTTCGTTTTGGTTTAATTTTATTTAAAAAATTCAGCGCCCCCTGGACCGAGGCCCAGCCGGCCCAAGCCAGCCAGGCCCAGGCCCAGCCCTGCCCACCTCCTCCGCCTCCTCCTCGCTGCGCCGCGCTCGAGCGGAGAGCCCCGCCGCCGCGACGCCGCCGCCGAGTCCCTCCCGGACCCGGCGCCCCTTATCCCTCCCAAGCCGCCACCCCCCCTTTACCCCCCCCGGCCCCTCTCTCACCCCAAACCCCACCCGCGGAGCCCGACGCCACCCGAGCCCCGACGCCGAGCCGCCGCCGTGGGCCGCCTTGCCGCCCGTGATGGGCGCCGCCGCCGACGCCGGACCACGCCGTCGCCGACCCGGACCCGCCGCCCTCTCCCGAGCCCCGGGCGCCCTCCGCGATCACCGGAGGTAGCCACCGCGCCCGCGCCGATTCGGTTTTCCCCTCGAACCGTCGGTTTATTTTAAAAAAATATATATGTTCGGTTTTTTAAAAACCTAGATTGGTTTTATTTTTTCGGTTTTCTTATTTAACGAACGTTCACCGAACCGTTCGTTTCAATGAACAGCGTTCGTTGGATTAGATTGTTATATGACGTTCACTATTTAACCCGTTAAATCGTTTTTCTTTTTAATCGAATTTAGTCCGTTATTTTCGATTTGATTTGAGATCCGATTTTCAAAACTGTTTTATTTCTCGCTCGTTTATCGGAATCGGGTGATTCAAGCGCTGGAGTTTAAGAATGAAACCGCCGTTCGACTACCCTACTTTCACAGAGTTTTGCTACTGTGAAATTTTGACCTAATTTCAGATCGCTAAACCGAGTCGTTCTCTCTCGAGTTTCGACTTTGGAGTTTATTTTGATTCGATTCTTTTGCAACCAGGGTTCTTAAGTTGAACTTTCTGGTTAGATCTTTTATTCGAGATTTCCTGTGCATTAGATGAGTACTTATTGTATGCTTGTTGTTTGTCTGCGTTAGATCACCCGGTGCGCCGCTTGTTACTTGAATCTCTAGGACTCATGGATCATCGCAAGGCAAGTAACACTTTGATCATACTCTTCTCATAACCCAGTTTTTATGCATTAGATCTATTTCTCAAACACTTGCATGATTAGGATCTAATTAAATTGTGGGTTTGGGAAGTAGATTGAGTAGTACCTATTACTGTTTTACTTATGAAACCTTGGGAGTTACTTCTCGTTTGCTTGTTCATGCCATGCTATGCTAGTAGGCGTGGATTGGGTGAGTGAATATCCATGACAGATTTGAGATTGTTAATTAATGGTTTATCTAAGGTGGCAACCTAAACACACATCTGGGTGGATTGAGGCACTGGTTTCCATCAGACTTACTGTATTTCTTGGACCGCCACCCTGGCTCTAAGGGATCATAAGATTATTCAAGCTGGAAACTTCCGTGTGCAGCCACAAGCCAATTATGGGCTCTGGCGTAGTTGACTAAGTCGTCATGAACTCTTACGGGTAGGCTAGCTGATGTAGGGGATGTAGGTTGGTACGGTCTACCCACATGTAAGGTGTCGGCTTCGAAAGACTATGTCTCGGTCATCCGTTTCTCAAACACCATGTAGTCACGAGAACCAAGCGGAGGCGATCGAGTCTTAATGGGAAAAGTCATAAACCTCTGCAGAGTGTATAAACTAATCATGATTAGCCGTGTCCCGGTTATGGACAATTTGAGTATCCTGTAATTGAATATCATGTGAATCTCAACATGTTACTTCTAAATAAAAGTTATTGGGATTTGATGAGTATTTTAATTGGGATTGAGGATCTTGTCAACCATTCTCAATGTTTAACAACCACCATGATAGTTAAATAAAATTATTCCTTTGATGTAGGGAAAAATCAGCTTTATGCAAATGTAACAGTAGATCCTTACCACCAGCCAAATTTGCATGTAGTATAGGCTTATTCATTCATTGCTCTTATGTGTTACATTGCGGCATATTCCATGTCTTGACCCGTTGTTGGCTGCAACTTTTCACGTTGCAGACTTTTTGAACGACGAGTAAGGTGTTAGGTCGTGGTTCTATACTCGTGATGCCGTTGGAGTTGATGGACTCGCTTACCTTCCAAGCCTTCCGCTGTTATTGTTAGATGGCCTTAAGCCATATTTTTGAATTCAGTTCCCTTGTGGACAACGATGTAATAAGTGTGTGATTGCTACTCTGCTATAAATCCTTGAAATCTTGTGTGGTGTCGGCATTCTCGATCCAGGATGACAGCGAGCACGAGACTTGATCCATTCGGTCTGGTCGCTCTGAGAGAATGGTATCGAGCACACTGACCGTGAGGACACGACCACTAAGTTAAAGCCATAGATCACTCTCTCTTCCCAATTTCTAACTCCTCATCTTTTCTACTCTCTTTAGGATGACAGACGCGAAGATCAAGTACACCCAACCAGATGAAGGCACACCTTTTGGATTTCACTTGAAGGAAGTTACTAAGTACCAGAACATTGGACTACCAAGCTTCACCGGGACTTTCAACGCCACTCTGCTCGAAGAGGAGCGCTGGAAGATTCATGCTCACGTTCGGGAAGGACATTCGCCCCAATCACCAAGCCTATAGATAGTGTTTTGATTGCACCCACTTGGAGTGCAGGAAAGAGCATGGCAGCTCACATCACCATGGGACGCATTGGAGAAGTTTATCAAGAAGACCTCAAGGACACTATCTACCAGATTTGCGGACGCCGAGATGACAACTGGGACGTCGTCAACACCAAGAAGGATAGGTCCATTGCAGCTTTCATCCAGGAGTTAAACCAGCACATTCGACGCCAGGAAAATCAAATGTGCAATGACATGTTGGAGTTGCAGAAGACAAAGGAAAGGATCACCGAACTGGAAGAAGAACTAAAGACTACACGCAAGGACTACATGGACGAGATCGTAGCTCTGGCAAGACACAATAACGATCTTAAGTACGAGATCGAAGAGCTCAAGAAGAAGTTGGCGCTCAGGAATGAAGACCAGTATGTCGAATACCCAATCGACTACATCAACATCGACGACACAGATTCGGATCCAAGTGAACCCGATTTTGAAGACGAAGCTGGAGCAGACATCATGGAGTCTTCCACTGGTTCAAATTAGTAGAAGTCCCCCACATATTAGTAGTATTCCCTCCATATAAACCTTTATAGTACACGCACTTTTGCGATAGTTAGATCGTTGTAACTCTTGTTTGATTGAATGAAGTGATTTTTGTGTGCATTTGCTCATGTGCATTTGGGTAGTGATTCCCCTTAGACCTCATTCTATTCTACATTTCTCTTCTCTTCTAAACCCTTCAAATGCCACCGAGACGCGACCCCGGATTCGTTTTCCCGCCAGAGATCACCCAATTGATCCAGCAGCAGAATACCCTGATTCAAACATTGGTGCAGAACAACAACAACAACAACCCACCGCCACCACCACCACCTGCGGATCATCTGACTCGTTTCCTTAGACTGAACCGCGGTGTATTCCGAGAGCACCGAGCCAATTGTAGCAGATGATGGTGGCTCCGCAAGATAGGAAGGAGCTGACCACTGCGGGATGCATGATGGTGAAAGAGTGAAGTTTGCAGCACATCAGCTTGAAGGACCCGGAGCAGCATGGTGGGAGAATTTCACAGCCACTTACCCCGTAGACACTGTCACATGGGACCAGTTTCAGCAAGCTTTTCGCACAACCCATGTTTCAGCAGGAGCCATGGCCATGAAGAAGCGTGAGTTTCGCAACTTCGCCAAGGAGGAAGGACTGTTGGCGATCGTGGATGACTTTAGCAAATTAGCACGTTATGCCCCGGATAGCGTTGCTACGGATGCAGCTAAGCGGAGAAGTTTCTAGAAGGACTGAATGATGAGTTCAGCATGCCGTTGATGGTAGCAAGTTTCAACAACTACCAGGAGTTAGTAGACCGAGCTCTCATGATTGAAGGAAAGCAGCAGCAAATTGAGAACCGCAAGAGGAAGTATGGACAAGGGAAGTATAACTCTGGATCCCAGCAGAAGCCTCGTTATACCCCTAAATCAGGAATTCAGTTTCAGCATACCCATGGAGGAGGTAATTCGCATAACCATAATGGCACCAAGAATGGGAGCGGAATGGAGGAAGCAACGACAGAACCGCACCAACCCGTCTACACCATCCAAGGTAGACCTGAGTCACATTACTTGCTTTAAGTGCCGCAAGACTGGGCATTATGCAAATGATTGTCCAGAAGGCCAGAATGGAAATGGCAATGGAAGCTCTGGAAAGAAGCCCAACCCTTTCAACAGGGGACAAGTGAACCACATTGATGTGGAGGAGGTTGAAGATCAGCCCGATCAAGAATCGGTAAGTTTTGGTTAAGTCATTTCTGCGGTTGTTCTTTTTGATCTTGGTGCATCGCATTCATACATATCAAGGGGATTTGTGGATAAGTACAAGTTACCAACCCAAGCCCTTAGGTCACCCATGCTAGTAACCTCACCCGGAGCAGAGTACATGGATAGTAAATGGTGTGATCGACTGCCACTAAGGATCGGACACTATGTTTTCCCTTCAGACCTAATAGTTCTGGAATCCCAAGGATTGGATGTGATATTAGGAATGGATTGGTTATCAAAGTATGGAGGAAACATAGATTGTACCGCAAGGTCAATTTTGCTCACCACACCAGAAGGAAGAAGGATTAAGTATGTATCACGGCACGAGCCGAGGAGAGCACAAGTTAATTGCTTATCGAGGAGTGGTACGGGAAGAAGTACCGATGGTGAAAGATTATCTGATGTATTCCGGAAGAGTTGCGGGAATGCCGCGGATAGAGACATCGAGTTTTTGATCGAGCTGTTGCCAGGAACAGGCCCGATATCGAAGCGACCGTACAGGATGCCCGCAAAGGATTTGGCAGAAATTAAGAAGCAGATTAAGGAACTATTGGATAAAGGTTTTATTTGCCCAAGTTCTTCACCTTGGGGATCACCCGTTTTGTTAGTGGAGAAGAAGGATGGATCGTCGAGAATGGTTGTTGATTACCGTGGATTGAATGAAGTAACAATCAAGAACAAGTACCCACTACCGATGATAAATGATCTGTTTGATCGCTTGCAAGGAGCCAAAGTGTTCTCTAAGATCGACTTGCGATCAGGGTACCATCAGTTGAAGATTCGGGAGCAAGATATACCCAAGACAGCGTTTACCACGAGATATGGACTGTATGAGTATACCGTTATGTCATTTGGACTGACTAACGCACCAGCCTATTTCATGAACACGATGAACAAAGTGTTTATGGAGTTTTTGGACAAGTTAAATCGTGGTGTTCATTGATGACATTTTGATTTTCTCGAAGAATGAAGAGGAACACAATGAACATTTGAGATTGGTTTTGGAGCGAGGAACACCAATTGTATGCCAAGTTCAGCAAATGTGAGTTTTGGCTAAAGGAAGTTGGATTTCTCGGACATGTTATATCCGGAGAAGGGATAGCAGTTGACCCCACAAAAGTTGAGACCGTAACCAAGTGGGAAGCACCAACGACAGTTGGAGAGATTCGGAGTTTCCTTGGACTCGCAGGATACTACCGAAGATTCATTGAGAATTTCTCAAGGATTGCAAAGCCTATGACTGAATTGTTGAAAAAGGAAAACAAATTCATATGGACTGAGGACTGTGAGGCAAGTTTTCAGGAGTTGAAGAAAAGATTGGTTACCTCACCAGTTTTGATATTGCCAGATCAAACTAAGGATTATGAGGTGTATTGCGACGCTTCACGTCGAGGACTTGGAGCAGTGCTTATGCAGGAAGGAAGAGTTGTTTCGTATGCTTCACGACAACTTAAGCCCCATGAGTTGAATTATGCTACTCATGATTTGGAGTTAGCAGCCGTTGTGCATGCCTTGAAGACGTGGAGACATTTTCTCATTGGAAATCATTGTGAAGTATATACGGATCACAAGAGTTTGAAGTACATCTTCACACAGAAGGAGTTGAATCTCAGACAGAGGAGATGGTTAGAGCTAATCAAGGATTATGATATGAGATTGGATTACCACCGGAAAGGCTAATGTCGTAGGCAGGCGCATTGAGCCGTAAGAGCCACGTCAATACCCTAATGATGGGAGGAATACCCAATGAGTTAGCCGAGGACCTTCGAGAGCTATGTTTGGAAATAGTTCCAGAGGCTATGTAGCAGCATTGGAGATTGATCGACATCGATGGATAAAATCGAGAAGCCCAAAAGGCGATAAGGAAGTTGCCTCTATAAAGGAGAAAATGAGCAAAGGAAAGGCTAAAGGATTTGAGAGGATGAACACGATACCCTATGGTTTGAAGACCGTGTTTATGTGCCCAATGACCCGTAGATCGGGAAGTTGATTTTACAAGAAGCCCATGATTCACCCTATTCGATTCACCCAGAAATACCAAGATGTATTTGGATTTGAAGAATATTTTCGGTGGACCGGAATGAAGAAGGATATTGCGGAGTATGTAGCAATTTGCGCACGTATGTCGAAAGTAAAGGCAGAACATCGAAGCCAGCAGGATTGTTGCAACCATTGCGATACCGAATGGAAGTGGGATAAACTAGGCATGGATTTCATCACAGGTTTGCCAAAGACCCGTTCAGATATGACTCGATTTGGGTCATAGTCGACCGTTTGACCAAGGTAGCTCATTTCATTCCAATCAAGACTACCTATAGCAGTGCTAAGTTGGCAAAGATATACATGACCAAAATTGTATGCTTACGGAGTTCGAGGAGCATTGTATCGAACAGAGGAACCCAGTTTACTTGAAATTTTGGAACCGGTTACACGAAACATTGGGAACCCGATTAGAATTCAGCACAGCTTTCCACCCACAGACCGATGGACAGACCGAGAGAGTCAATCAGATTTTGGAGGACATGCTGAGAGCTTGTGCACTAGATTATGGATCTAGCTGGGACGATAATTTGCCGTATGCAGAATTTTCCTACAACAACAGTTACCAAACCAGCTTAAAGATGGCACCATTGTATGGAAGAAGGCCTTGTATGGAAGAAGGTGCAGGACACCATTGTCATGGGACGAAACTGGAGATCGTCAGCTATTTGGACCAGATTTGATTAAGGAGTCTGAACAGAAAGTTAAGTTGATTCGAGACAGGCTCAAGGTAGCCCATCTGCACGTAAGAGCTATGCCGATTCAAAGCGCAGCGATTGAGTATGAAGTTGGAGACAGAGTATATCTCGAGTATCCCGCTTGAGGAGTTAAGCGTTTGGAGTTAAAGGAAAGTTAGCACCCGTTTCGTTGGACCGTATAAGATTTTGCAACGCATGGGAGAAGTTGCGTATAAGTTGGAATTACGGAAGGACTGTCGGGAGTTCATGATGTATTCCATGTTTCTCGATTGAAGAAATGTCACCCGAGATAGCAGAGGTACCGTTAAGAGACACAAGTGCCTTTGGAGGCAATTCAGTTGAAGGATGACTTGACATATGAAGAAAAGCCGTTAAGATTCTCGATTGTGCGGTGAGTTACCCGCAGCAAGGTTATCAAGTTTTGCAAAGTTCAGTGGAGCCACCACACTAAGGATGAAGCCACCTGGGAAAGAGAGGAAGTTTTGCTTAAGGACCACCCTCACCTATTTTCTAGCCAACCCGAATCTCGAGGGCGAGATTCATCTTAAGGGGGTAGGTTTGTAACATCCCAAATTTTCAATTTGGAATGTTATACATTAGGTCATCATGCATATCATATTTTCTCGCATTTTTCCGATCCTAGAAATTTCACGCAACTCAAGGACCCTCGGAGAGAGTTGGAAGTTTCATTATTTTCATATTTGGGATTTTCCAAATTTTGAAAATAGGATCATTTGGATTTATTTAAATTATCTTCATAAAGTTTTCCTACAAAAATATTTTGAGAGGGAATAATATGACTTTCCCAAACAATTAGGAAAAATGAAGGTATTATAAATAAACCAAATTTGGTTTTGGAAGATTTATTTTGCTTAGGCAAAATGAGCATTTTAAAAATTTTATGCATGTTTGTTGTTTTTAAAGTTCATTTTGTTCGACTCATTTTTAGGAGTCGGGGAAAATTTGTTTTATTTAAATCCGAGATCGTTTGGTTTTTTTTTTCGTTTTGGTTTAATTTTTATTTAAAAAAATTTCAGCGCCCCCCCTGGACCGAGGCCCAGCCGGCCCAAGCCAGCCAGGCCCCAGGCCCAGCCCCCGGCCCACCTCCGCCTCCTCCCTCGCGCGCGGCCGCCGCCCGAGCGGAGAGCCCCGCCGCCAAGACGCCGCCCGCCCCGAGTCCCTCCCGGACCCGGCGCCCCCCCCCCTCCCAAGCCGCCACCCCCTCCCCTTTATAACCCCCCCCTCCCCTTTATAACCCCCGCCCCTCTCTCACCCCTAAACCCCCCCACGGAGCCAGACGCCACCCGAGCCCGGCGACGCGCCGCCGCCGCCGCCATGATGGGCCCGCCGCCCCGACGCGGACCACGCCCGCCGACCCGGACCCCGCCGCCTCTCCCGAGCCCGGGCGCCCTCCGCGATCACCGGAGGTAGCCACCGCCCGCCGCGCCGATTCAGTTTTCCCCTCGAACCGTCCGGTTTATTTTAAAAAATATATATGTTCGGTTTTTAAAAACCTAGATTGGTTTTATTTTTTTCGGTTTTCTTATTTAATAGCGTTCACCGAACTGTTCGTTTCAATGAACGCGTTCGTTGGATTCGATTCTGTTAACTAACGTTCACTATTTAACCCGTTAAATCGTTTTTCTTTTTATCGAATTTAGTCCGTTATTTTCGATTTGATTTGAGATCCGATTTTCAAAACTGTTTTATTTCTCGCTCGTTTATCGGAATCGGGTGATTCAAGCGCTGGAGTTTAAGAACGAAACCGCCGTTCCGACTACCCTAGTTTCACAGAGTTTTGCTACTGTGAAATTTTGACCTAATTTCAGATCGCTAAACCGAGTCGTTCTCTCTCGAGTTTCGACTTTCGGAGTTTATTTTGATTCGATTCTTTTTGCAACCAGGGTTCTTAAGTTGAACTTTCTGGTTAGATCTTTTATTCGAGATTTCCCTGTGCATTAGATGAGTACTTATTGTATGCTTGTTGTTTGTCTGCGTTAGATCACCCGGAGTGCGCCGCTTGTTACTTCGAATCTCTAGGACTCGCGGATCATCAGCAAGGCAAGTAACACTTTGATCATACTCTTCTCATAACCCAGTTTTTATGCATTAGATCTATTTCTCAAACACTTGCATGATTAGGATCTAATTAAATTTTGGGTTTGGGAAGTAGATTGAGGTAGTACCTATTACCTGTTTTACTTATGAAACCTTGGGAGTTACTTCTCGTTTGCTTGTTCATGCCATGCTATGCTAGTAGGCGTGAATTGGGTGAGTGAATATCCATGACAGATGTGAGATTGTTAATTAATGGTTTATCTAAGGTGGCAACCTAAACACACATCTGGGTGGATTGAGGCACCTGGTTTCCATCAGACTTGCTGTATTTCTTGGACCGCCACCTGTGCTCTAAGGGATCATAAGATTATTCAAGCTGGAAACTTCGTGTGCAGCCACAAGCCAATTATGGGCTCTGGCGTAGTTGACTAAGTCGTGCGAACTCTTACGGGTAGGCTAGCTGATGTAGGGGATGTAGGTTGGTACGGTCTACCCACATGTAAGGTGCCGCTTCGAAATACTATGTCTCGGTCATCCGTTTCTCAAACACCATGTAGTCACGAGAACCAAGCGGAGGCGATCGAGTCTTGTGGGGAAAAGTCGCAAACCTCTGCAGAGTGTATAAACTAATCATGATTAGCCGTGTCCCCGGTTATGGACAATTTGAGTATCCTGTAATTGAATATCATGTGAATCTCAACATGTTACTTCTAAATAAAAGTTATTGGGATTTGATGAGTATTTTTAATTGGGATTGAGGATGCTGTCAACCATTCTCAATGTTTAACAACCACCATGATAGTTAAATAAAATTATTCCTTTGATGTAGGGAAAAATCAGCTTTATGCAAATGTAACAGAGAGCCTTACCACCAGCCAAATTTGCATGTAGTATAGGCTTATTCATTCATTGCTCTTATGTGTTACATTGCGGCATATTCCATGTGTTGACCCGTTTCGGGCTGCAACTTTTCACGTTGCAGACTTTTCGAACGACAGTAAGGTGTTAGGTCGTGGTTCTATACTCGATGATGCCGTTGGAGTTGAGGGACTCGCTTACCTTCCAAGCCTTCCGCTGTTATTGTTAGATGGCCTTAAGCCATATTTTTGAATTCAGTTCCCTTGTGGACAACGATGTAATAAGTGTGTGATTGCTACTCTGCTATAAATCCTTCGAATTACTGTGTGGTGTCAGCATTACTGATCCAGGGATGACACTGAGCACAGAGACTTGATCCATTCGGGTCTGGTCGCTACACTTGTATATTCCAATGATGCACACCCACTTAGTTTCTTTTGTTGAGCTTTCATACACTTATAGCTCTAGTGCATCCGTTGCATGGCAATCCCTACTCACTCACATTGATATCTATTGATGGGCATCTCCATAGCCCGTTGATACGCCTAGTTGATGTGAGACTATCTTCTCCTTTATTTTGTCTTCTCCACAACCACCATCCTATTCCACATATAGTGCCATGTCCATGGCTCACGCTCATGTATTACGTGAAAATTGAAAAACTCTGAGAACATCAAAAGTATGAAACAATTGCTTGGCTTGTCATCGGGGTTGTGCATGATTTAAATATTTTGTGTGATGAAGATAGAGCATAGCCAGACTATATGATTTTGTAGGGATAACTTTCTTTGGCCATGTTATTTTGAGAAGACATGATTGCTTTATTAGTATGCTTGAAGTATTATTATTTTTATGTCAATATTAAACTTTTGTCTTGAATCTTTCGGATCTGAACACTCATGCCACAATAAAGAAAATTACATTGAGAATTATGCTAGGTAGAATTCGACATCAAAAATTCTGTTTTTATCATTTACCTACTCGAGGACGAGTTGGAATTAAGCTTGGGGATGCTTGATAAGTCTCCAACGTATCTATAATTTTTTATTGTTCCATGCTATTATATTATCTGTTTTGGATGTTTAATGGGCTTTATTATACACTTTTATATTATTATGGGACTAACCTACTAACTGAAGGCCCAGTGCAAATTGTTGTTTTTTTGCCTATTTCAGTGCTTAGCATAAAAGGAATATCAAACGGAATCCAAACAGAATGAAACCTTCGCGAGGATCATTTTTGGAACAAACGCAATCCAGGAGACTTGGAGTGGACGTCAAGGAAGCCACAAGGTGGCCACGAGGTAGGAGGGAGCGCCCAGGGGGGTAGGCACTCCCCCACCCTCGTGGGCCCCTTGTAGCTCCACCGACCTACTTCTTTCGCCTATATATACTCATATACCCTGAAAACATCCAGGAGCACCACGAAACCCTATTTCCACCGCCGCAACCTTCTGTACCGATGAGATCCCATCTTGGGGCCTTTTTTGGCACTCCTCCGGAGGGGGAATCGATCACGGAGGGCTTCCACATCAACACCATAGCCTCTCCGATGATGTGTGAGTAGTTTACCGCAGACCTTCGGGTCCATAGTTATTAGCTAGATGGCTTCTTCTCTCTCTTTGGATCTCAATACAAAGTTCTCCTTGATTTTCTTGGAGATCTATTCGATGTAATTCTTTTTGCTGTGTGTTTGTCGAGATTCCTTGAAATGTGGGTTTATGATCAAGATTATCTATGAACAATATTTGATTCTTCCCTGAATTCTTATATACATGATTTAATATCTTTGCAAGTCTCTTCGAATTATCAGTTTGGTTTGGCCTACTAGATTGATCTTTCTTGCAATGGGAGAAGTTCTTAGCTTTGGGTTCAATCTTGTGGTGTCCTTTCCGGTGGATGCGAGGGCAGCAAGGCACGATAGTATTGTTGCCATCGAGGATAAATAGATGGGGTTTATATCATATTGCTTGAGTTTATCCCTCTACATCATGTCATCTTGCCTAATGCATTACTCTGTTCTTATGAACTTAATACTGTAGATGCATGCTGGATAGCGGTCGATGTGTGAAGTAATAGTAGTAGATGTAGAATCGTTTCGGTCTACTTGTCACGGACGTGATGCCTATGTTCATGGGCATGACTAGATATTCTCATTATTATGCGCTTTTCTATCAATTTCTCGACAGTAATTTGTTCACCCACCGTAAAATATGCTATCTTGAGAGAAGCCGCTAGTGAAACCTATTGCCCCCGGGTCTATTTCCCATCATATTAATCCCCCGTCATCTAATTATTTTTGTTGCCGTTTATTTTGCAATCTTTACTTTTCAATCTATACAACAAAAATACCAAAAATATTTATCTTATTATCTCTATCAGATCTCACTTTTGCAAGTGGTCGTGAAGGGATTGACAACCCCTTTATCACGTTGGTTTCAAGGTTCTTAATTGTTTGTGCAGGTACTAAGGATTTGCGTGTAGTCTCCTTCTGGATTGGTACCTTGGTTCTCAAAAACTGAGGGAAATACTGACGCTACTTTGCTGCATCACCCTTTCCTCTTCAAGGGAAAACAAACGCATGCTCAAGAGGTATCATTACCAGAACCCCCGGGGAGTCAATGGGCCTTATTGGGCCTTAGTGGAAGAGAGGAGGAGGAGGCCATGTGGAGGGCGCCACCCCCCCCCCAAGCCCAATCCGAATTGGGGTGGGGGGCCGGCCCCCCTTTCCTTCTCTCCCTCTTCCTCTTCCTTCTTCTCTTACTCCAACTAGGAAAGGGGGAAACCTACTCCTACTGGGAGTAGGACTCCCCCCTTGGGTGCGCCCTATGAGGGCCGTTGAGGGAGTCCTGGACTAGGGGGTGTCCGGATAGCCGAACTATCATCTTTGGCCGGACTCCTGGACTATGAAGATACAAGATTGAAGACTTCGTCCCATGTCCGGATAGGACTTTCCTTGGCGGGGAAGGCAAGCTTGGCGATACGGATATGTAGATTTCCTACCATTGTAACCGACTCTGTGTAACCCTAACCCTATTCGGTGTCTATATAAACCGAAGGGTTTTAGTCCGTAGGACGAACAACAATCATACCATAGGCTAGCTTCTAGGGTTTAGCCTCTCTGATCTCGTGGTAGATCTACTCTTGTACTACCCATATCATCAATATTAATCAAGCAGGAGTAGGGTATTACCTCCATCGAGATGGCCGAACCAGGTAAAAACATCGTATCCCTTGTCTCCTGTTACCATCCGCCGAGACGCACAGTTCGAGACCCCCTACCGAGATCCGCCGGTTTTGACACCGACATTGGTGCTTTCATTGAGAGTTCCTCTGTGTCGTCACCTATAGGCCCGATGGCTCCTTCAATCATCAGCAATGATGCAGTCCAGGGTGAGACTTTTCTCCCCGGACAGATCTTCGTATTCGGCGGCTTTGCACTGCGGGCCAATTCGCTAGGCCATCTGGAGCAGATCGAAAGCTACGCCCCTGGCCATCAGGTCAGATTTGGAAGCTTGAACCATACAGCCGATGTCCGCGGAGACTTGATCTTGACGGATTCGAGCCATACCCGGCGTGCCGCCTTGTCTCGATGGGTGCGATCTAGCTCGCCGCGAGCAAGTGCCACGGAGGCCGCACGATGCCGCTCCGACCCTTAATCCGGAGCGGTTTCGTAGATCGAGGACGGTTGGTTGGACACCGCCTCGGGGGATGAAATCTCTATGGCGATTGAGCCGAACACCATCCCTGTCCTTTGCAAATCTCGTGACTCCCAGGTGCCGGACTCCTTTCCGGACTCGAACCTCCATACCGCCGGTCGAATCCGATGGCGCGCCCGGTTATGGAGTTCACCGCCGCGGACATCTTTTCAGCACTCGCCCTTTGGCGATATCCTGAACTCATTAAAGTCTCTCTCTTTGTCAGGGGAGCCCTGGCCGTACTACGGTCAGGAATGTTGGGATTAGGACGACGAAGAAATTCAACGCCCACCCACCACCCACTTTGTAGCCACTGTCGATGACTTAACAGACATGCTCGACTTCGACTCCGAGGACATCGACGATATGGACGACGACACCGGAGACGACCAAGAACCAGCGCCCACAGGGCACTGATGGCCACCTTAACTTACGATATATATATATATGGTGGACACACCTAAGGGAAGCGATAAAAAAAGGAACGACAAGACGCTGCGAAAGAAAATTCCCTCGGGAAGCAGTCAAAGCGGCGGCGTAAGCGCCACTCAAAACCCCACCTCGACAAAGATAGCTCCCACACAGACCCAGCCATAGAGCAGGGTGAGCCGGCCGACGACGAACATGCCATTGAGCAACCATCCGAACATGCCAACTTGGACAAACAACCCGTCCCCGGCAAGGACAACAGTCCGGACGATCTCACGTCGGACACGTCATTGGATCAGAAGAACCTCCACAAAGAGGTCCTCGCTACTGCGCGTAGCTTGAAAAAGCAGAAACAGAGGCTCAGAACAGCGGAAGACGCACTCCGAACGAGATGGAGTAAATTAATCAACACTGCAGACAAATATGGCGACAGCCGCCAAGCAAAGAGCTACCCAAAGCGCAAACTACTGCCCGAATTCGATGAGGAGGCCGTAGAGGCCCCACGATCAAAAAACAAAGAGGCTGCCGGGTCGGATAGACGACCACATGGTAAACGTAGAGCGGCAAGCGGCGCCGCACACAAGCCGGCACGCAATCCGCATAAGGATTCGCACCAAAAGGATGGCCCAGTTAGATCTATCTACGTGCCAAGGAAACAAGTTCTAGCGAGCAATACAACACGTCAAATATCCGAACATCACGGCACACCCAAATACAGGGGCGCCGCGCACCCTCTATGTTTCACCGATGAGGTGCTGGATCATGAATTTCCGGCGGGATTCAAGCCCGTAAACATAGAGGCATACGACGGAACGACAGACCCTGGAGTCTGGATTGAGGATTATATCCTCCACATACACATAGCCAGAGGAGATGTTCTCCATGCCATAAAATACCTACCCCTCAAGCTCAAAGGGCCAGCCCGGCATTGGCTTAAAAGCCTCCCCGAAAACACCATTGGTAGTTGGGAAGAGCTTGAGGATGCTTTTGGGCCAATTTCCGGGAACCTATGTCCGACCTCCGGACCTTGAGACGATCTAAGTCACATAACCCAACAGGCCGGAGAGTCAGCTCGAAAATTCTGGAACAGGTTCCTCACCAAAAAGAACCAAATAGTCGACTGTCCGGATGCCGAAGCCTTAGCAGCTTTTAAACACAACGTCCGAGACGAATGGCTCGCCAGGCACCTTGGCCAGGAAAATCCAAGAACAATGGCCGCACTAACAAGCCTCATGACCCGCTTTTGCACGGGAGAGGAAAGCTGGCTAGCAAGATGCAGTACCAGCGACCTAAGTACATCCGAAGTCAGGGATGGGAATGGGAAACCACGATGCAGCAAGGACCAGCGCCGGATTAAGGGGAACGGTCCAAAGAGCGTGGCAGTCAACGCCGGATTCAAAAGCTCACGGCAGAACAATAAAAAAACTGCCCCTTAAGGACAATAGCGATGAGCTATCCAACTTAAACAAAATCTTGGACAAGATATTCCAAATCCACAGTACTCCCGGGAAGGCTGCAAACCATAACCACAGAGATTGTTGGATCTTCAAGAAGTCCGGCAGACTCAACGCCGAACACAAGGGGATCGACACACCAAGTGAGGATGATGACGAGCACCACAAGTAGAGCCCCGGAAAACAAAAGAATTTCCCATAAGAGGTCAAAACAGTAAATTTACTTCAAGTAACAAAAGGGGAAAACAGAGCGGCACCCATTGAATTACGCGCCGCACAATCTACCCCAGCGGAGTCCCAACACTGGTTGTCAAAACCAATTACCTTCGACCATCAGGACTACTCCGAAAGTATCTGGAGCGCAGGATGGACTGCCTTGATACTAGAACCTATAATCGATGGTCTTCAATTTACGCAAGTCCTAATGGACAGCGGCAGTGATTTAAACCTGCTATGTCAGGACACAATCCGCAACATGGGAATAAACCCAAACAGGATTAGCCATAGCAACACTTCCTTCCAAGGAATAATGCGAGCACATATGCCCATTATACGGGCTCCCTACTATTGGAAGTTATGTTCGGCTCACCCGACAACTTCCGTCGGGAAAAGTTGGTCTTCCACATCGCCCCATTTAAAAGTAGCCATCAAGCACTACTGGGACGCGAAGCTTTCGCCCGCTTTAACGCAATACCACATTATGCATCTCTTAAACTTAAAATGCCCGGTCCACGAGGCATCATTTCATTAAAGGGAAGCTGCGCATGTCCCTCAAGGAAAGAATGTGAGACTGCCTTAACAGACTCACACTAATACGGCCTTGCTAGCCAAAAGCGTCTAAAGCAGGTCGTTCAGACCCCAGACACGGTTAGGCGAGTCCGGCATAAATAAACATGATGCTTACTAGCCGCGTACCCCCCTTACAAGGGGCTCCACGCATGTACAACAAGAGACAATAAAGCTCAATTTTACTCATTTTTGAATCGTACTCTTTTATTTCCAATTACATTTTAGCGTGATCTGTTTCAAACTAAGTTCCTCTCTTTTACAGATGAACACCGTGCTATGCCCGTCCAGGATACGGCACAACGGAGACACAGGCGCAGACGTCAGCAGGGACCCGTTGCAAGGATTCTTTTCAGATTAAGACCCTGCGTAAACCTTTTTCACTGTCTCTTGTTGTTACTCATCCCCCGATCTCTTATTATAACCGAGGAGGAGGCTGGCGTTTTGGCATCGGCCGCGTCAGAAGTTTGCACGTACCTGGACACCAGGGGCTTATTACCAAGGGCATTGTTCGGCCCGCTTTATAAAATACCGAATACCTTAGGGAGTGTTCGACGTCTTGAGTTAGGCCTTATATGCATCATCTCCGAATCATGTCTTTGGTCAAATGTTGGGTTTGCCCGGCTCCTGTGTTTTGCTGCCTTACGTTCCGTTCTATCAGCTAATGCGGCACCAGGAGAACTACTGCGATTATGCCCCGGTTCGGCCGCGCGAGCACCTCAGTAGAGAAAGCTGAAAACTGACTGTCATGATATAGCGAGAGACTAGTCAACCACTCGATGACTCACCGGAATGTTTAGAATTCCTCTGCATTAACGAAGGACCGTTTTCCGGTCAGGCACATACGCACCCCGAATTCGGGAGAGTGCGGTGCCCCCAGGGGCTATATAGTAGCCCCACCATCGAACTCCTATGGCTAAGTGAAAGTGATAAAGCATTATAGTTCGGTTGCCTAGTTTGCTACGCTACCACCTCCTTTATAGGACCAAGACGTTGGATTAAGTGTGAAAGCGCGACTTCTTTGCAAACACCCCCGCACTATGTGCGTGGGGGCTGAAGCAGAAGACTTCCATCTTTCAGGTTATATACATATATACATCAACGGCCGCACAGGAGGTAGTTTGCTACTTGAAGGCACAAGTATAAAAATCTCTTACATTAAATTGAATCGTTGTTTCATAAAATTATACATGTCATTCAAACATAACATCCTTGAGCCTGCGTCTCTATTAAGCAGCGCCGGAAGAACTTCCTCAAAATAGCGCTCGACTGGTACTCGGCTGCCGTCCGAATCTGGGGACGCAATATCGGTGGCCTTCATCTCAGCCCAGTATGCCTTGACACGGGCAAGAGCCATCCGCGCCTCCTCAATACATGCCGACCGCTTCATTGCGTCGTCGCTGATACCGCGCAAGGAACCGCTGCACTAAGCCAAAATAACTCTTGGTGGGGTCCGCTTTGGCCACAAATGAGTCGTGACATGCTTCATGGCAAGTCCAGATAATCGATTCAGCTCGGCCCATTCGGCCAACCGATCGGTCAACGGAAGAGGACCCTCCGGACTATGGAATTGCGACCAAAATAGCTCTTCCTTCGGCGCCGGCCTCGGAAGTGCTCAATCGCGTCGCGGCGCTTCGCTGCTAAGTCCAGATAAGCATCCTCCGAACTCCACATCTTGTCCAACTCAGCATACTTCGGATCCGTATATTTCCTCCGTAGCAGAAACGGTTTTCCAGGCGCGATATCCCCGGCCTGACTCAGCTCCTCCTTGGCAGCTCTCATAGCGGAATGGGCATCCTTGGATTCGACGGTGGTTTTTTTTTCAGGTCCTCTTGTTCCGCTTGACGTTCTTTTTCAAGAACCTCGCAGCGGTCAGTAGTATTCTTTAGTTTCAGGGCCAAATCGGCCATTTCGTCTTTGCTTCGGCAGTGAGCAGCCCGTTCGGATTTCAGCTCTTCGGCCGCCTTTAAAGCGGCCGCATTACTCTTTCGGGCTTGCTCTTTAGCTCGGGCAAGTTCCGCCGGCAGCCTCTCCACAGAAGCGGCACCGTCTGCATCAAAGCATACAAGTAGTAAGGCATGGGCGTCAAGCTCCCTTACCAGGTGTCCGCAGAGAAGTCGCATACCTTATGACTCGTCAAACCGTTTATTGACCAGCGCGATGTCCGCATCCGCCTCGTCAAGTTGCCGCTTTAGTTCAGCAAATTCATCAGTCCGGCTAGCCACCGGACGCCCCGCCACCTACATAGGAACGACGACATGTTAGTACTGAGATTATGATCCTCGGCACGCTGTCAGTTGTGACAGCATACCGAGTCTCAGGGGCTACTATCTATACAGGACGCATTCTATATGCATAACTGTTAGAAGGTACATCATTCTTTTCGTACCTCAAACCCCGTCAGTAAACTTCTGGCGGCTTCATGCAACCCACTCTCAGGGATGCAATTCTTTCAATTACCGCAGCCATTAGCACACGGTGATCTTTCGAGATATCGCTTTCGTCGAGCAGGTCCTTGACTCCTCCGACCGTATGCCGGTTGGCGCGGACCGTCTGCCCTGCGGACTCGGGAAACTCTCCGTGGCGACACTTCAGTCGCCCGCCTCATCTGAAAGCGCGATAGGTGGGCGTTTCGCTCTCTATCATCTCCGGACGAAGATCCCCAAGGCGAGCTCTTGAGAAGGGCTGAGATCCGAACTACAAGGTACAATTTCGGTTATCTTGAAATAAATCTGAGGATGTTCTTTATTCACAGGACCCCTTCTTTTTACTTACGGCTCATTTGGAGGGCTGGTCCCCTTGGGGAAATAGTGCGGCTGGGGTACTTCCGGCGCGAACTTTCGGCGAAGACTTCTTTCCCGCTTTGAGGCCTTGGCTTCCGGTTCTTGAGCGGTCCTCTTCTCCCCTTGGAGGGGAGGATCCCTGATCCCCTCTTCCTTGAAAGCCTCCTTCGCGGAGGCAGTTGCTTCCCTACTCCCCCCTTCGCCTTCTTTAAAAGGCGCGGCCTTCAACATCTTGGTCAGCATGGGATCCGGCGTGGTCTCTGGGAGGGGAGCCGGACACCTTATCAACTTTGCCTTGGCTATCCACTCCTGTTCAAGAAACGGCTCCCTTAAAGGGCATATATATGATAAATGAATGAACAACCTGTCCGGTTACAGGGTTACTTACTAGAGTATTTGGGTGATTGCAGCTTGGACATGCTTCCTCGGTCAAGTCCGGACACTTCTCTTGTGATCCGAAGAACAGTTTTTACATCTCCTTGGGCGTCACTCCCATATAATGTTGGAGAGCTCGTGGTCCCTCCGAATTAAACTCCCACAGACGGAGGGGGCGACGTTTGCAGGGCAGAAGGCGCCGAATCAGCATAGCCTGCGCCGCCACGACCAGATTGATCTCTCTTTCTTGGAGGTCTCGAATACGGCCATGCAACAGAGGAACGTCCTTGCACGGCCCCCAGTCGAGCCCCGGTTGACCCATGATGCCAGCCGTTGTGGTGGACCTGAGCGGAAGGCGGGTGGCGCCACCCATTTGGTGCCCCTGGGAGCGGTGATATAAAACCACTCCCGTTGCCACAAACCAAGCTCCTCTTGAAAAGAGCCCTCGGGCCACGGAGCATCAACACACTTGCTTATGACCGCCCTCCACTTTTCTGCTTGTTGCCCCTCGATCATCTTGGCTCCACCTTGAAGGTCTTGAGCCACAATCCAAAGTGAGGGTAATATGGAGGAAGGCTTCACATACGACAATGAATGACGAGATATGGAGGATGGACTCGGATTCAAGTCATGGAAATCCAGCCCATAAAAAACATGAGCCCCCGCACAAAGGGATCCGTCGGAAGCCTAAACCCGAAGGAAGTGAGACACGAACACCACGCTCTCGCCGGGCTCGGGAGTGGGAACGACCTGCCTGGAGCAGCAGCCTATGCAAAATCTCGCGGTTAGATACAGGCGTCTCGCAGCTTTAGCACATCTTCTTCGTGACGGAAGAAGACATCCATCGGCCGAGCTGGTCGGAGCCGGACATCGTCGAAGGTCCAAGCGCCTAAATCTGAAGCTTTGGTTGTTAGAACTTCGGCGAGGCGAATTCGATGGAGGGTGGAAAAAGAAGAGGGCCTTGGTCTCATTATAAAGAGGTTGAATAAAAGAGCCCTCCCGTGGTCGATTGGGACTCGCCTTCAATAGAGGAGGCCAGCTAACGGCAGTTCGATTCTACGTCGTATTGATGAGAATCCCGGAATAAGGGGCACGATCTACGCTTTGATAAGATGTGCCAAGGAAACCGCCTCGCTAAACGCGCTGAGGTGGGCCAGTCAAAAAAACGATTCTAATAAAGGCTTGGCGTGGTGTGATGTCACGCCCGCGGAATACGTCAGCAGATCTGTGCAAAATTATTCTCTCTACGGTGGTATGTGGAACTTGTTTTGCGAGCGGACACTATCCTTGTGTTCAAAACCTTCTAAGTATTTGGAGGAGGAACCCGCCTTGCAATGAGCGAAGACAATATGCACGCCGGACTAAATCGTCATTGAAGCCTGGTTCGAGGGGCTCTTGAGGAGTCTGGACTAGGGGTGTCCGGATAGCGAACTATCATCTTTGGCGGACTCTGGACTATGAAGATACAAGATTGAAGACTTCGTCCGTGTCCGGATAGGACTTTCCTTGGCAGGAAGGCAAGCTTGGCGATCTGGATATGTAGATTTCCTACCATTGTAACCGACTCTGTGTAACCCTAACCCTATTCGGTGTCTATATAAACCGAAGGGTTTTAGTCCCTAGGACGAACAACAATCATACCATAGGCTAGCTTCTAGGGTTTAGCCTCTCTGATCTGGTGGTAGATCTACTCTTGTACTACCCATATCATCAATATTAATCAAGAAGGAGTAGGGTATTTCCTCCATCGAGAGGGCCCGAACCTGGGTAAAAACATCGTGTCCCTTGTCTCCTGTTACCATCCGCCTAGACGCACAGTTCGGGACCCCCTACCCGAGATCCGCCGGTTTTGACACCGACAGCCGTCCCTCTCCTCCTCCCCTCCTTTATATACGGGGGAGGGGGGGCACCCCATAGACACACAAGTTGACAGTTGTCCCCCTCCACAGATTTCCACCTCGGTCATATCGTTGTAGTGCTTAAGCGAAGCCCTGCGTCGATAACTTCATCATCACCGTCACCACGTCGTCGTGCTGATGAAACTCTCCCTCGGCCTCAGCTGGATCAAGAGTTCGAGGGACGTCACCGAGCTGAACGTGTGCAGATCGCGGAGGTGTCGTGCGTTCGGTACTTGATCGGTTGGATCGTGAAGATGTTCGACTACATCAACCGCGTTACTTAATGATTCCGCTTTCGGTCTACGAGGGTACGTGGACACACTCTCCCGCTCGTTGCTATGCATTGCATAGATAGATCTTGCGTGAGCGTAGGTAAATTTTTTGAAATACTGCATTCCCCAACAGAGCTCACGCAGCCATTCTGCTTCAACAGTGGCTGTATCTAAAGCAGTAAGTTCTGCTTCCATGGTTGACCTCGTCAATATGGTCTGTTTACAAGACCTCCATGACACTGCGCCACCTCCAAGAAGAAATGCATATCCACTTGTGGTGTAGAGTTCATTAACGTCCGATATCCAGTTTGAGTCACTATATCCTTCAAGCACAGCAGGGTGCCCTAAATAGTGAATCCCGTAGCTCACCGTACCGTTCAGATAGTGCATGACCCTTTCAAGTGCATGCCAATGATCATTACCCGGGTTTGACATGAACCTTCTCAACTTGCTCACAGCAAAAGAGATATCAGGCCTCGTTGCACTCGCAAGGTACATGAGCGAACTAACAATTTGAGAGTATCTCAATTGATCTCTCGTTGTTTTCTTGTTCCTTCATAGAGTCACACTGGGATCATAAGGTGTTGGAGAAGTCTTGCTATCATTAAAGCCGAAACGACTCAAGACCTTCTCAACATAGTGTGATTGCGTTAGCGTAATCCCACTCTCATCCTTAATAAGCTTAATGTTCAGAATCACATCAGCTTCTCCCAGATCTTTCATATCGAAACATTTCGATAGAAAAGACTTGACCTCATTTATCACAATCATGCTTGTACCAAAATTTACTATGTCGTCAACATACAAGCACAAAATAACACTATTGCCCCCACCATGGCAATAGTACACGCACCTATCAGCTTCATTTATGACAAAGCCTGCAGAAGTCAGAATTTTGTCGAACTTCTCATGCCATTGCTTAGGTGCCTATTTCAGCCCATACAAAGATTTTAGCATTTGCACACCTTTGTATCTTCACCTTTTACCACGAAACCATCAGGCTGACCCATATAGATTTCCTCTTCCAACTCTCCATTAAGGAAAGTTGTCTTCACTTCCATTTGATGAACGATAAGACCATAGGAGGTAGCCAGGAAAGTAGTACACGAATGGTGGTCATTCTAGCAACATGTGAATAGGTGTCAAAATAATCTTCACCTTCTTCGCTGGGTGTAACCTTTGGCTACAAGTTGTGCCTTGTACTTCTCAATAGTACCATCAGGCCTTAGTTTCTTCTTAAATACCCACTTACAGCCAACTGGCTTACAATCATATGGTCTCTCAAATAATTCCCACGTTCCATTTGAAAGAATCGTGTCCATCTCATTTTGGACAGCTTCTTTGTAGTCATCCGCGTCAGGAGATGCAAATGCCTCTGCAATGGTCGTAGGAGTATTGTCCACAAGGTATACAATGAAATCACAAAAAAGGATTTTTAATCCTCCGTCTCTTAATCCGTTTAGGAGCTTCATTGTCATCCTTCTCAAGGACCGTGTCATGTGGTTGTTCATGTGGTTCTTCGAATAATCACTTGATGTACTATGTTCAAGAATTATCTCAGAAGATATTCTAGCAGTGCTATGCATATCTTTCATAGGAAACATATTCTCAAAAAATGTTGCATCACGAGACTCCATAATAGTATCAACATGCATATCAGGTACCTCGAATTTAACCACTAAAAATCTATAACCAACGCTACGCTGAGCATAGCCTAGAAAGATACTATCTACTGTCTTTGGTCCCAGTTTGCATTTCTTCAGAATTGGAACATTGACCTTAGCCAAACATCCCCAAGTGCGCAAATATGAAAGTGATGGTTTTCTCCCAACCCACTCCTCATAAGGTTTTTTTTCTTTATTCTTGTTTGGAATTCTATTCAGGACATGACACGAAGTCAACAAAGCCTCCCCCCACCATGCCTTAGATAAAACAGTAGTGTCCAACATGGCATTCACCAAATCGGTCAGCGTGCGGTTTTTCCTCTCAGCAACCCCGTATGATTGGGGTGAGTAAAGAGGCGCCCTCTCATGAATAATACCATGTTCCTCACAGAATTCATCAAATATTTTGGGAAAATAATCCCTGATATGTCTGCAATGTATCTATAATTTATGAAGTATTCATGATATTATATTATCTGTTTTGGATGTTTATGAGCTTTACTAAACACTTTTATATTATTTTTGGGACTAACCTATTAACTGGAGGCCCAGCCCAAATTGTTGTTTTCTTGCCTATTTCAGTGTTTCGAAGTAAAGGAATATCAAACGGAGTCCAAACGGAATGAAACCTTCGGGAGAGTTACTTTTGGAACGGAAGCAATCCAGGAGACTTGGAGTAGACGTCGGGGAAGCTTCGAGGAAGCCACGAGGCAGGGAGGCGCGCCCTACCCCCTGGGTGCACCCCCCACCCTCGTGGGCCCCTCGTGGCTCCCCTGACCGACTTCTTTCGCCTATATATATCCATATACCCTAAAAACATCGAGGAACAGAATAGATCAGGAGTTCCGCCGCCGCAAGCCTCTGTAGCCACCGAAAACCAATCGGGACCCTGTTCCGGCACCCTGCCGGGGGGTGGGGGATCCGTCATCGGTGGCCATCTTCATCATCCCGGTGCTCTCCATGATGAGGAGGGAGTAGTTCACCCTCGGGGCTGAGGGTATGTACCAGTAGCTATGTGTTTGACCTCTCTCTCTCTCTCTATCTCTCTCTCGTGTTCTTGAGGTGGTACTATCTTGATGTATCGCGAGCTTTGCTATTATAGTTGGATCTTATGATGTTTCTCCCCCTCTACTCTCTTGTAATGGATTGAGTTTAACCTTTGAAGTTATCTTATCGGATTGAGTCTTTAAGGATTTGAGAACACTTTATGTATGTCTTTCATGTGCTTATCTGTGGTGACAATGGGATATTCACGTGATCCACTTGATGTATGTTTTGGTGATCAACTTGCGGGTTCTGCTCGTGAACTTATGCATAGGGGTTTGCACACGTTTTCGTCTTGATTCTCTGGTAGAAACTTTGGGGCACTCTTTGAAGTACTTTTTGTTGGTTTGAATAGATGAATCTGAGATTGTGTGATGCATTTCGTATAATCATACCCACGGATACTTGAGGTGACATTGGAGTATCTAGGTGACATTAGGGTTTTGGTTGATTTGTGTCTTAAGGTGTTATTCTAGTACGAACTCTATGATAGATCGAACGGAAAGAATAGCTTCGTGTTATTTTACTACGGACTCTTGAATAGATCGATCAGAAAGGATAACTTTGAGGTGGTTTTTGTACCCTACCATAATCTCTTCGTTTGTTCTCCTCTATTAGTGACTTTGGCGTGACTCTTTATTGCATGTTGAGGGATAGTTATATGATCCAATTATGTTATTATTGTTGAGAGAACTTGCACTAGTGAAAGTATGAACCCTAGGCCTTGCTTCCTAGCATTGCAATACCATTTACGCTCACTTTTATCATTAGTTACCTTGCTGTTTTTATAATTTCAGATTACAAAAACCTATATCTACCATCCATATTGCACTTGTATCACCATCTCTTCGCCGAACTAGTGCACCTATACAATTTAACATTGTATTGGGTGTGTTGGGGACACAAGAGACTCTTTGTTATTTGGTTGCACTGTTGTTTGAGAGAGACCATCTTCATCCTATGCCTCCCACAGATTGATAAACCTTAGGTTGTCCACTTGAGGGAAATTTGCTACTGTCCTACAAACCTCTGCACTTGGAGGCCCGACAACGTCTACAAGAAGAAGGTTGCGTAGTAGACATCAAGCTCTTTTCTGGCGCCGTTGCCGGGGAGGTGAGTGCTTGAAGGTATATCTTTAGATCTTGCAATCGAATCTTTTAGTTTCTTGTTTTATCACTAGTTTAGTCTATAATAGAAAACTACAAAAAAATGGAATTAAGGGGGCCCTCATATGCTTCATCTTTTTAATGTCTTTCTTGAAAATGATGGGAAGGAAAATTGTGCTCAAGTACTAGAAGAAGAATTACATAGAATTCTTGGCATAAAATATGTGAATGATGAGGATGATTGCAATGTTGTTAGTATGAATTCTTTGAATAACCATGATGCTATGATATGCAAAGCCACAAGCTTGGGGATGGTATGTTTGATGAAGATGATATGTTTTGTCCCCCAAGTTTTGATGAGCAAATTTATTATGATGAAAGCATGCCTCCTATTTTTGATGATTATATTGATGAAAGTGGGTTCGGGAGAGTGTCAACTTTAGGAAGTAATGACCCACTATTTTGGAGGGTGTTGAATCTTATTGTGATAATTATGAAAGTGGATTGGAGAGGTCATGACTTTATTTAGTGATGAATCCACTATTTTGGAAGAGGTTCCAATTGATTATGAGAACAAAGTTGTTATCTATGATGATTATTGTGATGACATGTATGCTATAAAGAATAATTATAACCATGAAACTTGTCATCATGATTTTAGTTTTCAATTGGATTATGCCTCACATGATAGTTATTTTGTTGAGTTTGCTCCCACTACTATTCATGAGAACAAATTTGCTTTTGTGGAGAGTAATAAAATTTGTATGCTTGTAGATCATGAAAAGAATGCTTTAGGTGATGGTTATATTGTTGAATTCACTCATGATTATACTGAAAAATATTATGAGGGAGGAATATATACTTGTATGAATTGCAATAATATGAAGTTTCCTCTCTATGTACTTAAAGTTTTGAAGTTTATTCTTGTTTTGCCTTCCTATGCTAGTTGATTATTGTTCCCATAAGTTGTTTTCTCACAAAATCCCTATGCATAGGAAGTGGGTTATACTTAAATGTGCTAGTCATATTCTTCATGATGCTCTCTTTATGTTTCAATTCTTATCAGCTATGCGAGCATCATTGAAATCATCATGCCTAGCTAGGGGCATTAAACGTTAGCGCTTGTTGGGAGGCAACCCAATTTTTTTTGTTCCTTGCATTTTGTTCCTGTTTAGTAATAAATAATATATATATATCCTATGGTTAGATGTGGTTTTATGTTTTAATTAGTGTTTGTGCCAAGTAGAACCTTTGGGAAGACTTGGGTGAAGTCTTTATGATCATGCTGTAAAAAAAACAGAAACTTTAGCACTTACGAGATTAGCTGCCATTTTTTACTGGAGAGTTATTTTAGGTTGATTCTTTTTGCAGATGATTAATAGATAAATCCCTCAGGTCCAACTATTTATTTTTGAATTTTTGGAGTTCCAGAATTATACGTTTGATACAGATTACTACATACTGTTCTGTTTTTGACAGATTCTGTTTTCAGTGTGTTGTTTGCTTATTTTGATGAATCTATGAGTAGTATCGGAGGGTATGAACCATAGGGAAGTTGGAATACAGTAGATATTACACCAATATGAATTTAGAGTGAGTTCACAAGAGTACCTAAGTGGTGGTCTTATTTTTCTTATACTAACGGAGCTTACGAGTTTTCTGTTGAGTTTTGTGTTGTGAAGTTTTCAAGTTTTGGGTAATGATTCGATGGACTATGGAATAAGGAGTGGAAAGAGCCTAAGCTTGGGGATTCCCAAGGCACCCCAAGGGAATATTCAATGACGACCAAGAGCCTAAGCTTGGGGATGCCCCGGAAGGCATCCCCTCTTTCGTCTAAGTTCATCGGTAACTTTACTTGGAGCTATATTTTTATTCACCACATAATATGTGTTTTGCTTGGAGCTTCAATTTATTTTGTTAGGATTTGCTTGCTTTTATCTAGAAAAATGTTTTGCATCTTTTATTTCAATAAAAGTGGCATTGGTAGCCTTTACTATGCTTATTTTACAAGTCTACATGTTGCTATTTGAAAACAGAAAGTTTACCGATGTTGCAAAAATTCCCTAGAAAAGTCAGAATGTGATAAAATTTTGAAACCTTTTGCAGAATAAGATCTTATAAATTAACTACGATGGGAATCTTATATTTACTAATTGCAGGCACCTTTCAAGCCGTCTAATTAATCCACATCATCGAAATTAATTACACCGTTGGATTATAAAATTTACGTCCAAGATGAAAAGAAAACTTGCGTAACATGGATGGTCCAGTCCAAAATAAATGGCATCTGACACGTCCAATGTTTTGAAAAAAATACTATGGTCCTGTTCCATAACAACTGTACCAATGAGAAGGAATTCAAAAAAAGATAGAAGACGAAAAAAGGATGGGATCCGTGAAACCCTCCTGCCAATTAAAAAAGGAAACCTATCTCTCCCTCAAAAAATAAACAGAAACAACTCCCACGGCCCTGTACATTTTTTAGGTAACCTCGGCTCATATGGTCCTGTCCAAAAAACAAATGCCATCTAAGACGTCCCATGTATGCAAACAAAAAAAAATATCCACACTTTCCTTTAAACAAGAGATAGACTAATAACCCTACCGATAAAAAGAAAAAAAATATGCGTGAAGCTCTCCTCTCTCCCAAAAAAAAGGAGCAAATATCTGGCTCGGCTCCTCTACAAGGAAACATATCTCTCCGGCAGAAAATAAAGAGAAACATCTCCCACGGCTGTGTACATTCTCAGGTCCTATGGTCCCGTAAAAAAATTGGTATCTAACACGTCAAATGTTTAAAAAAAAGATTCACCTGTTTCTTTAAACAAAAGATAGACTCCGTCCATAATAACTCTACCGATAAAAAGAAAAATGTATCCGTGAAACTCTTATACCAATTAAAAAAAGAAAAACATCTCTCCCTAAAAACAGGAGAAAACATCTCGCTCTCCTCCTGTATATTTTTTTTTCTCTCTTGGCTCATGTACATTTTCTTTAGCCGTTGGCTCATGTACATGGCCGCCTTCTCACTAATTCACGTCATCAAAACTAATTACACCCTTGAATTTTAAAAATTGAAGTCCAATATAAAACTAAAACTAGCCTCACACTAATGGCCCCGTCCAAAATATTGCATTTGACACGGACAATTTTTTTTTTTGCAGGACAGATGGCCCCGTCCAAAATATTGCATCTGACACGGACAACTTTCTAAGAAAAACATCCATCTGTTTTGTTAGAAAAAATATTGTGTCCTTCAAAAAAATCTACTGATAAAAAGGAAAAGAGATGGAACCCAGATGACGACCCGTGAAAATCAATGAATAAAATCTTCTGCCGGTCGATTAAAAAAACATAAAAGATCGATTGTGACCCCAAGTGGGGATTGATCTTCTCACTGTTAGTGTCATCGTGTTTCCCCCCATCCACCCTGGCCGGGCATCAAAGTACATCCACATTTATGATATAAAAAGGGCCAACTATCAAGTACAACCTCTAAAAATTTCTTTTTGGCTTCAAGTTCCGCGGAGACTACAGTCTAACCATGATAATAATGGATTAATGGTCGATGTAGTGTGGGATCAGGTGTACCGATAATGATCTAAAGTAGATCGTGTTTGCGTTGTTGTGGTAATTGGTATACTAGCAATTGGGGAACATACAATGGTCATGAAGCAGATCGATTCATATCTGTTCAATGTCGTCGTCCAATTCATCGTTGGTTCTCCACCTCCACATGCAAGTAAAACATATACTGGATTTTTTGAATGCACTATTTGAATTTTTGCACTTTAGACTCATGACAAAAAAAGTGTCCGATCAAGAAATAAATTGCTATGTACATGGCTATGCAGGACCAAACTTCACCGATTAAGTTTTAGATGAGCGGACCAGATTCAGCTGCATCCAATGTGGCAAGGTGCAACGTAGTGGTGTCATGATGCATACATGCTGAACCATCTGGAGCATCAATTATGCATGCACATAATACGATAGTTTTTACATATATACTACTCCCTCCGTTTCTAAATATTTGCCTTTCTAGAGATTTCAACAAGTGACTACATACGGAGCAAAATGAGTGAATCTACACTCTACACTATGTCTATATACATCCATATGTGTTGTCCATTTGAAATCTCTAAAAAGACAAATATTTCGGAACGGAGGGAGTACTTTACATGACTTGCATGTGATTGGTGTATTATATGGATTCACATGATTCTTTCTAGGTGCGGATCCCTAATATAGTACATCTATGCATGTCTTCATATTTCGACATATCATCTATAAATCTGTGGATGTTCGCCATAGACAACAATTATAGGGTTGTCACAAAACACCTATTAGTCCCGGTTCCAACAAACATAAATATGCATGTAACAACAATAACCCACATAAACATATTCATAATATTGGACATTTCTAATTCAGTATAATTTTTTTTTAGTGCAGCCGGTTCATGAACCGACTATTAGTCCCGGTTCAGAGGGTTTTTGGGTCGTTACTAATACCTCCTTCCTTTAGTCCCGGTTCTAACACTAACCGGGACAGATGGTCCTCCACGTGGCGGTGCGCCGAGCCCAGTAGGGGTTTGGTCCCGTTGGTAGCACCAACCGGGACCAATAGTCATCCACGCACAGCATTTCTGTGGCTGGGGTTTTGTTTTTTTTGAAAGGGGGAGGTGTTTGGGGTTTGGGGGTTAATTTAGGTGTTTCATATATTGTGTTAGCTAGCTAATTAATAGAGAGAAGTGTCCTCTCTTTGTCCGTGCTTGGTCGACGCTACGTACTATACATATATGATAGAGAGGACTAGCTAGACACGCTAGCTAGCTAGTAAGCAAACGAAGGAAACAGAAGATCGTCATGAACATATATGCATACAGAGGAAGTGATGATATCGACCACCTCTCCTTCTCCGAGAGATTGGTCGAACAACAAGTTCTCGATATCTATCCGACACTACCGCTACATATATACAATAATTATCTTTTACAAAAATAATCTCCTAACATACGGACGCGTGGTCCACATAGTATTCTCCGTCTTCAGCGATCACGTGGTCAAGAAAGAATGCCGCCAATTCCTCTTGAATTGCTCGCATGCGATCTGGTGCTAGTAGTTCATCCCGCATCCGAAACATCTAATTTTAAGAAGGGGGTCAATACATATATATATGAATGAATGAAACTCAACACAAATGATGGTAATAAAATAAAATTGTGAATATTGTTATTTACGCACTTCATATTGTTTGTCAGAGTAGCCCCGCTCACAGGTCGTGTGGCGGATGGACTCGCAAATGTAGTATCCACAGAAATCATTCCCTTGTTCCTGCCACAACCACTTTACAAGAAATAGAGGTCAATCAAACTGATAATTAGCAAGCATGTTAAATGGTATTGATGAAACTAGCGCTTGAATCACTAGGAGATGCGTGGAATATGCTACTATAGTACTTACTTTCGGGTGTCTAAATTGCAGCTTCTTCGGCAGTCCCGGAGCTTTTTTGGTGAATTTTCTCCAAACCCTGCCATACAAAGAAAACAATTACTTGATATCAGAAATGAACAAAGTTGCTGATATGGTGGATAATGATCGATTTAACTTACTTCTCGAGCATTTCAGTCATGTCCGTGATACTCCTTGGGATCTTTTCGCCTCGAGTCTAAGACAGTTACTACTCCCTGCTCAAGCTTAATCTCTAGGAGAATATAGTGGTACTCATGCATGCATGCATAACTCATCAATATTACATTACTATAACCTGGACTAATAAGGAAACCGAATATGCCACAAGACAGTAACACTCACTTGAAGTTGTAAGGAAAGAGTATTATATCCTTGTGTTCATTTATTACCACCGATTGTAGCAAGTTGGCCTCGGTATTTTCGGCATGAAATTCAACCTCAGTTGCATCTATGAGATTTGTGTTAATGAACCCAATGGAACCCACTTGTTTTTTCTTCAATTCGGCGATCTTCAATCTGCATAATATAGTGAGGATAATTATAAATACATGCAATGAAAGAGCTGAGTTATATAGAGAGACTTAATGATGAAGTAGTACTACTTACAAACAGTAGCAGGTGACCGTTGCTTTATCGAGGGCCAATTGATTGAAAACTGATAGAACTCCTCAAATGGAATAGGCAACAGTTCAATTCCAACGAGGTCATGCTCCTTTTAACTCTCACATACAAAGTACTCCTCCCTCGACTCTCTCGCAGGTTTTCATGTACCAATCATGCAATCTTCGATCATCGTTGATAGAGAGCTTTCATCTTTGACGAGAGGCTTCCCAGATCAGATCTTTGTATCTGCACCTCCAAGAAATCATAATGTACATCGTCGGGCAGGTAATCTTCAGGATTGCCATAACCGGCACCATCCTCGGATCGACGATGTCGCTAGCAGGCACCTTGAGCGGGGGCACGATTGTTGCTTGTTCGCCGAGCTGGGCAATTTGTTTCCCAGCTCGTCGTTCTTTCATTCTTTGATCACTTTTAGTACCTCCCGACCTCTCCGCTTGGCAAATGCCTTCCAATAATGCGCTCATAGTTGGTTCTCGGCGGAGACTTTGCCGGTTTTCTCGTGGCAGCCAGAGTGCGCTTCGCTTTCACCGGATCTACCTTCTCCTCCGGAGGTGGACGTCTCTTTGCTTTCAACCCTGCAAACCAGTCATCCACTTCGGTCTGCGCGATCTTCGCGTTTTCCTCCTCGGTCCTCTCGTACGGTAACTTCTCTGGAGTCTTCAGAGAAGGACCGTATATGTATTTCCTCCCGCCTTTGGCTGTACTGCTAGACGCCGGCAGAGCAGACGGAGCGGATGTCTTCTTTTTTGCTTGCTTACGAGGCGGAGGAGAAGGACTACGACGCGACGGAGCAGCCTGAGCGGCGGCGGGTCTCTTCCGCCCTTGCTGACGAGGCGGAGAAGGAGGAGGCTGGCTGCTCGGGCGCGCCGGCGCAGGCGGAGAAGGAGGCGGAGTGCCGCCACGCGCCGGAGAAGGAGGCGGAGTGCCGCCACGAGTGCCCTGATCGCCACTCACGGAGGAGGAGGCGGTGGAGGAGGCGAGTGCCCCGACTCTCCGGAGGAGGAGGAGGAGGCGGAGGCGCCCAGTTCGGAAGGTTGATGAGCTCCTTCCGCCATAGGCATGGAGTCTTCAGAGCGTAACCCAGCCTAGTCTCCCTTCACCGGTAGGGTGGTCAAGCGGAGGTCCTCAAATCCTCCGTTATTTCATCCACCATCACCTTAGCATATCCTTCTGGAATCGGCTGGCAGTGATAAGTTGTGCCGGGTCCACTAGGATAAACTTGGCCAACAGCCGCCTTGACCTTCAAAGTCATCCATCGCGCCATAATGTGGCAACTTTGAGACTCCGTGATACCATCCACGGATAGCCGGCAGAGCCGTCAAAACATGCTCCGCTGAAGCAGCTCGGTGGAAGCCACGCTGCTTCTCCGCCGAGATGGCGGGGTAGCTTGGGGAAGCTTCGCAGGTCGCTTGTTGCGATCTGCTGCGATCTGCCTCTTCTCGCTCCTCTAGCCCCATTACCCTTTCGCAGCGCCCTGCAGTTGGTCCTGCTCCAGTTTCTTCCTCCTCTCGTGGGTTTTGTAACCCCTCGCGTCCGGAAAACCAACCTTCCACGAAAGGGAGCATGGCGTGCCTCGTGTCCGCCCTGTGGTGCTCAGGATTCCCAAGGGCCATTGTGAGCTCGTCCTTCTCCCTGTTTGAAGGAACGCCCTCGCTGCGCTGCATCGATATAGTGTCGAAGCTTCCGAGTGGTATTTGCAGTTGCTCGTCCGCCCACCGGCACTTCCTGTTACAGGTCCAAGGTTCCGCCAGCCCCAAGAACCAAGTCCGCAACGGTCCGCCAAGACATTGTCTCTCGGTTCGATCCTTTTTCAAGCAGATCATGCTCAGCCTTGGACCACTTAGGCCGGGCTTTGAGGTAGCCACCTGACCCCGTGCGATGGTGAAGCTTCTTCTTCGCAGCATTTTGCTTGTTTGTCGCCGACATCTTCTTACTCTTTTCCGATGTCTTGTGGGCCACAAATGCGGGCTGCTGATCTTTGATCTTCTCATATTTGCCGATGAATTCTGGTGTCTTATCTTTCTCGACAAACTGGTTCAGCTCTTTCCTCCACCTCCTCATTAGGGTTGCCATCTTCTTAAGGGCACAAGACTTGATTAATTGCTCTTTAACTGGCTTCTCCGGATCCTCCTCTGGCGGTAGGGTGAAATTTGCCTTCAGCTCAGTCCAAAGATCTTCTTTCGCATATCATTGACATAAGACACCTCGTGGTCTTCCTCCTTAGGCTTATACCATTGATGGATGCTGATCGATCTTGTCCCTAACAAGAACCCCGTGACCGAGCAGAAAATGCCTTCCTTGTCCGCATGGGTTCAATCGGTTCGCCGTCGGGCGCGATTTCTATGATCTCAAACTTTTCATCCGAGCTCAACTTTTCTTGGGCCTCATCTCCTTACCGGTTGTGCTCGATCCGAGGGCTAGAAATTATAAGGAAGAAAGACGAGAGTAATTAATATGTGTACATATACCAAAACAATGGATGCATCAATTAACTAGTCAGCACGGGCTTAACTAATATATATATACCTGGCCGGACTCGGTTCGGTCACCGAGCATCAAGACGGTCTCCTTCGCTTGTACCTCCATTGTGTCACCGGAGCCATCATGAACATAGTCCTCTTCTTGTACCGGCATTAATGGGTCGAAGCCATCATGAACATAGCCCTCTTCTTCACCCAGTCCGCTGCCGTTGAGAAATGACGCAACTTCATCACTTCCTTGTGCGATTATGTGCCCCAACATTGCTTATGTTTATTCGTGTCGGGAGTGCTCCATAGTTTCGCAAATATTTACAACATGTCAATTATTATTCAAACATGGTATGGATATATATATATATATATATATATATATATATATATATATATATATATATATATATATATATATATATATGGCAAACGAGAACTAGCTAGCTAATCACAATAAGGAATCATGTTAGTTTGGGTGGCCTCGAGAGAGTTAATTTGTCGGGTAGGGGGCGCAAGGGAGGGGGTAGGAGACCAACATCGCTTTTCTCTAGGGTTTGGGGTCGCCGACACAACGCTCAAGGGTTAATTAGGGTGGCCTCGAGAGAGTTAATTTGTCGGGTAGGGGCGCGGCGGGAGGGGGTAGGAGACCAACATCGTTTTTCTCTAGGGTTTGGGTGTCCCCAGAGTTTTGGTCGAGCGAGAGGGCCGAGAGGGGTGCTGCCGCTGTATAAGTTATCACGGTCGAGAGGGGTATATATCGACCGCCCTCATGTCGGGTTATCTCGAGGGGTTATATCGACAACGACGCGACATACATATACATGGGAAAATAATGTTATCGGGAGGGGTATATCGTACCCCCCTCGTGTTGAAGTTTCTTCTTTCTCCTCTATTCCTTTCTTCTTCTTCTACTCTTCTTTTTTCTTCTTCTCAAGAAAGGAAAATAAGGAAAAGGAAGAAAAGAGGAAGAAGAAAAAAAAAAGAAGAAAAAAGTGGAGAAGAAGAAAAATAGAAAATTTCTATTTTTCTTCTTCTTCTCTATTCCTTTCTTCTTCTCCTTCTTTTTCCTCTTCTTATTTATTTCTCCTCTTCTTCCTCTCCTCTTCTTCTCCTTTCTTCCTCTTCTTATTTTCCTTTTCCTCTCATTCTTTTAGTATTGCTTGTTTTAAAAAATGTTCAAATAGAAAATTTGAAAAAAAACAAAGGTTTTGCCTAATGCATTGTTCATATGAATATACAAACATTTGCATATTCTACAATAATTAATATCACCAAAAAATCTATGAACAGAAAAAAACCTAACTTTTCTAAAATCTATCTTTTGCATATATGAAAACATTAATACACATATGAACAAAAATACATATATGAACAAAAACATGCTCTGAACAATTTTTGAACATCTACATACACATATATAGCCACATACATACACATATAATTATATATATATATATATATATGAACAAAAACTAATTAAACTAATAAAATGAAAAACCAGAGCCGGTGAGTGTGGGTGCTCACAGCGACGGTGGGGGGGGCGAGATGACGATGGCGACGGTGGGGGCGGGCGAGGCGCCATGGGCTGGGGGCGAGACAGGGCAGGGGCTCGGGGGCTGGGGGCGGGATGGGCTGGCTCGGGAGGCCGGCGACGAGGACGGCGCTGGCTCGGGAGGCCGGGCGACGAGGGACGCTGGCTCGGTGAGGCGACGGCTTTGGCGGCGGCGGGCGACGGCGAGGTGGAGCAGCCTGGCGGTGCCGAGGAGGGTCGGCTCGTCGGGGCAATGGCGATGGGATTCTGAAATTTTGCAAAGTGTTTGCTTATATAGCAAAGGCATTGGTCCCGGTTCGTGAAACCAACCGGGACTAATGCACCTTTAGTCCCGGTTGGTGCCTCCAACGGGACCAAAGGCCTCTTTTCGGCAGCCCAAAGGGCGGAAGCGGCGGCCTTTGGTACCGGTTGGTGCCACGAACCGTACTAATGCCCTCTTTAGTCCCGGTTGGTGCCACCAACCGGGACCAAAGGCCCTCGTGCTGCCAGCGCCACACGCCAAAGTTTAGTCCCACCTCGCTAGTTGAGAGGGGCGCAGTGGTTTATAAGCCCCACTGCCGCACCCATCTCGAGCTCCTCTCCACCGCAGGCTTTCGGGCCTACTTGCTATGCTTTGCCTGGTGGGCCTTCTGGGCCTACTGCGGGCCTGAATCCTGGCCCATAGTAGGGTTTCTAGTCGTATTCAGGCCGTGGGGGCCCAGTAGGAGGCATTTTTTTGTTTTCTTTACTTATTTTTGCTATTTTATTTTTTTCCAGTTTTTTTGTTTTGTTTTCTGCATTATTTATTTTCTTTTGTTTTTGCTTTATTTTTAATTTTTTTTCTTTTAGTTTTACTTAAAATTATAAACTTTCTCGTTAGTGCCATTAGTTTTTTGTAGGAGGCATTTTTTTGTTTTCTTTACTTATTTTTGCTATTTTATTTTTTTCCAGTTTTTTGTTTTGTTTTCTGCATTATTTATTTTCTTTTTTTTTGCTTTATTTTTTAATTCTTTTTGCTTTTAGTTTTACTTAAAATTATAAACTTTCTGTTAGTGCCATTAGTTTTCAGAGAGGAGGCATTTTTTTGTTTTCTTTACTTATTTTTGCTATTTTATTTTTTTCCAGTTTTTTGTTTTGTTTTCTGCATTATTTATTTTCTTTTGTTTTTGCTTTATTTTTAATTCTTTTTGCTTTTAGTTTTACTTAAAATTATAAACTTTCTGTTAGTGCCATTAGTTTTCAAATTTGAAAACACTTTTTTGTTTTTTGCTTTATTTAT
Source organism: Aegilops longissima (assembly GCA_021605205.1). Classification (NCBI taxonomy): domain Eukaryota; kingdom Viridiplantae; phylum Streptophyta; class Magnoliopsida; order Poales; family Poaceae; genus Aegilops; species Aegilops longissima. The sequence continues at coordinate 169,407,735 of CM038682.1, forward strand.
TTTATTTTGTTTCTACTTACAACAAAATACTTATTGTTGCTATTTTTAATTATTACGAGGGCCGAACCATAAGACATTAAAGCATTTCAAATGAACTCTGAAAAAGTTGAAAGTTGGCATGGTATCATAAATTGACCCACATAGCATGTGCATGTACAAAACGGACAATGGTATCATACTGCTGGCCATAAATTTGGCATGGTATCATCATAATAGTTATGGAGAAAGTCTTCACTTTTTCTTCGCTTGTGTCATTTGCTTATTGCGCCGTAACCATGGATAATCTTCATCGTTTATCAGGATGCTGGGGTCAGCCTTGACATTAAAGGGAGGAATTTCATGAAACTTTTCATAATCTTGAGACATGTCTGTCTTGTCCTCCACTCCCACGATGTCCCTTTTTCCTGAAAGAACTATGTGACGCTTTGGCTCATCGTATGATGTATTCGCTTCCTTATCTTTTCTCTTTCTCGGTCTGGTAGACATGTCCTTCACATAGATAACCTGTGCCACATCATTGGCTAGGACGAACGGTTCGTCAATGTACCCAAGATTTTTCAGATCCACTGTTGTCATTCCGCATCTATGGGTCTACCTGCACTACCCTCCCCGACAGATTGACCCATTTGCACTTAAACAAAGGGACCTTAAAATCGTGTCCGTAGTCAAGTTCCCATATGTCCACTATGTAACCATAATATGTGTCCTTTCCTCTCGGTTGTTGCATCAAAGCGACACCGCTGTTTTGGTTGGTGCTCTTTTGATCTTGGTCAATCGTAAAATGTATTCCCATTTATCTCAGATCCTTTCCAAATCAATACAGTCAAAGATGGTCCTCGACAACAAGTACAGCTCATCACAAACAGTGTTGTCACCTCCGATACGTGCTTCCAACCAACTGCTGAAAGTCATGATGTGTTCACATGTAATCCAATCGTCGTGACCGCTCCCGGTGTTTGGAGCGCAGATCGTTCTTGTGTTCATCGACATACGGGTCACCAAGGTAGAGTTCTCAGAGAACTGTAGTGTGCTTGAGACCAAGAATATCCGTCCCTGCATATAATTGAGTCCTTCCAAGCGCGTTTTTCCAAATCAGTCTCCCCTCATACCGCGATTTAGGGAGACCTATCTTCTTAAGGCCAGGAATGAAGTCAACACAAAACCCGATGACATCCTCTCGCTTGATGGCCCATGGAGATGCTTCCTTTCCGCCTAGCGCGTTACGGACATATTTCTTTAGGACTCCCATGAACCTCTCAAAGGGGTACATATTGTGTAGAAATACGGGCCCAGAATGACAATCTCGTCAACTAGATGAACTAGGACGCAAGGCCATGATATTGAAGAAGGATGGTGGGAACACCAGCTCAAACCGACAAGACATTGCACCACATCAGTCCTTAGCCTTGGTATGATTTCTGGATCGATCACCTTTCGAGAGATTGCATTGAGGAATGCACATAGCTTCACAATGGCTAATCGGACGCTTTTCCGTAGAAGCCCCTCAATGCAACCGGAAGCAGCTTGCGCCATAATCACGTGGCAGTCATGAGACTTTAGGTTCGGAACTTTTGTCCGCATATTTATTATTCCCTTTATATTCGACGAGAAGCCAGCCGGGACCTTCATATCGAGAAGGCATTCAAAGAAGATTTCTTTTTCTTCTTTCGAAGAGCGTAGCTGGCAGGACCTTCATACGCTTCGGAGGCATGCCCTCTTTTTTCGCAAGCGTTGCAGGTCCTCCCTGCCTCGTGTGTATCTTTTGTCTTCCCATACACGCCCAAGAAGCCTAGCAGGTTCACGCAAAGGTTCTTCGTCACGCATCACGTCGATCAAGAGCGGACCTCTAGGTCTTTCCAAAGAGGGTAGGTCCCAAAATATAGATTTCTTCTTCCACATGGGTGCGTGATTCTCAGCGCCATTCGAACAGCTAGTCCGCCGACCCTTTCCAAAGATTACGTAAATCATTGACCATAGCAAGTACGTGATCACCGGTACGCATGGCGGGCTTCTTCCGTGATCTGCCTCGCCTTTGAAATGCTTGCCTTTCTTTCGACATTGATGGTTGGTCGGAAGAAATCGACGATGGCCTGTGTACACATTCTTCCCGCAGCTTGCCGGTATATACTATCGGTGTCAAGTAAACAGTGCGTGCATGCGTGGTATCCCTTGTTTGTCTGTCCGAAGGTTACCGAGAGCGGGCCAATCGTTGATGGTCACGAACAGCAACGCCTTTAGGTTAAATTCTCCTGTTTGTGCTCATCCCACGACGTACACCGCTTCCATTCCACAGCTGTAAAAGTTCTTCAACTAATGGCCTTAGGTACACATCAATGTCGCTGCCGGGTTGCTTAGGGCCTTGGATGAGAACGGCATCATAATGAACTTCCGCTTCATGCACATCCAAGGAGGAAGGTTATAGATACATAGAGTCACGGGCCAGGTGCTGTGATTGCTGCTCGCTCCCGAAAGGATTAATGCCATCCGCGCTTAAAGCAAACCATACGTTCCTTGGGTCACGTGCAAACTCAGCCCAAGATTTCTCTTGATTTTTCTCCATCTGCGACCCGTCGCCGGTGCTCTCAACTTCCCGCCTTTCTTACGGTCCTCACTGTGCCATCGCATCAACTTGGCATGCTCTCCGCTTCGAACAGACGTTTCAACCGTGGTATTATAGGAGCATACCACATCACCTTCGCAGAACCTCTTCCGGGGCTCGCCACAACATCACTGTGGTCATCTCGTCCGATCTTATACCAGAATGCACCGCATACCGGCATGCGCTCAGATCCTTGTACGCACCGCGTAGAGGATGCAGTCATTAGGGCATGCATGTATCTTCTGCACCTCCAATCCTAGAGGGCATACGACCTTCTTTGCTGCGTATGTACTGTCGGGCAATTCGTTATCCTTGGAAGCTTCTTCTTCAATATTTTCAGAGCTTCTCAAATCCTTTGTCGTGCACAACATTCTATGCCTTCCATCGCAGCAATTCCAAAGACGGTACCGAGCTTTGTGTTGCCATCTTCGCAATTGGGGTACAACCCTTTTTGTGGTCCTCTAACATGCGATCGAACTTCAGCTTCTCCTTTTGACTTTCGTGATTGCGCCCTTGCATCGACAATGACCCGGCGGAGATCATCATCATCGGGCACATCGTCTGGTTCCTCTTGATCTTCAGCAGCTTCACCGCTGCAAGCATCATCGCACATCGTCTGGTTCCTCTTCATGTTCAAGAGCATCACCGTATTCAGGGGCACATAGTTGTCATCGTATTTCTTCTTCTTCGCCGCCTTCCATCATAACCCCTATTTCTCCGTGCCTCGTCCAAACATTATAGTGTGGCATGAAACCCTTGTAAAGCAGGTGGGTGTGGAGGATTTTCCGTCGAGTAAGACTTCAGATTCCACATATAGGGCATGGACAACACATAAAACCATTCTGCTTGTTTGCCTCAGCCACTTCGAGAAAATCATGCACGCCTTAATGTACTCGGAGGTGTGTCTTGAACCGTACATCCATTGCCGGTTCATCTCAAGGCATTATATATAATTATGTGTCAAAATCATTACGTAACATCATGAATAGATAATTAATGACCAAATTAATAGAAGTTCATCATCACATTAAAACCAAAGTACATACATAGTTCTCATCTAACAACATAAAGCTCGCAGAGCATCTAAATTAATTAAACCATACACTGAAACTATGTAAAACATTTCAATGCGAAACAAATGCGATCATAATCGCAACCAATGTAACAACTGATCCAACGGCATAATGATACCAAGCCTCGGTATGAATGGCATATTTTCTAATCTTTCTAATCTTCAAGCGCATTGCATCCATCTTGATCTTGTGATCATCGATGACATCCGCAACATGCAACTCCAATATCATCTTCTCCTCCTCAAATTTTCTAATTTTTTCCTTCAACAAATTGTTTTTTCTTCAACTAAATTTAACCTCTCGACAATAGGGTCGGTTGGAATTTCCGTTCAACAACCTCCTAGATAAATAAAATCTATGTCACGTTGGTCGGCATAATTGTCATAAACAATAAATGAACCACTAGTTATGAAAAGATAATATATATATACCACATCCGAATCATAAACAGGACGAGGGCCGACGGGGGCGGATACCAAAACCATCGCACTATATAAGATGCAATAATAAAAGTAAGAAAATTATACAAGTATCTATATAAACATACAAGTAAGAATTTTTTTCCTTTCAGAAAGAAGATAAGAACAAGAGGCTCACCACGGTGGTGCCGGCGACGAGATCGGCGCGGGCGATCGACGGCGGTGAAGACGGGGACGGGACGTGACGGACCGCTAAACCTAGACAAATATTAAGGAAAATGGAGCTTGGAGGTCGAGCTTGAGAGGAGAAAGCTTAAGTAGTGTGGCTCGGCATTCCATCGAACACCTCGTGTGCATAGGAGGTGAGCTAGAGCACCATTAAAGCTCTCCCTCGCCGGCCACGAAAAAACAGAGCATTGGGAGTGCTCGCTCATGGGCGAGGGTATATATAGGCAACTAATTGGTCCCGGTTGGTGACTTGAACGGGACTAAAGGGCCGCTTTGGTCCCGGTTCAAGCCACCAACCGGGACCAATGGTGGTGGGCCAGAGCGAGGCCCATTGGTCCCGGTTCGTCCCACCAACCGGACCAAAGGTCCCGGGACGAACAGGACTAATGGGGGACCAATGGCCCACGTGGCCCTTAGGAAGATTGCTGCCGTTTGCCTCTATTTGAGGGCTCACGAACAATTTTGAATAATAATTTTAGGTCCAATGTTTTTCATTGGTCCCATGAGTCCTCGTTGAGTTTTTGTGGATCGATTGAACCGACTAATGGGCTGGACCAAGGCCAAGATAATATTTCAAGAAGTCTCAAGGACCATTGGTTATCATCCCACCCTTTTCTACTAGTTGCTAAAAGGTTGATGTTGGACAAGGAAGACAACGAACGGGTTATGTTTTCTTATATCTGAAATAAAGTATATTGTCATGGATCATTCAAGATGCTGAGCTTGCCTTTCCCCCTCATGCTAGCCAAATTATTTGCACCAAGTAGAGATACTACTTGTGCTTCCAAATATCCCTTAAACCAGTATTGCCATGAGAGTCCACCATACCTACCTATGGATTGAGTAAGATCCTTCAAGTAAGTCGTCATCGGTGCATGAAATAAAAATTGCTCTCTAAATATGTATGATCTATTAGTGTGGAGAAAATAAGCTTTATACGATCTTGTGATGTGGAAGCAATAAAAGCGACGGACTGCATAATAAGTGTCCCTATCACAAGTGGCAATATAAAGTGACGTTCTTTCGCATTAAGATTTTGTGCATCCAACTATAAAAGCGCATGACAACCTCTGCTTCCCTCTGCAAAGGGCCTATCTTTTATTCTTGTCTTTTACCTTATGCAAGAGTCATGGTGATCTTCACCTTTCCTTTTTACATTTTATCCTTTGGCAAGCACATTGTGTTGGAAACATCTGATATATATATATATATATATATATATATATATATATATATATATATATATATATATATATATATATATATATATATATATATATATATATATATATATATATATATATATATCCAATTGGATGTAAGGCATCATGAACTATTATTGTTGACATTACCCTTGAGGTAAAAGGTTGGGAGGCGAATCTATAAGCCCCTATCTTTCGCTGTGTCTAATTAAAACTTTGAACCCATAAATATCGCGTGAGTGTTAGCAATTGTGAAAGACTAAATGATAGTTGAGTATGTGAATTTTGCTGAATCAAAGCTCTGACATAGACTCTTCTTGAAAATAAGATGAATTGTAGTTGTTTGATGACTAATAACACGGTTTGTTAGTTTTCAAGAAAGTTTATGATCTATACTTTAACATGTGAATAGTTTGTTACTTGATCATGAAAAGTTTTGAGCTACTGTTATGACATATGATGATGCTAGAAAAGGTGATTGAAATTATCATTGATCAAACTTGTGCACCTGCTAGCATTCACACTTCATAAATTATCTCTTTTATCATTTACCTGCTCGAGGACGAGCAGGAATTAAGCTTGGGGATGCTGATACGTCTCCAATGTATCTATAATTTATGAAGTATTCATGCTATTATATTATCTGTTTTGGATATTTATGGGCTTTACTAAACACTTTTATAATATTTTTGGGACTAACCTATTAACCGGAGGCCCAGCCCAAATTGTTATTTTCTTGCCTATTTCAGTGTTTCGAAGAAAAGGAATATCAAATGGAGTCCAAACGGAATCAAACCTTCGGGAGAGTTATTTTTGGAACGGAAGCAATCCAGGAGACTTGGAGTAGACGTAAGGGAAGATTCGAGGAAGCCACAAGGTAGGGAGGCGCGCCCTACCCCCCTGGGCGCGCCCCCCACCCTCGTGGGCCCCTCGTGGCTCTCCAGACCGACTTCTTTCGCCTATATATATCCATATACCCTAAAAACATTGGGGAACAGAATAGATCGGGAGTTCCGCTACCGCAAGCCTCTATAGCCACCAAAAACCAATCGGACCCTGTTCTGGCACCCTACCGGAGGGGGGGATCCATCACCGGTGGCCATCTTCATCATCCCGGCGCTCTCCATGATGAGGAGGGAGTAGTTCACCCTCGAGGCTGAGGGTATGTACCAGTAGCTATGTGTTTGATCTCTCTCTCTCTCTCTCGTGTTCTTGAGGTGGTACGATCTTTATGTATCGCGAGCTTTGCTATTATAGTTGGATCTTATGATGTTTCTCCCCCTCTACTCTCTTGTAATGGATTGAGTTTTCCCCTTTGAAGTTATCTTATCGGATTGAGTCTTTAAGGATTTGACAACACTTTATGTATGTCTTGCATGTGCTTATCTGTGGTGACAATGGGATATTCACGTGATCCACTTGATGTATGTTTTGGTGATCAACTTGCGGGTTCCACTCATGAACTTATGCATAGGGGTTGGCACACGTTTTTGTCTTGATTCTCCGGTAGAAACTTTGGGCCACTCTTTGAAGTACTTTGTGTTGGTTTGAATAGATGAATCTGAGATTGTGTGATGCATATCGTATAATCATACCCACGGATACTTGAGGTGACATTGGAGTATCTAGGTGACATTAGGGTTTTGGTTGATTTGTGTCTTAAGGTGTTATTCTAGTACGAACTATATGATATCAAACGGAAAGAATAGCTTCGTGTTATTTTACTACGGACTCTTGAATAGATCGATCAGAAAGGATAACTTTGAGGTGGTTTCGTACCCTACCATAATCTCTTTGTTTGGTCTCCTCTATTAGTGACTTTGGAGTGACTCTTTGTTGCATGTTGAGGGATAGTTATATGATCCAATTAAGTTATTATTGTTGAGAGAACTTGCACTAGTGAAAGTATGAACCCTAGGCCTTGTTTCCTAGCATTGCAATACTGTTTACGCTCACTTTTACCATTAGTTACCTTGCTGTTTTTATAATTTCAGATTACAAAAACCTATATCTACCATCCATATTGCACTTGTATCACTATCTCTTCGCCGAACTAGTGCACCTATATAATTTACCATTGTATTGGGTGTGTTGGGGACACAAGAGACTCTTTGTTATTTGGTTGTATGGTTTACTACAAAAAAAAAGACACATCCATGACATTTTGGGCCGAACAAATTTTTTTTTTGTCATACATATGACACTTCTATGACGATAATTGTGACAAAACCCGGTATCATCATAGATGTGGTGGGCTCCTACTTCTGTGACAAAAAATCATGACAGAAAATGGGATTTTCGTCTTGGGTGTGCCGGAGACGCAGCTGCATGACATTCTTTGGGCCGTCCATGATGGAAAAAATCATGGTAGAAGCGAGGGGGAGGAAAATTTCGGGGAGTTGCCGGTTACGGTGGGAGGTCGGGGGCCGAGCGATGCGCTGCGTTCTCAGACGTCTGCAGCGTGTGTGCGGCGTTAGCTCTAATCGAACCCGAAGCGAGGCATTGGGCTCTAATCGAACCCGAAGCGGTTGCACTGCGCAGCTACGTTCTATGAACCCGAAGCGATCGATCGATGGCTGTTAACTGAACCCGATGGAGCGCTTCCTTCGCTGCTGCTGCTAACTGAGGCCGATCGATTGGATGAACGGTGAGCGTTGCGGGGGGGGGGGGTGGATGAACAGTGAGAGGTGGCGTTGCCTTTGGATGAACAGGACCCCGTGGTGTGGAGGTCTGGATGAACAATAGACGGTGGAGGGGTGGCCGTGGAGGGGTGGTTGAACAAGACCCCGTGGTGTGGAGGGTTGGATGAACAACAGACGGTGGAGGGGTGCCCGTGGAGGGGTGGTTGAACAGTAGCCACTGGAGTAGCGCGCGGTGGAGGCTGGATGAAATGGAGCCCGTGGAGGCTGGAGGAGGTCGACGGTAGCCCGTGGAGGCTGGAGGAGGTCGACGGTGGAGATGAACAGTATCCCGTGGAGTCCCATTTTGCGGTACGCCACACCCCTCGCGATGAACAGGACCCCCGTTTCGACCATGGCGATCCAACACAAGTCCGTTTCATCCGTTTTGCGGTACACCACACCCCTCCCGATCAACAGGACCCCCATTTCGACCGTAGGAGGTCTGTTTCCTCCGTTTTGCGGTACACCACACCCCTCCCGATCAACAGACCCCGTTTCGACCGTAGGAGGTCCGCTTCTCCGCTTTTGCAAGACGCGGACACCTCCCGATGAACAGGATCCTGTTTCGAACGTGGCCGGTCGAACACAAGGCCGTTTCCTCCATTGTGCAGTATGCCAGGCCTCGTTACCATCGCCTGTTCCGTCCAAGCCCTACCGATGAACATGACAACACATTCCGTTCCGACCCAGCCGGTTTGGCTCCCCATGAACACGACGACGACGCTGTTTCTCCTTTCCGACCTAGCCATGTACACGATCCCTCGCCTTACGTATGCGCGAGTAGGCGTTCGAGACCCCGCCCATATGTACACATACGTGGCCGTATTTTCTTTCTTGCACCCTGGCCGCTGTACGTACGTGTACATGCTACGTGCGCGCCTCTACAACGACTAGTATGTACGTACATGTTCGCGACCAGAATGAAAACGTTACGTACACTTCGACTAGGTGGGTCCCGACTGTCAGGCACTTCCTTGCCTGTGAAGATGTAGCTGGTGGGTACCAGCAGCCAGGGGGCAAATAGTTTTGGTTTTTTTTTGCCCGGACGCACTTCCTTGCGTGCGAAGATGTAGCTGGTGGGTCCCAGCAGTGGGGCTTAATTGTTTTTTTTGGACGCACTTCCTTGCGTGCGAAGATGTAGCTGGTGGGTCCTAGCGCATGTGGGAAACGTTTTTTTGAATACGGTGGCCCGTCCGGTGGGTCCCCGCTGTCGTGGAGGAATAATTATTTTGCGCGTAATAAGGAGGCACTTCCCTTTGCTGCCGTGGACCCACTGTCGACCTCTCCACGACAGATCCATGTCCGATGGAAGCCATTCCTTGACCACCTTGACCATGCCGCGCCGAGAGCACTGTGGTGGTGGACGACAACGAGGCCTAGGAAGGGAAGACACGAGCCGGGAAGACGCGGTGGATGCCCACGCAGAGAGGAGTATGAGGGTTCACTCGTTCGGCTGCGGTGTGAGGCTGCCGTAACCGCAGAATAACAGGGGGTGTGGGTGCGTAGAGGGATGGCCTGGCCAGCGGTGGGAGTAGTAGGGGGCGGTGAAGCCTCCACGGCATCACAGCCGGCCACGGGCGGCAGGAGGAAGCGGCACGACCCAAGGCCGCTTTAGGCGGCCGGAGCAAGAAGACCAGAGGTTGAAGAAGCACTCACGACCGCTGGATGGACATCGACACGACCACCGGAGCTAGAATCGTTCATATATTGACTAAAGTTGACAAAGGCCTCCGACCCAGTCAACTTAGTAGGCCCACAAGTCAGCCTCCCACCAAGGTTGGTCCCAGCTAGCAGGGGGTATTCATTTTTTTTGTGCGTAATAAGGAGGCACTTCCGGTGGGTCCAAGCTGACAGCGGGGGGGACGCTTTTTCGCGAAATACGGTGGCCCAACCTGTGGGTCCCAGCAGTCAGGGGGAAACGTTTTTTTCACGAAATACTGGTGACCCGTCCAGTGGGTCCCAGCTGTCAGGTGGAGGAATAATTATTTTCCACGTAATAAGGAGGCACTTCCTTGCAGCTGCCGTGGACCCAGCTATCAGCCTCTCCACATACAGTACTCTTCCGATGGAAGTCGGTCGTTGACCACATTGACCACGCCGCGCCGAGAGCACCACGGCAGTGGACGATGGCGAGGCCTAGGAAGGGGACCACGCGGAGCCGGGGAAGACGCGGCAGTGGAAGCCCGCGCGGAGAGGAGTACGAGGGTTCACCGGTTCGGCTGCGGTGTGAGGCTGCCGTCACCGCAGAATAACAGGGGGTGTGGGTGAGTAGAGGATGCCCCGCCAGCGGTTGGAGTAGTAGGGGCGCCGAGGCTGCAGGTAGCACAGCCGCCACGGAGGCGGAGAGGCGGTCCCCGCGCTGCTTACGGCTGGAGCAAGAAGATCAGAGATTGAACAAACACGACGGCCGTTGGATTGACATCCAACGGTTATGTCTGCTACAATCGTTTGTTGGCGTAGTATATAACAACGAAAAAAATCTTGCATATGCGTCAACTAAACAGGCCCACAAGTCAGACCACTCCCTCTTTTTTTAATAATTTATATATAGCTCATGGCAACTTCTTATGCAATTTATTGCAGTCGTTTTTTTTGGTTGGCGAGGGCCAATTTAGCATATTTCCATGGGTTCCAAACTATTTTTAATAATTTAAATGTCGAGCCAGATTTAAAGTACTTTGAAGATATATTTGAATTAGGTTAATGCCAAGTGAAATAGGAATCTGAAAATGTGAAAAAAATCAGAAATTATAAAGTAATTGCCAATTTGTCATCTGTTTTTTATTTACAACCCATTTCATATTACTTTCAAGATTTGCAGGCGTCTTGAAAGAGTTGCAGCCATTAGGGCGTACAAAAATAAGTAGGCCTGGATTGGGTATTCTTCAGAAAAAATAAACTGGGCTCATTTTCACAAAGAAAAAATAGCTGGGCTGGTCACATGGTGAACATAAAATATAAGCATGGGCTAGACGGGCCACAACCCAGTTCAAACCCTGCTCCGTCTCAACAATACCAAACAAAAAAAATATGGCTCGAGTAGCTACGGCCCAGGTGTCAGTCGATCTTGTGTTGTTCTCTTGTCTATTGACTATATACGCTCACAATGTCGTGGGTCCCAGATGTCAGGAAAACACTAGGAGGAAGAATTTTATTTTTCCATACGCTGACGTGGTGGCCCCTACTATCATCCTATCCACGTACTTCTGCCGATTCCTGTTGTTTGTTGACCATGTTGACAACGCGAGAGGGTGGCGCCGGGGCGAGCGCACCAAAGCACGCGGAGGACGTCGGTGTTAACGATTTAGGAGACGATGGGGCGGTGATGCGTGCGCTGAGGCGCAGCCAGCCGTGGGAGGCGGAAGCAGGCGGCCCCGCCGGCGCTAGTTTGGTTTTGGCGGCTGGAGGAAGACAGGACTGAAGAAACACGACAGATTGTAAAAGCAGCAGGAGTACTTAACAACCTTAATCGAAACCAGCAGGGCACTTAACAACCAAAGTCGAAAGCAGTATGAGTACTTATACTGAGTTCAACTGCATAAAGCACGCCTCGAGCAAAGTGCTACTTTGCCTACTGCTAACCAAGGGTGAGGCCGCCAAGGCCCAAAGCCACCTCACAGATCCACAACCTTCTCGAAAGCGGCTTCATCTCGCAACATGGTCAATAAAGAGGATATTCGCTTTAGAGCCATGGAAAAGCATGAACATAATCTTTCGTCCTATTCTCCAAGATGGTGGCCTTCATTATCCGAGACCACCCACTAATAAGTATCTTTTCACCTCCAAGGGGAATTGAGTAGGTCGACATAAACATCATGTTGTGACCAAGCGCAAGTCTGACCCGACCATGGTCAGCATCCGATAGGAACAATAGAACTCTCGGCAGTTCCTATTTCCGTAAGATCACACACTGTAAAACTGTATAAGCAATAGTTTATGAACAACATATATAATAGAAAACAACTCGTACCATAAGTTTCTCGACACAGTTGGACCTGTTCAACGAGTGCAGCAGTGGCACACATATCCCACATGGACTTCCACCATTGAAACGCCCCACAAGGACCTCAAGACGATCAATAAAGTGTAGGAACTTGTGGATGTCGATCCAGTCTACTTCAGTGCCATTAGTAACAGCCGAGTTATTACAGAGTAACAAACAAGCAGACTGCTGAACTCTTAAAAAACCTACACGTGCCACCAATTATAAGAAAATATTAGTTAGAAGTAGCATCTTCGTGAGAGATTCGTTGCTACTTCTAAAGTTAAATTGTGATTAGTTAGACAGAATAGGTGGATTAAGAAGTAATCGAGGCAACTAGCAAGAACCAGATACAAAACTAACATGGATGAACAATTGGAACGACGTCAGGGTGGAAGATCGCAGTGAAGATGAGAGCATGTTCTGCTATTTCCATCAACATTCGTATGCCAACTTTCAGTCCGTAACACTTGAGAAAGTTTATCCAAGTTCGGCCATAAAAAAAGCAGCGATCTTCTTGGCTCATGAATCCAACTCGGAAGTAATATCCATGTCTTGTCTTCACTGTGACCATTAAACTAGTGTATTCAGTTATGGCAAGGCGGAGCATCTTGAGTACATGTGTTCTAGCAGAGCAAATAATACACTGCAGGAAAAATAATATGACAACACAGATGTTCAAAAACCCCACCCTCCCGGATAGAGAAGAGGATTCTAGGAACATACTGTATGCTGTTTCAAAATGTTGTGGTAGGATGAGAAGGAACAAGTGTGGCGTCTACCGAGGGTAGAAATCTGTAGGGTACTCAGACTTTGGGCAATCGCAACTGAAACACACTAGATTCAAGACAAAGAAAATGCATCAACGGTGGCGGCTGCCATCCTAGGATTACCTGCGACCAAGGGACTTGGATTTATCGGGGATGGATGAAGAATTCTTACCTAGTTCTCCATGAGAAAACCCAATGCAATCGCCGGCGGGGTTTTCTCGAACAAGCGACGAGAGAGAAGGGATTCAGGCCCGGTGAAATATTGCCGCTTCGTCCGTCTCAGCATCGCTAAAGCTGGAAAGGGGTTGTGATTTGACGGCTCATTGGGCATTATCTGCGCGCCACGACCGGGTGTGTCTACCGTGAAGTTGTGCACTCTAATTTGTGCATATGGCACGTGGACCCCGTTGCCGGTTGCCCCACATATCAGCGAAAGGAAGTAGAAAGACAGGAGTAACTAGTTATACATAAATATATTTTTTGACAGAGAGATACTCCCTCTGTAAAGAAATATAAAAATCTTTCATATCACAGGCTCACCTTGCCGAGAAATATACTCCCTCTGCAACGCACGGGCATTATGGGGGTTCAGCTTTTTTTTATGGGGGTTCAGCTGAGAATATATGTAACACCCCGAGACCGACGCTCCAGACGGCTTCCATGTTTTTCGTCGTTGTCATGTGTTTTGTTTGTTTGTTGCATCTCGTCATGGCATCATCTGCACTGCATCGGCACTTGTTGCCGTCATTGTTTTTAAAACTCGTAGCCGTTCGTAGTTGCCCTTTCTCTCTTTGCCTCTGTTGTCACTTTGTCAAGCCCTTGTCCTCGTTGACCTCTCTCAGACCCCTCGTGTGCGTGTCCGAAACTTACCCGAACCCGAACCGGTCTGTCGTTACCGATGGATCCGAATCATCCCCAAACGTCTATAAAACATCTCCGTTTTCTTATTTGGACTCCCTAACCTATTTATTCTCGGCCGTTTGATTTCGATCGGAGGGACTAAATACCCCTAACCTTAACCACTTGCTATATATATAGGTCCAACCCTAGAATCTAGGGGCTTGTCCCATCCATTCCCCCGCCGCCACCCACTCCCTCGGGATCCTTCCCTGACCAGCCTCCATCTTCCTAGGGATCCATCCCGATCCAAAAATCCACCGGGCCAACCACCTCCTCCTCTCGATCCATGGCCACCTCCTCCTCGGCTCCATCCCCACTGCCTGCGCCTCCCTCCCGAGCTCCTCCCGAAGGCCAGCAACGAGCGTGCCGCCCCTTCGGGTCGACCTTCACGCCCTACCTTCTCCTAGAGCCCCTCCCGCACTCTCCTCCTGCAGCTCGCCTCGCTGGAGTTTGGCGCCACCGGAGCACCACCACCAGGCCACCCCGGCCAGTCTTCGGCCACCTGCAGGCCAACCCCATCACCGCTCCTTCCCTGCTCCTCTTTCTTCCTTCTCCTCCCAACCTTACCTCGTTTTCCCCCTGTCTGTTTTCTCCATGGACAGGGAGCGCCAGGGCATCCGCTTCAAGCTTCCACGCCGCCCGGAGCTCCTCGACGCCGGCCAGATCCGACGCCCTGGAGACCCGCGTCCCCGCAGACCTCCCTCCTACGCTTCGGCGTTGCCCGCTTGATCGCCGGCTTGACCCCTCGTCGCCACTGCTTATTTGAAGCTCGTCATCGGTGAGCACCCAGCGATGCTGCCCTCCTCCTCTCGCTTTCTTCTCTCCCGTCCTCTACCTTTCCCCGTCGCTCTCCAAGCTTTCTGAACATCCTGTCTTTTCTTCAGTTAACAGCAGCCTGCCTCGACTCCTCGTTCATGGATCCCTTTCGCCCTCGCTCCGTTCCCGCGGGTTCCGGCGTGATCCGGCCGGAAAGGGCCCTCGCCGGCCTTCCCTGCATCGCCTCTGCCTCGAACGCCTGCGTTGACCGCGTCCCTGCACCGTCGCTGCCTTCTGTCGAGCACGAGCTCGATCCCCGCCTCAAGATCGAAGGAACAGGTAGCGTTGACCGCTGGGCGGCCTCGCCTCGGCCTGCATCCGCCCCCCGACCTCACCTCACCTCCGAATCGGGCCAAGGCCCATGGTGAGCCTCCAGCGCCCCTGCTCCTGTTGGCCCAGCCTGTTTCAGCCCGATCATGTTTTTTTCTCGTTCTGCGAATTTGTACAATTATCCAGAGTATTACAGATTTGCAGAAAACCCCTCCATGTTCATGCATTAATAATTCACAAACCGTGCATCGGATTAAAATGATTTATATATGAAAAATGCTTAGTTTTTCATCTAGTTTCATAATCTTCTGTTTTCATCCATTTTTAAAATGTTTAAAATGTTGTTTGTTTAAATTTGCTTAAATGTCATGCTAAAATGATTTATTTCATAACTAAATAACCGTAACTCTGAATTTAATAAACTTTATATGTAAATGAGGTGGAAAAATGCCTAGTTTAACATGGTGGACTTTATTTTCCTGTTTAACAACATTAAAATATGGTTTAGGGCAGAACAGTAGCAAATTCGAAATATGCATATGAGGATTCTCCGAAATTGTTGTTTGTTGTTCCGGCCTCATTTAAATTTGCCTAAATAGTTAGTTTACTTATGCCTCACCTCTTGCCATGTTTAACAACATTTAATATTGTTGAGTAGCTTATAACGAGATCAAACTAAATAATTGCATGTGGTGTTTCGTCGATATGCAACTCGTTGCATATTGAGTTCCACTTAACTTGTAGCATTGTTTGTTGCACTTTCCCATGCCATGCCTCATTAAACCGGACATGCATCATACTTGGTTGTGCATCATGCCATGGTTATGTGATGGTTGTTTACTATGTTGTTTGCTTCTTTCCGGTTTGCTTCTCTCGTTAGCTTCGGTTTCATTCCAGAGTTGTGAGGATTCGTTCGACTATTCCCGGTTGTCTTCTTCAAGGACTCGTTCTTCTTCCTAGCGGGATTTCAGGCAAGATGACCGTCACCTTGGATCTCATTACTATCATTGATATTCTAGTTGCTTCGTTCTATCGCTATGCTGCGTTACCTACCACTTGCTGCTCAAGCCTCCCAAATTGCATGATAGCCCCTAACCTTTGTCACCCTTCCTAGCAAACCGTTGCTTGGCTATGTTACCGCTTTTGCTCAGCCCCTCTTATAGCGTTCTAACTGCAGGTGAAGATAAATATTGCTCCATGTTGGATTATGTTTATGTTGGGATATCACAATATCTCTTATATTTATTAATGCATCTATATACTTCGTAAAGGGTGGAAGGCTCGGCCTTATGCCTGGTGTTTTGTTCCACTCTGGCCGCCCTTGTTTCCATCATATCGGTATTATGTTCCCGGATTTTGCGTCCCTAACGCGGTTGGGTGATTTATGGGACCCCCTTGACAGTTCGCTTTGAATAAAACTCCTCCAGCAAGACCCAACCTTGGTTTTACCATTTGCCTCACCACCACCTACTTTTCCCTTGGGAGTCGCTCTCTCGAGGGTCATCTTTATTTAGCCCCCCTGGGCCAATGCTTCTCTAAGTGTTGGTCTGAACTAGAGTCCTTTGCAGCGCCACCTCGGGGAAACTTGAGGGCTGGTTTTAGTTGTACGGAGTGCTCATCCGGTGTTGCCCTGAGAACGAGATATGTGCAGCTCCTATCGGGATGTCGGCGCATCGGGCAGTCTTGCTGGTCTTGTTTTAACATTGTCGAAATGTCTTGTAAACCAGGATTCTGAGACTGATCGGGTCTTCCCGGGAGAAGGAATATCCTTCGTTGATCGTGAGAGCTTATCATGGGATAAGTTGGGACACCCCTGTAGGGTTTAAACTTTCGAGAGCCGTGCCCGCGGTTATGTGGCAGATGGGAATTTGTTAATATCCGGTTGTAGTAAACTTGAAGTAAAATCTTCTAAAATACACCAACCGTGTGCGTAACCGTGATGGTCTCTTTTCGGGGTTGTTTGAGAAGAGAGCATGATTTTTTGGGTTATGTTTGACGTAAGTAGGTGTTCATGATCACTTCTTGATTATTACTAGTTGACGACCGCTTGCTTCGCTTCTCTCCTCGCTCCTATTTGCGTAAGTTAGCCACCATACATGCTTAGTCGCTGCTGCAACCTCATCACTTTACCCCTTCCTTTCACATTAAGCTTTGCTAGTCTTGATACCCATGGTAATGGGATTGCTGAGTCCTCGTGGCTCACAGATTACTACACCAACAGTTGCAGGTATAGTTATGCGATGATCATGACGTGAGAGCGATGTTTACTTGTTTTGGAGTTCTTCTTCGCTTCTTCGATCGGGGATAGGTTCGGTGCGGCACTGGGATAGCAGGGTGGATATTGTTTGAGTTTCTGTATATGCTTCATCCGTAGTCGGATGTTGTTCTCATGTATGATGTTGATGTATTCTTGTGGCATTTGTGCCTTTTGTATGTATCCCCATCTATTATGTAATGTTGATGTAATGATATCCACCTTGCAAAAGCGTATCAATATGCGGTTCTATCCTTGGTGGGACCTTCGAGTCTCTTTAGGATAGTATCACATATTGGGCGTGACAAGTTAGTATCAGAGCCTCGACCGACCATAGGAGCCCCCTTGATTGTTGGCCGTTGTTGAGTCTAGAAGAAACTATTTTGAGTCTTAGGATTATATATATCGGAGAGTAGGATTATTTTTACTCCTCAGTCCCTTCGTCGCCCTGGTGAGGCCTCCTGACGTAGATGTTTTGTCTTTCCTCTCCTCAAATTTCACGATTTTTTTAGGATCACACGGGTATCTTGGGATCGTTCTGATATTCTTGTGACGAGAACATTGTTCTTGGTGCCTCCTGACATTTAGCGGTTGTGGCAGTGTCTCGGGGAGTTGAGCTCCGAGGTGTTGTCGTCACAATTTTATCATTGCAGTTCTGGAATACCTGAGTTTTTCCGACATCGAAAATCTCTTTTATGAAGTTATTGGTGAGATAACCTCGACGCCACCCAGTACTGGTGAGTTCGGGAGTATTGCCATAGCTCGTATAACGGATGCTTTTCGAAGGTTGAGGTACACGATTTCCTGAGTTTTCTTGGTTATGTGTTGACGGATGGATACAGCTGGATCTAAGTATTGTTAGTTTGGGTGATATATTTTGTGTCCCTTGTATCCCCAACACCAGATTGCATAACCACAAAGTTTCGGGAGTTTATAGGTGGGAATTCAAGTAGCTCCTAGAATATCTTTCCGACAGATGCATGATATGAGATTGGGTAAATCTCTATCATATGTATTTGTTCTGGCTTATTCTGCAAGCCAAATCCTTTGTTTTGTTTTATTTGTGGTATTCGAGTTTCTTCGAAGTCAAATGTTGAATCCATACATTTCCTAAATGGTGTTCTCATATTGCTATGTGAATACTAATCCTTCTTGATCATCGAGGTCGTCATGTTAATTCTTTTCCCAACTGGCGTGCTTCTTTTCAAAGGGATCCGATCATTTCAACATTTGCGAGATCAATTCTAAGTTTTCTCAACGGTGTTTGTTTCATCTGTCCCAAGTTGTCTTTGTTTTCCCGCCCTCCCACCCTTTTCTGCAAGGACTTATATATTTTAATCAAGTGTCCATTTATTCATGTGAAGTCTCTTCACTCTTTTCAGTCAATGTTCTGATCTAGTGATCCCTCATGAAGATGCTCAACAGCTCCAAGTTCATCATTCTTCATTCTCGTATTCTTTTCCGGTGGATTTAACTCAAGCTTGCAGTGTTCATCATATCCCTTTCCTTGTTGTAAATGCTTTCTCTTGCTGATGCACCTCTTAATCATTCACTTCTCGCTATTCATTTGTTCTGGAGTGTTGAAGATATCTCAGAAGGCTCGTCTTTTCATTCCAGATCCGTTCAAGTTATTTTGAGGTTGTTATCTCATTCAAGCCATTTAATTCTACCGGTGCAATCTTTATTTCAAGCAATCCTTCAACGATGTTTCTTTCGAGTGGGCCCTAACCCACATGTCTTTTCCAAGGATCTTACCTGACTCTTCTAATTTTCCTGGAACTATTCTCAAATTCATTTCAAAGTTTGACATAAGAATGAATTTCATCGGTCATATAGCTTTGTCCAAGATCTTCCAAATTCTTTTCATCGTTGGTTCAACCTTTCTAATTTTCATCCCGGAATATTCTCAACAATTCATGGTGATGTTTCTCATCGTCATTCTCAACATTTGAAGACCAAAGAAGAGTTTCTCTTAAATCTTTCTCCATTCTCTTCAAGATTCAGGGTTCTAGCTTGATGCCATCCTCTCATAATTGTTTTCGATTGTGGGAATTCTTTTCACCCATCCGGAGCATTTCATGAGTTGTTTCCATTTCTTTCCTCCGAAGGCCATCATGTCATAATTCTTCATTCTCAGCGTGTAGCTACCGTTCTCCAAATTTTATCGGTGAATCGTTCAAATATCCTCTAATCAGTTCATGATCTCTTCGTTCTCAGGGATCTAAATCCTCGCAAGTATCTTCATTCGTTTTCCAATTCTTCCCGGTGAATTGTGCCTTTGCTATGTTCATTTTCAATTCTTATGGTGGTTCGTTCAAGATTTCACTTCCTTCGTTATCATATTAATTCATTCGTTGTTTCCAAATTCCACCGGTGGTTCCATCAATACCTTCTCAAGTTTGCACTATATCTCTTTTCAATTCCTAAAGAAGAATAAGTAGTATGCCAAATGCGTTGCTTGTCGTCAATTTAAATTGGTGAAGGATACGCATAACGTAATTCTTATTATTGTTTCATCCAAGTGATCTAGTTTCTTCTTTCCAGAGTTGTTCATCATGTCATTTTTCTCGGTTCGAGATGTTTCATCTTTTCTTTTCCGGAGTTCCAAGTTTTCTGCATTATCTCGTCGTGAAGCTTCACCTTGTGTTTTCAAGTTCTCTTTCTTTTTATCATCCTTTTATTACCGGAGTTCTTCATGGAGGCTCTACATGATGGTTTATCAAGGATACTTTTCATTCTTCAATTGTTCTTCAAGATTTCTCTTGAAGTTAAGACTTGCCAAGCTATACACTAAAATAAACATGGTGTTCAACACACGTTTTGTTTTGAGGAGCTCAAGTATTCTTATTCTTGCATTCCGAAGTGAAATTCTTTCTACCTTATCTCTTGAGATGGTGTTATGTCACTCTTGGCAATTTCTCCTCGTGTTTCATGATTCACAGGTTGTCAGGAATGAGATATTTAAAACCATCATTTTCTTTTCAATCATGAGTTGTTTCAATCCATCAATCCCTTTGTTGGAGTTATCTTGGGTCATATTTCACCTAAAGCCTTCCCTAAGGAATGCTGCTATTTGTGGTGCGTACCTATGATCCAATTTTCTCCTTCTCATCTCGGTGAAGAAGTTTTTCATCTTTTTGGTGCTCTCAATCAAATCAATGGTTTCCATTAGTGGCCGGTTGTCACCTCATTGTCTCGAGATGTTTTCCATAAGCCCACTACAAGCTTGTGCTTCTCGTTGTTGATTTTCCAACAACTCCGTTCAATTCTTCTTTGCAAGGATGCTATTTCAAATTCAATTATGGTAGGAGATGTTGGTTTCATTGTTCGTTCTCACTAGTAGAAAAGGGGCCTATTGACCCGGTTGGTGAGGGCCTTTAGCCCTGGTTCATGAACTGGGACTAAAGGGTCGGTACTAATACTCAGCCCTTTAGTCCCGGTTCAATCTGAACTGGATCGATGGGCCTCCACTGGCTCTGCTGAGCCTGTGCAGAGGGTTTTGGTCCCGGTTGGTAGCACCAACCGGGACCAATAGTCATCCACGCCACAGCATTTCGTGGCTGGGTTTTTGTTTTTATTTTGAAAGGGGGGGTTTGGGGTTTTGGGGGTTAATTTAGGTGTTTCATATATTGTGTTAGCTAGCTAATTAATAGAGAGAAGTGTCCTCTCTTTGTCCATGCTTGGTCGACGCTACATACTATACATACAAGATAGAGATGACTAGCTAGACACGCTAGCTAGCTAGTAAGCAAATGAAGGAAAGAAGATCGTCATGAACATATATGCATACAGAGGGAAGTGATATCGACCACCTCTCCTTCTCCGAGAGATTGGTTGAACAACAAGTTCTCGTATATCTATCCGACACTACCGGCTACATATATACAATAATTATCTTTTACAAAAATAATCTCCTAACATACGGACGCGTGGTCCACATAGTATTCTCCGTCTTCAGCGATCACGTGGTCAAGAAAGAATGCCGCCAATTCCTCTTGAATTGCCCGCATGCGATCTAGTGCTAGTAGTTCATCCTGCATCCGAAACATCTAATTTCAAGAAGGGGGTCAATACATATATATATGAATGAATGAAACTCAACACAAATGATGGTAATAAAATAAAATTGTGAATATTGTTATTTACGCACTTCATAATGTTTGTCAGAGTAGCCCCACTCACAGGTCGTGTGGCGGACGGACTCGCAAACGTAGTATCCACAGAAATCATTCCCTTGTTCCTGCCACAACCACTTTACAAGAAATAGAGGTCAATCAAACTGATAATTAGCAAGCATGTTAAATGGTATTGATGAAACTAGCGCTTGAATCACTAGGAGATGCGTGGAATATGCTACTATAGTACTTACTTTCGGGTGTCTAAATTGCAGCTTCTTCGGAAGTCCCGGAGCTTTTTTGGTGAATTTTCTCCAAACCCTGCCATACAAAGAAAACAATTACTTGATATCAGAAATGAACAAAGTTGTTGATATGGTGGATAACGATCGATTTAACTTACTTCTCGAGCATTTCAGTCATGTCCGCATACTCCTTGGGATCTTTTCCTCTCGAGTCTAAGACAGTTACTACTCCCTGCTCAAGCTTAATCTCTAGGAGAATATAGTGGTAGCTGCGCGCGCATGCATAACTCATCAATATTACATTACTATAACCTGGACTAATAAGGGAAACCGAATATGCCACAAGACAGTAACACTCACTTGAAGTTGTAAGGAAATAGTATCATATCCTTGTGTTCATTTATTACGAACGATTGTAGCAAGTTGGCCTCGTATTTCGGCATGAAATTCAACCTCGATTGCATCTATGAGATATGTGTTAATGAACCCAATGGAACACACTTGTCTTTTCTTCAATTCGCGATCTTCAATCTGCATAATATAGTGAGGATAATTATAAATACATGCAATGAAAGAGCTGAGTTATATAGAGAGACTTAATGATGAAGTAGTACTACTTACAGATGTAGCAGGTGACCATTGCTTTATCAAGGGCCAATTGATTGAAAAACTGATAGAACTCCTCAAATGGAATAAGCATCAGTTCAATTCCAACGAGGTCATGCTCCTTTTTAACTCTCACATACAAAGTACACCTCCCCTCAGACTCTCTGCAGGTTTTCATGTACCAATCATGCAATCTTCGCATCATCGTTGATAGAGAGCTTTCATCTTTGATGAGAGGCTTCCCGTACTCGTATCTTTGTATCTGCACCTCCAAAAAATCATAATGTACATCGTCGGGCTGGTAATCTTCAGGATTGCCATAACCGGGCACCATCCTCGGATCGAAGATGTCGCTAGCAGGCACCTTGAGCGGGGGGCACGATTGCTTCTCTTGTTCGCCGAGCTGGGCAATTTGTTTCCCAGCTCGTCGTTCTTTCATTCTTTGATCACTTTTAGTACTTCCCGACCTCTCTGATTTGGCAAATGCCTTTCCAATAATGCGCTCATAGTTGCCTTTCGGCGGAGACTTGGGTGGTTTTGTCAGGGCAGCCAGAGTGCGCTTCGCTTTCACCGGATCTACCTTCTCCTCCGGAGGTGGATGTCTCTTTGCTTTCAACCCTTCAAACCAATCATGCACTTCGGTCTGCGTGATCTTGGCGTTTTCCTCGTCGGTCCTCTCAGACGGTAACTTCTCGGATTCTTCAGAGAAGGACCGAATCAGATCTCCTCCCGCCTTTGGCTGTATTGCTAGACGCCAAAGAGAAAGGACGGAGCGGATGTCTTCTTTCCTTGCTTACAAGGCGGAGGAGAAGGACTACGACGCCACCGAGCAGCAAAGCGGCGGGTCTCTTCCGCCTTTGCCGACGAGGCGGAGAAGGAGGAGGCTAGCTGCTCGGGCGCGCCGTGCAAAGCGGAGAAGGAGGCGGAGTGCAGCCACGCTACTGGAGAAGGAGCTGGCCGAGTGCCCTGATCGCCACTCACCGGAGGAGGAGGCGGTGGAGGAGGCGGAGTGCCCTGACTCGCCGGGAGGAGGAGGAGGAGGCGGAGGCGCCCAGATTCGGAAGGTTGATGAGATCCTTCCGCCATAGGCATGGAGTCTTGAGAGAGAACCCAGCCGATACTCCCTTCACCGGTAGGGTGGTCAAGCCGGAGGTCCTCAAATCCCTCCGTTATTTCATCCACCATCACCTTAGCATATCCTTCTGGAATCGGCCGGCAGCGAAAAGTTGAGTCGGGTTTAGTAGGATAAACAGAGCCAACAGCTGCCTTGACCTTCAAATTGCTCCATTGCGCCATAAGGTGGAAATTTTGAGACTCCGTGATAGCATCCACGGATAGCTGGCAGGAGCCGCCAAGGCATGCTCCGGCTGAAGCAGCTCGGTGGAAGCCACGCTGCTTCTCCGCCGAGATGGCGGGGTAGCTTCGAGGGAAGCTTGGCAGGTCGCTTGCTGCGATCTGCCGCTTGTCGTTCTTCTTCTCGCTCCTCTAGCCCCATTACCCTTTCGTGCAGCGCGCGATTTGGCTCTCGCTCAGTTTCTTCCTCCTCTCATGGGTTTTGTAACCCCTGCGTCCAGAAATCCAGCCTTCCACGAAAGGGAGCTGGCGTGCCTCGTGTCCGCCTGTGGTGCTCAGGATTCCCGAGGGCCATTGTGAGCTCGTCTTCTCCTGTCTCGAACAAACTTCCTTGTTGCGCTGCTTCGATATATTGCTTTAGCCTCTTGGTGGTATGTCCAATTTCTCGTCTGTCCAAATGCACTTCCACGACAGGGTCCAAGGTTCCGCCAGCCTCAAGAACCAAGTCCGCAACGGTCCGCGATTCATTGTCTCGGTTCGATCCCTTTATCAAGCAAATCATTCTCAGCCTTGGCCCACTTAGGCGGGCTATGAGGTGGCCACCGACCCCATGCGATGGTGAAGCTTCTTCTACGCAGCATTTTGCTTGTTTGTCGCCGACATGTTTTTACTCTTTTCCGATGTCCCTTGGGCCACAAATGCGGGCCACCATCTCTCGATCTTCTCATATTTTCCCTTGAATTCTGGTGTCTCTTTTTTATCGACAAACTTATTCAGGTCTTTCTTCCAATGCCTGAATAGGTCTGCCATCTTCTTAAGAGCAAAAGACTTGATTAATGGCTCTATAACTGGCTTCTACGGATCATCCTCTGGCGGTAGGGTGAAATTTGACTTCAGCTCAGTCCAAAGATCATTTTTCTGTAGATCATTGACATAAGACACCTCATGCTCTTCGTTCTTAGGCTTATACCATTGCTGGATGCTGATCGGGATCTTGTCCCTAACCAGAACCCCACACTGAGCAACAAATACCTTCTTTGTCCGGATGGGTTCAATCGGTTGGCCGTCGCGCGCGATTTCTATGATCTCAAACTTTTCATCCGAGCTCAACTTTTCTTCGGCCTCGCCTCCTACCGAAGTTGTGCTCGATCCGAGGGCTAGAAAAAGGAAGAAAGACGAGAGTTAATTAATATGTACATACCAAAACAATGAAAGCATCAATTAGCTAGTCAAGACAGCTTAACTAATATATATACCGGCCGGACTCAGTTCGGTGATCACCGAGCAGTCCTCACGGTCTACTTCTTCACCTCTCCTTCTTCCACGTGCATTGGGTCATCGGAGCCATCATAAGCATAGCCAGCTGCTTCTTCACCCTCTCCTTCCGCACCATCGGTGTCATTGAGAAACATCATCGAGTTGATGGCATCACTTCCTTCTGCGGTTATGTGCCTCAACAACGCTTCTTGTGCTTCATCTCAGGGCGGAGTGTCCATAGTTTCTACAAATATTTACAACATGGCAATTATTATTCAAACATGACAGATATGGATATATTAGTGGCAAACATAGAACTAGCTAGCTAATCACAATAAGGAATCATATTAATTAGTGGCCTCGACGCTGCTTCTCTAGGGTTTCGGGTGGCCTCGACAACGCTTCAAGGGTTAGGGGTGGCCTCGAGAACGCTCAAGGAGGGTAATATCGACCCCCCACGTGTTGAAGCTATCGGAGGGGGTATATCGACAACAACAACGACGACACTACATCTATGTCCCACAAGTGACGTGGGCATCGACTCGTGTCACTTTGGGACGTGGATGTAGTGTCCCACACCGACATCCACATGTATCTCACATCGACGATACTTGCTATTTAATTAGGGTTTCTCTACCGCTCGGCGACCCTCGACGCACCCTGCTTCCGATAAAAAAAGAGGAAGAAGAAAAAAGAGGAGAAGAAAGAATAGAGGAGAAGAACTCCTCTATTCTTTCTTCTCTTCTTTTTTCTTCTTCCTCTTCTTTTTTTATCAAGGGGTCGAGGATCGCCGAGGGGTCGAGGTCAAGGGGTCGAGGATCGCCGAGCGGTCGAGGGTCAAGTCGGTCGGTGGAGGTTCCCTAGTGTCAAAGGATTCAACAAAACCATGGCTTCATCATTAGGTAATTCAAAGTTATTTTGGAGCAGAGTCCCGGATAGGATAATTGCTTTTGGTACAAAGTTCAGCAAGAACCTTCCGAATATCTTTATTTTGAAGGCCTTTGCTGAAATTGCACTAAAAGGCAAATTATCCTATCCGGGAATCCATTCCGTAATAACTTTGAGGACTTCGCACCATCATGCCTGTTACTCCGCCAATGATGAAGCCATGGATTTCTTCAATACTTTGACACTAGGAAACCTCTCTCGACCCCTCGAATCCTCGATGACCCTGGAACCCTCGACCCCTAGACGACCCTGGAACCCTCGACCCTATAGAACACTCGAACCCTCGACCCTGAAACCCTCGACCCTTGACCCCTTAACGACCCTCGACCCTCTACCCTAGTTCCCGACCCTCGACCCTCGGCGATCCTCGACACCCTCGCTCCCGATAAAAATTAAGAAGAAGAAAAAGAAGAAGAAGAAGAAGAAAAGAAGAAGAAAGGAATAAAGGAGAAAAGAAAAAAAAGAAGAAAAGAGGATAAGAAAGAAAGAATATTCTATTTTCTTCCTCTTTACTATTCCTTTCTTCTCTCCTCTTTTCTTTCTTCTTTTCTTCTTCTTACTTATTTCTCCTCTTCTTTTCCTCTCCTCTTCTTCTTTCTTTCCTCTTATTATTTTCTTCTTTCCTATCCTTCTTTTTCTAAAATTGTAACTTTTGCATATATTTTTTTCTAAAATTGTAACTTTCTATATATGAACAAAAACTTTCTATGAACTAAAAACAATTTTAACATATATATTTAGCAAATTCAAGCCACATACATCACATACACATATACATTATAGCCACATACACATATACATCACATATGAACAAAAAAATAAACTAATAAAATAAAAAACATATTGCAACATATGAGCAGTAAACATATAGCCACATACATACACATACATTATATGTATATATATATGAAAAAAAAATTAAACTAAGAAAAAAAAAGTGGTGGCGCCGGCTGGCAGAGGGGCATGGCGACAGCGGTGGCGCCGGTGGGGCAGGGCAGGGCAGGGCAGGGGCACG
The DNA here is from genome assembly GCA_021605205.1 of Aegilops longissima. Lineage (NCBI taxonomy): Eukaryota > Viridiplantae > Streptophyta > Magnoliopsida > Poales > Poaceae > Aegilops > Aegilops longissima. Next base: position 169,434,408 of record CM038682.1, read on the forward strand.
GGAGCGAGGCAAGGCAGGGGCGCGAGGGTGCTCACAGAGGGGTGGCGGGCACGGCGGCGGCGGCGGGAGCGGGCGGGCGGCTGTGGCACGGGAGAGGCGCCAAGCATCGGGCAGATGGCGCCGAGGGCCAAGGGCGGCAAAGTTGAGCCTGACGGCGTCGGAGGCGGCGGCGACGACGAGGTGGAGCAGCCTGACGGCGTTGGAGGCGGCAGCGACGACGAGGTGGAGCAGCTTGACGGCTCGGCGGTGACGGCGACGAGGCAGAGTAGCGGGCGTTGGTCGGAGAAGAAAGGATGGACTTTGGAGAAACTGCTAAGTGCTGCTTATATAGCAAACCCTTTAGTCCCGGTCTGTGGCACCAACCGGGACTAAAGGTGGGCATTAGTCCTGGTCGGTGCGACCAACCGGGACCAAAGGCCTCTTTTCAGCAGCCCAAAGGGCGGAAGCGACCTTTGGTCCGGTTGGTGGCACTAATCGGGACTAAGAAGGCATTAGTCCGGATCGTAGCACCAACCGGGACTACTGCACTTTAGCCCCTGCTGGTTCCACCAACCGGGACCAAAGGCATGTGCTGCCCCGAACCCAAATATTTAGTCCCACCTCGCTAGTTGAGAGGGAGGCGCACCTGTTTATAAGGTGCGGTGCGCCTTCCCTCTCGAGCTCCTCTCTAAAGTAGGCTTTCGGGCCTGACCCTGCAATCTTTGCCTGTGGGCCTACTGGGCCTCCCGCGGGCCTGAATCCTGGCCCATGGTAGGGTTTCTAGTCGTATTCAGGCCATGGGGGCCCAGTAAGTAGCACTTTTTTCGTTTTTTTGTTTTATTTGTTGCTTTATTTAGTTTATTTTGTTTCTATTTACAACAAAATACTTATTGTTGCTATATTTATTTATTTTTCTTGTTTTTTTGTTTTGTTTTTTGCATTATTTATTTTCCTTTGTTTTTTCCTTTATTTTTTAATTCTTTTTGCTTTTAGTTTTACAAAAATATAAACTTTCGTTAGTGCCATTAGTTTTCAAATTTGAAAACACTTTTTTGTTTTCTTTGTTGCTTTATTCATTTTATTTTGTTTCTACTTATAACAAAATACTTATTGTTGCTATTTTTATTATTTTCTAGTTTTTTGTTTTCTTTTCTCGCATTATTTATTTTCTTTTCTTTTTTGCTTTATTTTTTAATTCTTTTTGCTTTTAGTTTTAGAAAAATAATAAACTTTCTGTTAGTGCCATTAGTTTTCAAATTTGAAAACACTTTTTTGTTTTCTTTGTTGCTTTATTCATTTTATTTTGTTTCTACTTACAACAAAATACTTATTGTTGCTATTTTTATTATTTTCCAGTTTTTTTGTTTTGTTTTCTGCATTAATTATTTTCTTTTGGTTTTTGCTTTATTTTTAATTCTTTTTGCTTTTAGGTCGTGAAAATTATAAACATTTCGTTAGTGCCATTAGTTTTAGACTTTCTGTTTGTGCCATTAGTTTTCAAATTTGAATAGTTAAAATTTAAATTCTTTGAAATTCATAGTTTTCAAATGAACTCGAAAAAGTTGGCATAGCATGTGCATGTACAAAACGGACAATGGTATCATACTGCTCTGTTACAAAGTTGGCACGGTATCATCATAATAGTTATGGAGAAAGTCTTCATTTTTTCTTCGCTTGTGTCATTTGCTTATTGCACCGTAACCATGGATAATCTTCATCGCTTATCAGGATGCTTGGGTCAGCCTTGACTTTGAAGGAGGAATTTCATGAAACTTTTCATACTCTTCGACATGTCTGCCTTGCCCTCCACTCCTGTGATGTCCCTTTTCCCGAAAGAACTATGTGGCGCTTTGGCTCATCGTATGATGTATTCGCTTCCTTATCTTTTCTTTTCCCTGGTCCGGTAGACATGTCCTTCACATAGATAACCTGTGCCACATCATTGGCTAGGATGAACGGTTCGTCGCTGTACCCAAGATTTTCAGATCCACTGTTGTCATCTGCATCGTTGGTCTATTCGCACTGCCGCCTCGACAGATTGACCCATTTGCACTTAAACAAAGGGACCTTAAAATCGTGTCCGTAGTCAAGTTCCCATATGTCCACTATGTAACCATAATATGTGTCCTTTCCCTCTCGATTGTTGCATCAAAGCGACACCGCTGTTTTGGTTGGTGCTCTTTTGATCTTGGTCAATCGTAAAATGTATTCCCATTTATCTCAGATCCTTTCCAAATCAATATACCAAAGATGGTCCTCGGACAACAAGTACAGCTCATCACAAAAAGTGATGTCACCTCCGAGCACGTGCTTCCAACGAATCGCTGAAAGTCTTGATGTGTTCACATGTAATCCAATATCGACCGCCACGGGTGTTTGGAGCGCAGATCGTTCTTGTGTTCATCGACATACTGGGTCACCAAGGTAGAGTTCTTTAGAACTGTGTAGTGTGCTTGAGACCAAGAATATCCGCTCGCTTATTATTGAGTCCCTTCCAAGCGTGTTTTTCCAAATAATCTCCCTCATACCGCGATTTAGGGAGACCTATCTTCTTAAGGCCAGGAATGAAGTCAACACAAAACCCGATGACATCCTCTCGCTTGATGGCCCATGGAGATGCTTCCTTCTCGCCTAGCACAAGCCATTTAACATATTTCTTTAGGACTCCATGAACCTCTCAAAGGGGTACATATTGTGTAGAAATACGGGCCCGTAATGACAATCTCGCCGACTAGATAAACTAGGACGGCGCCATGATATTGAAGAAGGATGGTGGGAACACCAGCTCAAAACCGACAAGACATTGCACCACATCACTCCTTAGTGTTGGTACGATTTCGGATCGATCACCTTCGAGATATTGCATTGAGGAATGCACATAGCTTCACAATGGCTAATCGGACGTTTTCCGATAGAAGCCCCTCAATGCAACCGGAAGCGATGCGCCATAATCACGCAGTCATGAGACTTTAGGTTCGAACTTTTTCTCCGCATATTTATTATTCCCTTTATATTCGATAAGAAGCCACCGACCTTCATACCGAGCAGGCATTCAAAAAGATTTCTTTCTCTTCTTCGTAAGAGCGAGCTGGCAGGACCTTCATATCGCTTCGGAGGCATGCCCTCTTTTCCGTGTAAGCGTTGCAGGTCCTCCATTGCCTCGTGTGTATCTTTTGTCTTCCCATACACGCCCAAGAAGCCTACCAGGTTCATGCAAAGGTTCTTCGTCACGCATCACGCCGATCAAGAGCGGACCTCTAGGTCTTTCCAGCAGGTAGGTCCCAAAATATAGATTTCTTCTTTCACATGGGTGCGTGATTGTCATTATTCGAACAGCTAGTCCGCTGGGACCCTTTCCAAAGACTACGTAAATCATCGACCATAGCAAGTACGTGATCACCGTACACATGGTGGGCTTCTTCCGTGATCTGCCTCGCTTTGAAATGCTTGCCTTTCTTTCGACATTGATGGTTGGTCGAAGAAATCAAGATGGCCTGTACACATTCTTCCCGCAGCTTCCTGTATATACTATCGGTGTCAAGTAAACAGTGCGTGCATGCGTGGTATCCCTTGTTTGTTTGTCGAAAGGTTACCGAGAGCGGGCCAATCGTTGATGGTCACGTAACAGCAACGCCTTTAGGTGAAATTCTCCTTTTGTGCTCATCCCACGACGCACACCGCTTCCATTCCACAGCTGTGAAAGTTCTTCAATTAATGGCCTTAGGTACACATCAATGTCGTTGCCGGGTTGCTGGCATCATAATGGACTTCCGCTTCATGCACATCCAAGGAGGAAGGTTATACATACATAGAGTCACGGGCCAGGTGCTGTGATTGCTGCTCGCTTCCCCGAAGGATTAATGCCATCCGCGCTTAAAGCAAACCATACGCTCCTTGGGTCCTTTGCAAACTCATCCCAAAGATTTCTCTCGATTTTTCTCCACTACGACCCGTCACGGGTGCTCTCAACTTCCCGCCTTTCTTACGGTCCTCATCGTGCCATCGTGATCAACTTGGCATGCTCTCCGCTTATGAACAGCATTTCAACCGTGGTATTATAGGAGCATACCACATCACCTTCGCAGAACCTCTTCCCGGTAGGCTCACCGCCAACATCACTGTGGTCATCTCGTCTCGATCTTATACCGCAATGCACCGTGATACCGGCATGCATTCAGATCCTTGTATGCACCGTGGTATAGGATGCGTCATTAGGGCATGCATGTATCTTCTCCACGTCCAATCCTAGGGGCATACGACCTTCTTTGCGTATGTACCGTCAGGCAATTGTTATCCTTGGAAGCTTCTTCTTCATTATTTTCAGAGCTTTCAAACTTTATCAGCACAACATTCTCTCGCCTTCCACCGCAGCAATTCCAAGACGGCACCGAGCTTTGTGTTGCCATCTTCGCAATTGGGTACAACCTTTTTGTGGTCCTCTAACATGCGATCGAACTTCAGCTTCTCCTTTGACTTTCGTGATTGCGCCCTTGCATCGACAATGACCCGGCGGAGATCATCATCATCGGGCACATCGCCTCGTTCCTCTTGATCTTCAAGCAGCTTCGCCACAAAGCACCATCGCGGCACGTCAGATGTTTCCTCTTGATGTTCAAGAGCATCACCGTATTCAGGGGCACATAGTTGTCATCGTATTCTTTTTCTTCGCCGCCTTCCATCATAACCCCTATTTCTCCGTGCCTCGCCCAAACATTATAGTGTGGCATGAAACCCTTGTAAAGTAGGTGGGTGTGAAGGATTTTCCAATCGTAGTAAGACTCAGATTCTAATATAGGGCATGGACAACACATAAAACCATTATGCTTGTTTGCCTCAGCCACTTCGAGAAAATCATGCACGCCTTAGTGTAATCGGAGGTGTGTCTGCCACCGCACATCCATTGCCGGTTCATCTCGTGCATTATATATAATTATGTGTCAAAATCATTACGTAACATCATGAATAGATAATTATGACCAAATTAATAGAAGTTCATCATCACATAAAACCAAAGTACATACATAGTTCTCATCTAACAACATAAAGCTCGCAGAGCATCTAAATTAATTAAACCACACATTGTGTCGGGGTTGGTGCGACATATGCCAAAGGATGGCTTATCATGGAGGGGGCGTAGAACGTCAGCGGTGCTCGAAACGGATAAGGCGAAGACATGCACGCCGCTAATCTTACCCACCTTCGTGGCTCTCCGGGAGATAACACGCCATCGCTGCTCAAGCTGGGTCTCCGATGGTCGCTATGGCAAAACGGGTACAAGAGGCTCCTTGAGTTGTCTGGGTGAGGAAGGAGAAGGGCTTGGCTTGCTCTTTCTCTCCTCTATGTGTGTCTAAAGCTACTAGCTTCCAACCTTTGCATGGGTGCCCTGGTTTGAGAGAGGCCTACTCCGGGGTACAATGGTAATCCGCCCCTGGCGTGGACCAAAGTCGCTGGTCTCTAAGTCGCCGCCTTCTCCGCTGACTTCGGGCCCGCCGACCAAGGGACTACTGGCGGCTCAAAGATGGGGCCGACAGCCCTTGTCCGCCATGCGGAGGGTCTTGCTGGCCGCGATCACCGTAGCTGGCTTCTAATGATGCGAAGTTGGTCAGGAGGTTATGGCACAGCCAGCCGCCTCGGCGGGCGATCACCGCTGCCATTCCCGCCTTGTCTCGGGTTAATGGCGCGTGGAACACGGGAGGAGTCGGCCGGCCTTCCGGAGGCCAACTCCATCGGGTCCGCTCTTTGGGGTGAGCTCGCTGCCTTCTAGACTCCTACCGGCTGTGAGGGTCCCGCCGCCTTC